>OZ024908.1:54394293-54971793 GCA_964017125.1 Flabesymbios commensalis
GTGAGACCTTATACAGATATTGTATGCTAATTGGGATCTATGTGGCAAGAATGTCACGAGAGGGGGTGGTAAACGTGATCTGTTGCAATCCGCGTGAAGACGTAGTCCCAAGCTCAGAAATGAATGGCCCTGGGCCCTAGTTGAGAGTAAGTTAACAACAGCTGCGATTCATTCATTCATTTTGTTTACTCTAACAACAGCTGCAGATTATAAAAATCAACGTTACAATTTCGACTCCTAGGCCTCGACTACATGTAATTATGATAATAGTCTAGGTGTATATTTATCATGTTTATTTTAATCTTTTAATAATTGGTCATATCAGTTTTTAGGCTGCTCGCCCTGGCTGTCCTGATCTGGTCATTTATTTTCTCCTATTATCGCCCTCAACTTTCTCAAGCCTTAGGCTTAACGTCTCACCACACATAATACCCGTCCCATAGACTTACATGTATTATGACCCATACGCTCAGGCCTCCCAGCACTCCTAAAATGGGGAAATGTAAATAACCCTATATATCATTTTAACCATCCTGCTGTTCTCTTTCAAAATACAAAATAAAAAAGGTATGTGAATCTGCTTGCTTTCCTGCTATTTTAGCCTAGAATAAGCTCTTGCCCCACTCTCCCCCGGTCGACCTAGAAAAAAATTGACCTCGTTTTTTAGAAGAGCCTTGTTACAGCCAGCGCAAGGATTTCCTGTTAGATCTATCTTTTATCATTTCGATGCTTTTGCTACAACAAAACATCACAGAATCGATTTAAATTGGTATCAAAATGATATTTCCGTAATAATCACCACAGCAGCTGCTGCAAAGAGCCACAATTTTTAAAAAGAGACTAACTTTCTTATTCTTAAACTTTATAATGATATGCGCGAATGAATTTGTGTGGTGAGACCTTAAGGGAAATAAACATGTTTATGGAATATTTTTTTTCAAGTGAGCTAGAAAATACATTCTATTTTGAAATCGAAAAAGAAAACCTTGTGCAATTCCGATGAGCAGAAGGCACACAAACGCAAAATGAAATTCCCCTGTTTATTACTGGATCTCGAGAAATGGCCCGTTTTTCGATATTACAACATAATTTTCCATTTTCATGAAGCATCTGTATGGAATTGTCTATTTTTTCAGAGACTCGTCTTGAAATTGGGCAATGAATGATTTTATTTCTTCAGAATAGTGATGTACGGACATTATACACACAAACAAAAGAGGTATAAATACCAAAGGACAAGAAAATCAATACGGGGGAGCGGAAGAACCAAGTTGAACTTACAACTGTTTCAGTGCTATATGGACGAATGCTTGGTATATGGGCCATAATTGAACATTATCAAATAAGTTTCGTTAAATTCGCTAGAAAACATGTCCATATAATATTTTTTTGCTGAATTGGCTGCCTGGTGATAATAAATGAGCAAAATTAATGGTCTAGTAGCAATAAAACATCCCACAGGCGCGAAAATGTGTTTTCTGGAACTATGGCCTTAACGTCTCACCACACATAATACCCGTCCCATAGACTTACATGTATTATGACCCATACGCTCAGGCCTCCCAGCACTCCTAAAATGGGGAAATGTAAATAACCCTATATATCATTTTAACCATCCTGCTGTTCTCTTTCAAAATACAAAATAAAAAAGGTATGTGAATCTGCTTGCTTTCCTGCTATTTTAGCCTAGAATAAGCTCTTGCCCCACTCTCCCCCGGTCGACCTAGAAAAAAATTGACCTCGTTTTTTAGAAGAGCCTTGTTACAGCCAGGGCAAGGATTTCCTGTTAGATCTATCTTTTATCATTTCGATGCTTTTGCTACAACAAAACATCACAGAATCGATTTAAATTGGTATCAAAATGATATTTCCGTAATAATCACCACAGCAGCTGCTGCAAAGAGCCACAATTTTTAAAAAGAGACTAACTTTCTTATTCTTAAACTTTATAATGATATGCGCGAATGAATTTGTGTGGTGAGACCTTAAGGGAAATAAACATGTTTATGGAATATTTTTTTTCAAGTGAGCTAGAAAATACATTCTATTTTGAAATCGAAAAAGAAAACCTTGTGCAATTCCGATGAGCAGAAGGCACACAAACGCAAAGTGAAATTCCCCTGTTTATTACTGGATCTCGAGAAATGGCCCGTTTTTCGATATTACAACATAATTTTCCATTTTCATGAAGCATCTGTATGGAATTGTCTATTTTTTCAGAGACTCGTCTTGAAATTGGGCAATGAATGATTTTATTTCTTCAGAATAGTGATGTACGGACATTATACACACAAACAAAAGAGGTATAAATACCAAAGGACAAGAAAATCAATACGGGGGAGCGGAAGAACCAAGTTGAACTTACAACTGTTTCAGTGCTATATGGACGAATGCTTGGTATATGGGCCATAATTGAACATTATCAAATAAGTTTCGTTAAATTCGCTAGAAAACATGTCCATATAATATTTTTTTGCTGAATTGGCTGCCTGGTGATAATAAATGAGCAAAATTAATGGTCTAGTAGCAATAAAACATCCCACAGGCGCGAAAATGTGTTTTCTGGAACTATGGCCTTAACGTCTCACCACACATAATACCCGTCCCATAGACTTACATGTATTATGACCCATACGCTCAGGCCTCCCAGCACTCCTAAAATGGGGAAATGTAAATAACCCTATATATCATTTTAACCATCCTGCTGTTCTCTTTCAAAATACAAAATAAAAAAGGTATGTGAATCTGCTTGCTTTCCTGCTATTTTAGCCTAGAATAAGCTCTTGCCCCACTCTCCCCCGGTCGACCTAGAAAAAAATTGACCTCGTTTTTTAGAAGAGCCTTGTTACAGCCAGCGCAAGGATTTCCTGTTAGATCTATCTTTTATCATTTCGATGCTTTTGCTACAACAAAACATCACAGAATCGATTTAAATTGGTATCAAAATGATATTTCCGTAATAATCACCACAGCAGCTGCTGCAAAGAGCCACAATTTTTAAAAAGAGACTAACTTTCTTATTCTTAAACTTTATAATGATATGCGCGAATGAATTTGTGTGGTGAGACCTTAAGGAGTTAAGAAGTTAAATGCCAGTCCCATTGAAACACATGTAAACTGCCTCAATTCCGCAGGCCGATTTCACCATTTTCCACCCTATTAGATATTTAGTGTGACATATCAGGATAAAGCTTGAGATGTCCTTGTTCGAAAACAGGCCCGCTATGGGTATGGTTACCAGACAGATTTTGAGCTACGCCCCCTAGAGTGTAAAAAAGTCAATACTGTTAAAATTGGGCTATAATCCGTGCTCTCTTTCACAGAACAGACACACATCATTTTAACCCACTGTATCCCTGCAAGGTTATCATGAAACAGTTATATATGATATCCTTGACAAAGAAGATAACGTGGGCTTATTAAATATTCACAAAATTATTACTTCTTTGTATTTTATTTTTTTTCAATAGAGGTTGGAACAGCCGCATTAAAAATATTTTGTGTGATGATTCCATCATTAGTAGATACCTCCCTGGATTTCGGCTTATTTAGGGTGGTGAGACCATATGTAGAGATATAATTTTCTTTGATTATTTTATTTCGGCCTGGTATGATGCTTGAATGTGTTCTGAACAATATAGTTTTTGAATTAGGCAAATATATTGAAAACTGTTGCCCTCGGAGCCCTTTGAATAATTATTGATATCATGAAAATCGGCCTGGTTTCCTTGAAAGTCGCATTGAATAAAACAGTTAAATGAAGTGGCTATTCCCGCCTCTATTTCGTCACACAAAGTCGTCATGGTTACCTTGTATTTCGAAAATTGTTGTTGAAATATGCCACACATATTAGAATGGACTGCTATTAGTAGCATCCATACTTAAATTCACTATTTTTTATTTTTATTTGGGCCCATATGACAATCAAACTACCAACCAGGCATTTCATCTATGACTTATATCACCAAAACACAGCCTCTTCTGGTCTTTTCTAGACATGGTTATCACATTTATTCTCCAATTATATACTTTCTAATCAAAACTATTACACTTAGATTGTTACAGCGATAGTAAAACTCAATAAAATATAGATATCAAGCTGCAGATTTTTTATCAAGCAGCTGGAATATGTCAAGAAAGGACCAGAACATGCAAACCCCTTGTGTCTACTGATGGTCTCACCACCCCAAATGCCAGTCCCATTGAAACACATGTAAACTGCCTCAATTCCGCAGGCCGATTTCACCATTTTCCACCCTATTAGATATTTAGTGTGACATATCAGGATAAAGCTTGAGATGTCCTTGTTCGAAAACAGGCCCGCTATGGGTATGGTTACCAGACAGATTTTGAGCTACGCCCCCTAGAGTGTAAAAAAGTCAATACTGTTAAAATTGGGCTATAATCCGTGCTCTCTTTCACAGAACAGACACACATCATTTTAACCCACTGTATCCCTGCGAGGTTATCATGAAACAGTTATATATGATATCCTTGACAAAGAAGATAACGTGGGCTTATTAAATATTCACAAAATTATTACTTCTTTGTATTTTATTTTGTTTCAATAGAGGTTGGAACAGCCGCATTAAAAATATTTTGTGTGATGATTCCATCATTAGTAGACACCTCCCTGGATTTCGGCTTATTTAGGGTGGTGAGACCTTAAGCCTTTAAGCCTTTAAGGTCTCACACAGCTACACTTGTCTACAGTCTGTTTCACCAGAACCTGGGAGTAGCCTTTTTCCAATTTGCCCGGTCGCTCTTTAAATTTTTTTAACATAATTTTCCTCAGATTATTTTTTCATCTTCCCCCAACACCCCTGAAAATTTTGTGGATTTTGTTTGTGTATTAGCCAAGCTAGACCATTTGGCATGTAATAAATTTTCAAAATTACAGCTCTCTTTAACACCATTGCAGTGAAACAAGAATCCTATTACATGTCAAATGGTCTAACTTCCAAAATACACAACAAAATTGCACAAAATTTTCAGGGATGTTAGCAGTGTGAATAATCAACTGATTATATCACTCGCCCATTTGACAAAAAACTATGACTTATATATGTTAAAAACAGAATATTTGGACATATGGACTCGCCCGTTTTTTTTCCTACTCGCATTGGCGAGCGGGCGAGTGCCAGTCATGCACACTGATGTTAGGGAAACATGAAAAAATGATCCGAGAAAAATTGTGGTAAAAAATTTTAAAGAGCGACCGAGCAAATTAGAAAAAGGCTACTCCCAGGTTCTGGTGAAAGAGACTGTAATTACACTTGCATCCCATAGATTAGAGTTGTATGTATTATCACCAACACGCTAGAGTGAAGGGTACAGGCCTATCATCAGGGACTGTTCAAAGCCACTGATCATATTATCCTAGCGCTAACCGGCGTAAGGGGACGGCCACGGCAATTGTTTACAGTTTTTTTAATTATCATTATTATTTTTAACCTGCAAAATTTGGCAAACCACACAATTTGTGTTTTATTTCAGTTTTTTTTTCACCATAGACAAAGTCATACATTCATACATTCAAATTGATTACATTCTCTCTAGTCAACATTGTCAACCGGTCCGGCCCCCGGTTGACAAGCTCCCTATTGAAAAAACAGGCGAGGCACCAGTGTGATGTCTGCACACCCTCATCTGACTGTCTAGTGGTGTACAACCAATTTGTGACGCCGAAAAAGTGTATGGCCGTCACCGTTAGTAGGTTTTTAAGGTCACATAGGGAAAATATAAACAATTGAAAATTCAAATCGAGCTGGTATAAACAGTATAAAAGGCACACATTTTGTTTGGATTTCTGCAGTTTATAAACAACATCCAGCTCCCCGTCTGGAAACGGAGTGCCAGACAGGTGCCCCGTCTACATTCTCTCTTTATAAAATCAAAATTAACATCAATTCCATAATAAATTTTGCATATTTAAAACAATTGGTGATTCGCTCACTCCTTTAAAACAAAGTTAATACATCATAATGTACATATAAATTTTAAGATCTGCTCAAGTGTATTACAATGTAAGTATTTTTCTGTACAACGAAGAATTTGACGGCGAAAATAAATATCATTTTTTACTAGAGAAATATATGCATATGATTTAGAATCTAATGCTTGTATAGACAAAAAGAAATCAAAAATGTTTTTGCAATATACTGTGCATATTTCATAGATTATTTTATGAAAATGTTTTTAACACACATCTAAGAATCGACAGAGAAGCAGTTCTAAATCTTTCGGGATAAATATTTTATCATGTTTGAGCCAAATATTTGTATAAAATATTTGAAATGTTTTATGAAACCTGGGGACCATAAATAATAATCTGATGTTATTGTTGTATTGCTTGATATGTCATATTATCATACTGATGCTTTTCTTTTTTATTGGAATTCATTTAGACTCATGGACAAAAATGAACCAGTGAAGAATTTCTTTGATGCATTGAGTTTAGGTGTCACAAAAACGCTTGGTGAGTGATTTAAACATAGATGTAAATAGCGCTCACTTATTTTATTATTTAACACAACATAATTTGCAATTTATATTAAAACTAATTTCTATTTAGCCTGGGATGATTGTCTGTAGTAGTACTTTTGCCCCCATCATTGGGATCTGTTCCGTCTTTTTGCATGCTTTAGTGCAAGGTACGAAGCACTAGTCTGAATCAATCATCCAAGAGAAGCTGCAGCCTTCATTTGTCTGGCCATAATTTTAACGGTTCCTCCGTTAAACATCGGTGCTAATGCAGCTCATGTATCAGCAGTGCAGTGTCACTAGTGTCCTCACTGATGTTGTCCATGTAGCCTTGAAACAACCGACAATAGAGTGTTAAGAATTATGTGTCTCACGTGGGATGAATGGAGTTGATCTTAGCTGTTGTTACTCTGGGGACGGAAATAACGGGAGTTAATGACAGACATTTGCCTGGAAAGTCAACCTAAAATTTTGTAGACAGAGTCGACAAACTAAAAAAGACCATTCAGAGCATCTAAAAGTAGCCATTTGTGGTGATAGGACTCATTTCGCCTGCCCACCCCCTAAACATAATTCCATGTTCAGGAGTGGGCGAGCAAAATGAGTCCTATCGCCACAAATGGCTACTTCTAGATGTTCTGAATGGTCTTTCTTAGTTTGTCGACTCTGTCTACAAAATTTTAGGTTGACTTTCCAAGCAAACATCTGTCGTTAACTTCCGTTACTATCTGTTCTGTCTGTGCAATGTCAAAAGGCATTATCTGCTCCCTGGTATACTAGGCATTTACTGCTTTTTAACTGGTGTCCTGTCTCTTCCTGCCATAGCGCTGCCAAAAGGCCGTATTTACTCACTTGTAAATCAAGTATATACTTCCTTTCCGCTGATGTCACTGCCTCCTTTTGGCTTGCACTGACCCAATGTTGGTTAAATGTTGTGCCATCATCTATGACACCCTTTAAACATTGAACCAACATTGTGTCAGGGTATCGAGTTGCCTGTGTTCCCTGCAAAAATGAGACCTTTAGCCAATGCTGTTTTACAGCTGAGCCATGGTCGTAGACGATGGGCCAGCATTAAGCTAGCAACGGGTGAACATTTATCGTGTTAACCTTTTCACCACCACTGCCCTCTGCACTGCCCTCTGTAGAGGGCTGGCCTGCTTCACCACCACTGCCCTCTGTAGAGGGCTGATATGTTTCACCACCACTGCCCTCTGCAGAGGGCAGAGGTTCTGAGCCACTATGGCGACGTGTTATTGTTTTCAAAGGCCACATGTTATTAGCACCCTTTTGACCCTGGCTGACTAGAAGTGAACCAATCAGAGTAACTGTATTAAAAATTTCAAATTGTCTATGTGTTGACTTTCTACCAATCAGATCAGGAGGATGGTGGAAAACAGCCTATTTCATCAGGGCAATGGTGATGAAAAGGTTAAAGCCTATGTACTAGTATGCCAATGCTGGGCTAATGCCGGCCCAGTGTTGTAAGCGGTGGGCCACCATCAGGCTAACATTGTGTCAACAACTCTAGTTTGCTGATCAGCTGTGACAGCAACCCAGCAAACACGAGGCTTTTACCCAATGTTGTTCTAATGCTGGCCCGCCGTCTTCGACGTCGGCACAACATTAAAACAACATTAGGTCAATGCCTCGTGATATCTGGGTGGGTGTTCATGAACGCTAGCAGTCTGTGGTGGTAGGGCTGGCCACCTTCTCCCACCCCTCTCTGCCTCACTTGACACAACTGTGTTATGTTACGCAATATAACAATTAGGTCATGGCTATGATATTTATCTCCAAAAATAGCAAATTTTGTATTATTAAAAATAGATTTTTGGACTCAGCAGTAAAAGGCATTGCACATTGATATAATTTATACACTTATGGTGTGAAATATGACTGAATAATGTAATTTATTGCAATGCCCGATCATGTGGTAAGTTAACCCTTTCATTACGACCATCTGACATGAAAAAGGGACAAAGTATGGTGAAATATACATTTTTATTTATTAAATTTATTTTGTCTGAGTTTGTGTCCTATTTAGGGGAAATAGGGGTGCTGTGTGTAAGAAACGGTTGACATTTTTGTACACCAGTCCTTATGAATATGTCCAATATAACGTTTGGGGTCTCTAGGTTAGGTAGGCCTACTTTCGTCTTTCAGATAAAATATTTGTTCATGATTAAATATAGTGATAAGACCGTAAAGGGTTTTGATTGGAATAATATTTGCCAAGCGTCACAGACAGTGGCGCAGCATTACATCAGCATTGGGCCAATGTATCGTGTTATCTGGTGTTTTTTGGCGCCTGATGTAAAGAATACCCAGTCCCTGACTTATGAAGAGTAGGCCTAATTGCGGGATTCCCACAAAAAATTAAACTGGCCCGACATCATTCTATTGCTGCGCCACACTTTGATCAATATCTTTGTTTTTGACGCAACAAGTTAATTTTAGTGGGCCATAGGATTTTTCAAGATAAGTTCTAGGCCCTGCCTGCTGAATTAAAGGGACTGGCTCAATAAAATCATTAAAAAATCAGTGAGTCTATTTTGGCTTTATATTAATATGACCATATGATGTAAACATGTCCATAGAATAGAACTGCAAAAGTTTTTTTAAAATTTTTGTGCTGTGCATTTACCAGTTAGGCTAGATATAGAGACGAAATTCCCGTATTTCTTATTTTTGACATGGTATTGCCGCCAATAAATGCCCATTACGGCGCACACTGTCAAATTGTGAGCTGTGTATCGCTGTATTAGTTTCAGTATTAGTATTCAGCGTTGTTAGAACAGAGTCAAGGTTCGGCATCCCATGATCCAAAACATAGGCCCATATGCTTACCAATACAATTTAAATGAAGTATGGCAGAAAACGAGCTACTGAAACCAAAATGTAGTTGAAATGTTGCTGATTCCAACGAAGTATTGGACTGTCACCTGTAACCTGACTGTAACCTCGCCACAAGGTAACCTCGCCACAGGTGATCTCGCCACAGATTTGGTAACCTCGCCACAGAAGGCTGAGTAACCTCGCTACATGGGGCTAAGTAACCTCGCCTCAACTTCGCCACACGTGTTGTATCCTCATTCATCAATGTATTTTCAAAGGTTAATCTCTACCTTGAACGTGGTGTAGATGTCTATATAGACTTAAAAATAATAGGCCTAGGTACAAATTTATTTTGTACAGCACAACTTTAAGTGAGAGAAAACAACTTGTATTTGTTTAATTTGTAATTTAAGACTAAGCAATTTACAAATCTTGATGTTTAAATGGCTAATAAAACGGATTATAGCAACTACAGTCGCGCTTAGCGGTTTAATGTGATTTAGGTGTAGGCCTAGCGGCAACAACAGAGGAAGTTGATGACACTGCCCCAAGAAGAGATCCGACAGGACCTGAGGAAGACAATGAGTAGCACTCAAGCTATGTGATCGACTCCAATATTGTTGACGCAATTGATTGACACAAGTGACATTAACTCATGTGAGTGCGTGGTGACGTGAAATCGATTGGGCCTACTTGCAAACGCTGAATGTTAAGCCATTTCTTTTTCTTCCGGTTTTAATAGTAGCATAACCGCCAATATGGTTCATGTCCACATGGTTTATTGAATGATTTCACTTCTTGTGTGCCATTAAATTGAATCTTTGATATTTCTATCAGCATGAACACCTGATGAATGTTTAATATGGAATATGAGGTGATATGAATGAACCTTAAGTGTTTTATTTGTTGTTGGAAAAATGCCCCCCTTCTGAAATAATAATGGGCCACATGCCCCATCGTCTAAGGCCAATGCCCCCCTCCCTCCGAAAAATATCATGGGCCCCTTGGCCCCCTTTTGCCAATTTATAAATCGGGCACTGAATATGTAATAGTACCAACCTTATACATCATGTACATATAGTTTTAACTATTTATATTGCCATATATTAACCGTCCGCGTCATAACTTTATTTTGAATTGAATTTACAAAAAGTAATATTAATAATAATAGTCCTGGGGATGAATCTGGAAATGTATATTTTTTCTGCACCCCCCTGACAACATAGGTTTGATGATTTTTTTAACTCTCCTTACCCGTAAGGACACAAATTCAAAACATTAACCAAAAAAACGTTGTCCGAAAAGTCCTAAAAATGACTAAACGCGTAGCGGGTATTAGTGTTTTGATGGTAAAATAATAAAAAACACATTTTTTCCTGAAAATATTTAATTTTATGAAAAAACACATTTTTTCCTGAAAATATTTAATTTTGTGCTAAAAAGTCACATATTCCAACTGGAAGATGCACAAACCGATTATATTGGAGATAAATATGGTTCAACAGTTATATTTAGAGCAATACACGTATAAACAGCAGAAAACTCTTGTCAAATGCTTTGTTCACTGGTGAAAAAAGTGAAAGAGTGAAGACAAATTAAAATTATGAATATATTAATTATATACCTCTTAGATATATATATAATACTTTGATACCGTCAGCTATTTTATTTATTGTGGGTACCTTATCTTATCCGTCGTCTGATTCTGGGAGGGGGGATCTGGGTTAGTTGAAGCTTTTGTATTCTTGCATTGAATTGCATCGCACCCACAAATACCAGTGCCTTTCATTAAGTTTTTGCGACAACTGCTCTGATCTGTATTACACTGATTTTTGCAATTGCATTTGATAAAATGAAATACTGATGTTGTTGGTGGCAACATATCAAACCATTATGTCAATATAATCCTCGCTTACAGTCCACCCATATCCCTGTGGAATCTGTGGATGTCCGATCAGACAACTTCGCCATATGGCTGCTTAGTAATAAGCACGCCTTATATGGTAAAGTGCAGCATTCTGGTAGGGAGGGAGTTTGGAAGGATCGGTACTCTTGGATCCGAACATCTCACATTGTAAGGCATTCACAAGTTTGTGTTGAGGGTCACCATATAGCATGCAGATTGCAGCCTAACACGCAGTTATTGCGTCAAAGGAGACCCCGATATCACTCATGACACCCTAAAAAGTATCATTGTTTTAATAGCTTGAAACCAGGGGTACTGGGATGATTGCTAGTAGTAGTACTTTTCGCCCCCATCTGGGGAGGGTCATTATGAATCTGTTCCGTCTGTTGGATGCTGTGTACGGCATTGTACGAAAGCACTAGTCTACAGCAATCATCCAAGGGTAGCTGCAGCCTCCTCGTATCTGGCTATAATCTTCGGGCGGATAGCCGGTGGCGTACCCTGGCTCCTCCGCTCAACAGCGTAGCCAATGCAGCACCCGCATCAGTGCTGGCGCTGATGTAGGCCGTGGTAGCCTTAATTAACCGGCAATAGCATGTTTGCCATTAGGTCTCTCACGTGGGATGAATGGAGCTACCCAGAGGGAGTGATTCTTCCCATTGTTACTCTGGGGACTATCCGACCCGAGGATAGCGGAGCTGCGCGAAATGCCACAGCATTAAATTGCACAGCGAAACTCAAGTCTCCGGCCGTCTGGGCATGTCTGGGGGTATATCCCCTAGACATGCCCAGAACCCCTTATCGGGCGAGCGAAGGAAAACGCTCTCAATAACCCACCATGCCCTATCACCCCACCCTCACATCATTATCTGTACATCATCCATCTCATCAATTGACTACAACGTTTTTATCGTATTACGATGTCACTTAAAAGACCTTTTGTGCCGAAAAGTGATGTAAAAAAAATATATACTACTACTACTAGCTTGAAACCAGCAGCCTTAGGCTTACCCCGACCAAGAGAAGCACTTGTCGTATCGCATCAACTGAATGCATGATAACCGACAATGACCTTACATGCTGCTGCCTAGAGTCCTGCCTAGAATAGTTCCCGTATGCCTACATATCGTGATTATAGTTTGGTACCAGTATGAAAAATTAACTGTGCTGGAATCCCATGACTTACTTGATAAGCATCTGAAAATTATTGACCATGTGACCCTAATGATTGGCAGAACATATTGTATGATTTTGTCAGCTTTACAAATGCATTCGTGAGCATAAGCTTTTTCAAAGTTGTATCACGGATGTTATTTCGGAATTGGTCTATTGTGGGAGCAAGTGTGATTATGTCCACTGCATCATGTTGGTTTTCATTCCACTCAAGCAATATTACCCACCTGAGACGCTCCATTGCTTCTGCCACAATCTTCTGAGCATGAATCCCACGATTGTAATGTTGTCCATCCAATACAGAATCCACAGACCCAGAAGCAAGTACTTCTGCCTCTATCAATACATCACGGAGTCCGGCAGATCCAAAGCAGCGACATATTACAGCAATGTACAGGGGCGGATCCAGGATATGTTGAAAGGGGGGGGGGGCGTGGCGGGGGATCTGGGGGATCACCCCCAGGATTTTGGGGGGAATTTGAATGCACCAAATGCGTTCTCACGCATTTTAGTCATTTATTTCAGATTAAGTTTATGCTGAATTCTAGTGTGCAAAACAAACAAACTTTTATTATAATTATTGTACTTATGTAGTGACATGAATCTGTCCACATGGTAGTGAGTCATTTTTAACTGATCATTCACTGCATGGGTTAATAAAATTCATTTTTCTGGGGTTACATCGTGCGTATTTATCCACAATGGAACCATAATCCAACGGAATGTCCTTGTGAATGAACTGCAGTAGCAAGGCATTCATGCGATCCTCGCCCATGGTGCTGCGATACACAGTTTTTACAAAACGCAGAGCTGAGTTACCTTGTTCCACGGTAGCGCTGGTGACGGTAGTGATCAACAGAAGCTTCAGGATCAAGCTAATGTTGGGATAAAGAGCCGGGCTGCATGCCTTCTGTGTATCCTGAAGTGTGGTGGGCTTATCATCACTACTGCTCCTACAACATATAATTATCAAAAATATTTATAATCTAGCCTCAGCCCATTGTTCAAACTAGTTTACAAATGGTATGACATATAGAAATATGCTTGTCATAATATATTTTTCCAAACTCAGCAAGTTGAATGACAATTTTCTTTATTTTGGTGATTGATAATAATAATATTATGATGAAATCCTGGCCTAATGTGTTATATTAAATTTGGTAACAAATTAAAGTAAATTTAATCAACTTTTGTAGTGACCCAAAGTCAAACATCAAGAACGTGGTTGAAAATATTAAAAATCATGGGTTTTATTAATTCTATTATGCACATATGATACAACAAATACTGATGTACATACCAGCGGCGTTTCCACAACTGCAGTTCCTGTGATGCACTGCTTGCTGAATGGAGATCTGGTGCATAGTGTTGAACCAACAGTTTCTCTGGCGTCTCTTCTAGCTTTTCTAAGTTGGAAGGAATCAGTAATAGGCCTTGCAGTGCATGTACTGAGAGGCCTTCGAAGCGGTTCTGCAATTGCTGCAGCAGGCTATCAAGGAATGGTAGAAATATTGCACGCCTGAAGTACGTAATTGTTTTTTTAGCTTTGATGTTGCTGCACAATGTCTGTCTGCCACACCTACGAGGCATACTAATTTCCACTCCACCATGATTGCTCATCTTCTTCATCTTGTCGTACAACAACGAAAATTTATGTTTGGCGTTCCTGTGAACACTCTGCAGCTCATCTCTCACAAGACTAACATGTTTGTGAGCCTCAACAACATCCAGTGTGCTCCCCTGTAGGGACTTACTTAGCCCTTTGGTGTAACCGAAGAGATATAGAGCAGTGTGAAAAGCGACAATAAAGCCAGAGGTGCTTATCTGGTGTAACAGTCCCTGGGCTTCAGTTTTAGATTTAGCGTCCCATTTTCTGTTGCCAGTGTTCTCAGCAACTGTGCTCAGGCATAGCAGAAGGGCCTCATATAAGTCATTAAAATCTTCGAATGCAGTATGGCGCTCTACCCATCTGGTCTCGCAAATTGGCTTTATCTCTTTCTTTGCGGCTTGTGACCTTGGACTGTCCTTAACAGTTTGTTCTTCATTCTCTCTGCTTCCTGTCTCCTCCATGTCTATGTCTTCATAGTAATCATCATCATCATCCGACTCCGTATCACTCAACTCTCTCATAATAACGTCTTCACTTTCAGACTTTTCATTCTCTTGACTACCTCCGATAGCTAGGATGCATTTTTCAAATTCTCTCTGCCGCTTGGGTGAATACTTAAAGAATACTCCAATTAATTTTAGAGTACATACCATATTGTGAATCTCGGGAACTTTTGATGCATGGGATAGCACTAAGTTGAGCTGATGACTGGCGCAATGGAAATGGAGTGCTCTTGGTGAGATCTTCTGGAATAGCTTGGCACACCCATTTTGACATCCTGCCATGTTCCCGGCGCCATCATAAGTCTGTGCTCTGCACATTTTTGGATCCAACTCGAGACTCTCCAACGATTTAATAATTTGCTCGCAAATATCCTTACCAGTGCAACTTTCACATTCTATAAATTCCTGGTCCGTCTTTCAACAGGTTTTCCATTTTTCATGTAACGTACAACCAAGCCAAGTTGTTCCCAATTGGATGTGTCGGTCACTTTATCCGCCTCAATCCCAAAAAAACCTCCACCTTCTTTTACTTCCTCAACAATAACTTGTTGGATGTACTTTTTCATTGAAAGCAACATTTCATTTTGGGAAGTTTTCGAAATATATGTGGCAGTACGGGCGCATGTTTCTAGATGGTGCTGTAACTCAGAATCCCCTGCATCAACTCACAGATCCAGTAAAGCCTTGAAGTTGCCTTGGTTACAGGCTTTAGAAGTTGAGTCATCTCTGTGCCCTCGCAAGCCCAGACCTTGGCGACCACAGAGCTCGATACATTTAATTATTGAGGTCAAGAAGGTCCTGTTCTTTGACACTTGTTTCTGGCATTCCAGTGAAAGTTTATTCCCAATGATGAGTGATGGATTGTTCATTCTCGCCATGAAGCTATCCATGCGGGTTTTTGAATGTCGATGGTACTGGAGATTGGCATGCCTTTGTAAATCAAGCTTAGCATCTTTCCAGTTGCGGTAGGGACTTGAGATAATTTTTTCTGCCCTTTTCCCTCGGTAAGCTGAGACTGGAAACAAGACGCAACTCAAACAAAAAAGGCCATCTGTGGACTTTGAATAACAGATAAAGTCATGAGTATTGAGCCAGACTCTAGAACAACGGCGAAGCTTTACACCAGTTTTCTCAATTGTATCTTTGTATTGCTTGGACGGAAACTTAAAGTTAGCCTCTGGTTCTCTGTTGTTGATGAGCCTCATCATGACTTCAGGTGTAATTTCGTCGTTTGGTTGGACTAAAACATCAGCTATATCTATGCCATGTGGGCCCATAGACAAAGTGGCATTGGCACCATCGGTAACATGATCTTTCACAGTCACAGAATCAAGCTCGTTGATGTGCCCAATGCCTACATCCTTCGCGACATCTAGTTCCTGCTTAGGTTGTACAAAAGAAAAATCATGTTCACTATCAGATTTTCGATCAGGTTGTGACAAAACAGCATGATCTCCACATAATTCATTCTCCACAGTGGTGGGCCTACGCTGTTTTTTCTGTGGCGGTGACTCGAAGAACTGTGATAAGGTTAATTGTTGCAAATGTTTGTGTCCTGGCGTAGATGCAGGTTTTTGTTCTGAAGCCATGACTGGTCCAGGCTAGAAGTTGAACAATATCAGCCAGAATGAGTAGTGCAGTTCAACTGGAGCCACACGATGGTTACTTTACATGTAGGCCTACATAATATGACTAATTAAAAGACAAACGTTAGCCTACAAGTGCAGCATGACGTATATACTGCATGGCCGCAAACAGAATTAGGCCTATTATATACAGGAACAATAATGTTAAGCAATTGCACAGTGCGTGTACATCCATATTCGACATGACGTCACAGTCAGGTGTCGTTGTCTACAATAGTGTACACTACCCCACTAGTCTAATGCATAGTGTTGACTAGTATGCCTACACGTGGATGGTACTTAGCCTAAGTAACAGGCACAGTAGGCCTACGCAGTCTGAGATTCGATCCGTGTAGGCCCTATAACCATCTCCGTTTAACCGTATGTTATGTCGGCCAGCAATTATTCTTTAACTAAGTAGGGCTTCCAATGAGAGGGAGCGTGATACTAGCAGGATAATCGTGGGGATACTGTGCCATAAAACTACATGTAGACTACATCATTGGTTGTAGTTACATTGAACCTACGCAACTACTGCATGAAGTTAAGGCATGCTCGCTGAAAATCAATATAAGGGCCTAGTCTACATCAGATTTGAAGGGCCAGAGAAGATCTCTCTCTCCCAAAAAAAGTTGGGCGGGTCGCCCCCCCCCCCCCTGGATTCGCCCCTGATGTATGTATTAACAACATGGAACCGACCCATACGTAGAACAATTCTTTCCAAATCTGCATTACCCATCAAGCACGTACTTCAACGGCTTTTGCATACACTGCTTGATCAACAACAATGGTAACTATTGGCGTGTCCACATCGGTCTCATTAATGAGGTGTGATCAGATATTAACCATCTGCACCAGTCCAGTCTTAATCCACGCAGAGCATGGTTCTAGCCTGGACAACTAGTGTGTACGGGAACTGTATATTAGAGAGGGGTTATCTTAACATGAATATTCATTAGTGCCTGTGAATGACGTCAGCGGTGACCACTCACAATGGGTGGCACAGATTTCCGAGACAGTCACACCCGGGGTCAGACGATTTGTTTACGTTGCTTACCAATGTGATTGGTCCGAAGATATTTGTATCAGGGCAGATGACAGTATAACGTGAGGCCATGGGATTGCGTGCCGCAAATCACATGGCGGAGTGAAGATGATATTAACATCCATGGTCGCTTCATTTTACAACAGAGTTAGACACGGAACAAATTCATTTTCATTCTTGGCCCCAAAGATCTGGAACAATCTAACAGAGGAAATTCGTACACTATCTGATCTTCCCTCTTTCGGGAAAGCCATAGCTACTTGTCTGTACACAACAACAGATTAGAACTTAACTTTTTTCAAAATGTTTTTTTTTTGTATCAACACCTCCGTTTGTACGGTCTCCAGCTCCCTGCAGTGTGCCTTCTGGTGTGTTTGTAGTGCGCATGCACATAATTATAAACTAAATTTATATAATAGTGTGTCTTTTCAATTGTTGTATCACCTTACAACTTTTCATATCTTTAACTCTTATATTATATTTTAACTTTTATATTGTTACTTGGTACGAATGCGCTTTTGTATAACCTTTATATAATTTTACCTAAGCTCCAGGTATCTGCAGAACCGAGTCAGCCAAACTGCCTGTTTTAGATGTTATTGCTATATCATGTTTTATATCACAAGTCGCTGAAATAGCTGTTGTTAGCTAATTTTTCACTGTATATACTTGCGACTATAAATAAATCTTATCTTCATCTGATTGTCACGCTTAATTCTGTAGGGATTTGTCTATTGTCAAATGTCTTCGTGTGTTGTTAAACCTACCATGTCTACAAGTTTTCCTTCAATTGACCCTCGTGAAGATCGAGTTATTGTACACCTTTCCTAGCGTTGATTGATTCAGTGAAAGCTGCTATACCTGTTTGACAAGAAACTGCATCACGATTTATAGTTTGTTCAAGAGGTAAATCAACATCATTTCTTGAAAAGCTCGTTTTTCTGGTAGACAACATGGGCAAGCCCCAATGTTTATGAGATTTAAATGATATATGACCATGTATCGAGACAAGTTTGGTCTCTTGACCATACTGACAGCAAAAAATACAGGAATCATCTGCGTTCGTCCTGCAAGCTCTGTCCAAAAAGAGATAAACCTGAATGAGTTCAATGTATATTATCCATTCCTGTTTTTTTGTAATTTTCATATTGTGTTCATGAGCTACCATGTGACATCTTCAGGAGTTACATCCTCCCTGATTTTATCCAGAAGGACTTTCACGTCTAGCCATGAGTAATGACTCAGCTCCAAAAAAGCTTCAAAGTGTATGTTTTGTAGAGCAGCTGATAACATAGGATGCATCCCTTTGGAACGATTAAAGTGTTTTCCGGTGAGAAACTCGTTCACTGAACCTGGAGCCATAACAAGTAACGACTTCTTCAGTTAGTCCCTGGCATTCCTTGGCAACTTCTTGTGATATTAGCAAAGTTTTCTGTACAACATCTGCTGGAGTAGGTGATACATCTATATTTTCCATGTACCCTACAATGTGCTTTGGTAAGATATCATTAGTGGCTTTGAAAATCCACCCTCTCCACATTGGCATGTTGTCAAATACATGGGATGCCATCATCCATATGGTATCAAATCTGATTGCATGTTCAACATTTGGTGGATTGTTTACCTCAAATACATGTACGTCATATTTGAATGAAGAGAGTATCGGCTTATGTGGATATGGTGCAATGGCTTTGTCTTTTTGGAACAAATATGCGTTGTCGATTAGCTAACTTATTGAGGGTTTCTGGACTTTCTGGAACGTCCGCTTGTGTGATTACTTCTTCACCATTCAATATTTCATTCTGATAACAAATACCTACAGTTTCATGCAGACTGTCACTTCCAGATAATGTTTCTGGTATCTCATGATAGTTGTTCGAAGCCATGCCATGTCCAAACATTTGCAGTAGATTATCAGGAGTAGCTCTCCTTTTGTCTTCAATATTTTGAGCTAGATCGGTCGCCATTCTTTCCACAACATGGTAATCAACACAATAACCCAGACGATTCATTATTTCAACTATTCTATAGCATCACTTGCTTCCGACATTGCTTTATGGAGATTTGATGTTGTGACTTGTCCACAATTAGGGGCATCATCAGATAAAATACTTTCAAAGAATTTTATTTTTATAGTTGGAGGGCTGGCCTGACCATGTGTAAACTTGTCAAGTGTAATTCGTCAGATATTTTATTTACTTCTGAAATATAATTTCGCAATATTCTTGCAGATTCTAAGATTGACGTTTTCTCCGTGGAGCTGTAGTTAGATGCCCTTCGAAAAGCATCCTCTTTAGACGTGTCGCTGTTGTACACCACAATGCCTTGTTTTTTACTTTGTTTCTTATATTATATCTTTTATAAATATGTAGATATCCTTATCACTAGATGCTGAGATGTCATATATGATTGATCAGATTCGTCTGTTTTTAATAAGCATGATTTAGCGTCTATGTAAAGATGTTTGGCGCTCTGGTCTGTCATTGTCTATGATTGATGACTGTACTGTATATATGGAAGTAATGAACTTAAATCATCTGTTATCTCCTGTTGTTCAGCTGTTAATGGTTGTTCAGCTCCAACAGCACGTGCTCTGTTTAGATATTCTCGTTTACATGTGTGGTGATAATTGGATCCCAATATTTTCTATCTTGGCTAACATGCCGTCATCATTTAGTGTCTGTGCTGCTAATTTAACATTCTCTTTTACATTTACCCCAAGCCACTTATTTTCTTTTATATTTCTTACGTACTTTTCCACAAAATATACACTCCTTACAAAATACACCTGTCCCTGAAGTAGCCGGATGGTTTACATCACTCCTTAAAAGGACTCTTGTTGACTTTTTGACAAGTTGATGAGCTAAAAGTGGAGGCAAATGCTGTGAAGTTTTTATAACAAGAGCTGTGGTACCCAACACTATATCGGAGGGGTTATCTGGCAAGTTTGTGCAAACAATTAAAGTAGGGGAGAGGGGGGTGGGGCTAGTTTTCACGGGGGCATGTTTTCACAGTGCACTTTACTCAGGTCTCAATAGAAGACTCCCCTTCCGACGTCATCAGTTGATAAGGTCATGTTAATCCTAGATCGGGAAATACCCATTGTTCAACTTCTGGGAAGAAACACCTGTTGCAGGCAACAAAGTGAGTTTTGCTATTCATTAAAGTCAATTGGACGAGTTAACAAAAGTAGTCAAATACCCAAGATATTTGGGATGCTTCTGTATCTTTCTGACAGAACATAGAGTTGAAACTAGTTATGTTTAATATGTAAAAGACCATTTTAATAACAAGCACATGGTGTTTGAGAAATCTGCATTCAAGTGGGGATACGTTGCTCGGGGCAAGTAGTCACAAGCTGTGACATCTTGCCCCGGAATTGTCTATTTGAATTTAAATTGCTTGCAGTTATGTTAAAAAGTGTATATAAAGTTATTATTCCTTCTCTGTTCTGGTTAAAATACCATATTTTGCAAGTTTTTGTAATGTGACAACTTGCCCCAGCTATGTGACAACTTGCCCCATAGAGATTTCAGTAGTGACAACTTGCCCCAACTATGCGACAACATACCCCATAGCAATTTCTGTTGTGATAACTTGCCCCAGCTAAGTGACAACTCGCCCCAGGGGCAGTTTTGATATCTTCACACCCGGTGATGTGCAAAACACAAATGTGGCCTGTCAACACTCCCAGCAAACACGAAACCAATGCTGGTCTAATTCTGGCAAGCCGTCTGCGACGCTGGCGTAGCATAAAACCAGCACTGGTTCAACGCCTCGTGTTTGCTGGGCTGTGGGTCAGGCAGTGCAAGCCGACACCGACCCAATGTCTGGTAAATGTTGGGTCCAGCGTCACCGTTGCTGGCTAGTATCCACTCAACTGTAGTCAGTAGGCCTACTTCATGCTGGCTGTAATACCCGCACGATGCTTTGAACAAAAGCTGGGTTAATGTTGGCCCGCCGTCTGTGACGCTGGCCCACATTCAGCGTGGCGTCAAACACGACACAGTAACCCAATACTACTGGGGTACTGGGATGATTGCTAGTAGTAGTACTTTTCGCCCCCATCCGGGGAGGGTCATTAGGGATCTGTTTCGTCTGTTGGATGCTGTGTACGGCATTGTACGGAAGCACTTGTCTACAGCAATCATCCAAGGGCAGCTGCAGCCTCCTCGTATCTGGCTATAATCTTCGGGCAGATTGCCAGTGGCGTACCCTGGTTCCTCTGCTCAACAGCGGAGCCAATGCAGCACCCGCATCAGTGCTGGCGCTGATGTAGGCCGTGGTAGCCTTAAATAACCGGCAATAGCGTGTTTGACATTAGGTCTCTCACGTGGGATGAATGGAGTTACCCAGAGGGAGTGATCCTTCCTATTGTTACTCTGGGGACTATCCGACTCGAGGATAGCGGAGCTGCGCGAAATGCCAGAGTTTCATCATTAAATTGTACAGCGAAACTCAAGTCTCCGGCCGTCTGGGCATGTCTGAGGGTATATCCCCTAGACATGCTCAGAACCCCTTATCGGGCGAGCGAAGGAAAACGCTCTCAATAACCCACCATGCCCTATCACCTCCACCCTCACATCATCATCTGTACATCATTCATCTCATCAATTGACTACAACGTTTTTATCGTATTACAATGTCATTTGAAAGACCTTTTGTGCCGAAAAGTGACGTAAAGCAAAGATTTACTACTACTACAACCCAATACTAGGCTAATGTTGGCTCAACGTCGTAGACAGTGGGCCAACAAAAGCCTGACATTGGGTCAACGTCTCGTGTTTGACCGCCTGCATGATAGAGGGAGAGAAAAGAACGCACAGATGTGACATAAAAATAAGCGGTGAGAAGTAAACCTATATGTCTCCCCTTCTGTGTACAGAGGGGAGACATAATAATAAACATCGTCAAACATCAAACATCATCGTCGACTAGTGGAGCCACAGCCTACGTGTAGTCTATGGTCTACAACAGTGCTAGGCCTATTCTTCACACGCACAGCAACTTGAACAAGTCTAGCAGCTTGCATACAGCATTGTACACGTTGTATGTGCACTCCAGGGCTGATAAACAAATTTTACGTCCATATAAAGTAGCAGTATCCTACTAGTATCGCCCTCCCAAGTGATAATAATCATAAATAATTATTTTAATAACCATGTTGCTCTAATATAAGTTTTACGTCATCGGGTCATACCTTGGGATGACTAGTTAAACTTCAACTGTTGTTACTTTGGGGACTATCTGATTGATCATAGATAAGCTGAGCAAAAGGCCACAGTGTTGCATAATTTAATTGCATAGCAGAATAGGTATCAGACTGGATGAGCATGTCTGGGAGGGGGGGGGGGTAAATACCCTAGATCGACATGCGCAGAACCCCTTATCGGGCGAGGTTAAGAAAACACACTCGAAAACCCACCATGCCCCATCACCACAGTGGCCACCCTCACATTATTTGTACAGTGTTTAGCATTATTCAATCTCTGCCGCCGCCGCGGGTGTTTCAGGTATAGAGCTCTCACTAATAAGTTAACTAATAATTTTTTTTTAATTTTTAACAGACATGACCTATATGCCTGGGCAATTCTTCCCATATATTTTTTGGGGCACCGAGCCATAAGCGGCCATTTTCTAAGATGGATGTCTAACCGTTGATCTGATTAACTTTTGTGAAGTATTCATTAAAAGCAAGATGGCTGACGGAGGACATTTTGAAAAAAAGTCTGCCCAAATAGCTTGTGAGTGGGATATCTTATAAACCATCTTGAAAAATCATTATTGAGTCATGTAACGGGATGCATTTATTGTTTTTGTACCGAAAACAGTCACATCTAGTTCATTTCATCAACGGGCTGCACTGTTTTTATCGTACTACAGTGTCACTTAGCTGACCACTAGTGTCACCGAAAAGTGACGTTAAGGCTTGTAGCAGGGTCACATGTACATGCACACATTCCGGACATAGTAGGGTGAAAATGAAACTTGTTTATAATATAATATTTTATACCAGTTGGATGGCCTAGTCTATCTAGTTTCCATAACTGTTAGAGTTGTAGCCTAATTCCTTGCCAAATTTGAATTATGAGCAAATGAATTTAAAGGAATATATACAGTTTTGAGCTAAAATGAGGCCTTTTTCCCAAATAATAATGATAATTCCGATAATTTACATTTTTTTTAGAAACTATAGCCCGAGCTAGAGATGACATAGCCTTGTTTTGTTACATAGGGGCCTAGTATACAATGTTTTTTTTTTATGTATCTTATTGATTTTTTTGTGATGATTTCAAATCCGATGAGTGCCAGCTAGAAAAGTTTGGGCGTTTTTGTAAATTCAAGTTCAAAGGTCAATTTCAAGATCAAATATGATTTTTCCACAAATGAAGCTAGAAACATGTGATTTTGACTGGGCAATCCATTTCTTATATTATTATCATGACTCAAGGTCATCTTCAAGGTCAAAAGGTTGATTTTAAGTCAATTCCAAAGTCAAAATGTAAAAAAAAAAATTAAGAAACAAAAATAGGAAGAAATGTAATACGTCTTTTTCGTGGCTTTTTGACTGAATAATTTATTTCTGTTATAAATTAGTGCACTCGAACTAAATGTTCTATACATTTTTGTGTACTAATATTCCTAAAAAAGGCTTGTCGCTGCGAATATTTAGACAGCAGGGACCACGAAACGTGATGGTGGACACCGGTCTAGGGTACTTTTAAAATATAGTGGAGAGGACAAAATGTTGGCGGACATAATTTTCAATGTCAACAACAGTGAGTGATAATATGAAATTCAAGATTCTCTTACCTTCGAAATTGGCATAATTTGGAAAATCATGTTGAAAAATTTAAAGTTATTTGTACACTTTTTGAATTTTACTTTTTTGAACTTTTTTAAGTACCGACATTAGGTCCACCGAGGAGATATGATATACCGGACCGGTCCATTTTTGCCGGAGATCGCCAAAGTAGGGTGATGTTTAGCGATGCAAGAATTCTGTATTATTATTTAGGCCAAGGTTGAATTATCCACTCAGTCACTGTGCATTGTATTATTTGTCTGTTTCGAAGGTTTATTTTCAAACTTATTAGCCAAACAATATGAATCTCCTATTAATTCTCACATATTAAAGTACTTAACATGTTTTAGCTAACCTTATGTGAAGAAATGGTCCATTTCACGTTACGTATGTTACAGTTCACAAGTAGTTTCCATGTTTTTTTAAAGCCATCAAAATTTATGGAGACCAGATATTCATTGGATTATCAATGCTAAGTGGGCTAGGGTCATGAAAATTCATTAAAAATGGAAAATCTTGATGGTGAGTCTCCTTTTTTTCACAACTGTCATAGCAGCTTTGTGCTTCAAAACGCCTCCAACTCCATCTGATTTCCCCTTTCCTTGGGGTGTTTCCCAATAGATGTGCTCCGCTTCATTCCCATCAACGTCCTGCTTGTGATTGCTGGGATGAAGAAAATAATGATAATCCACATTTGAATTGAGATACTGCTCCATCCAAAATGTTCGATATTTTTACTGATCTCCAGTTCCAAAGTTATGGTGGCAGTCTTTGTGGTCTGCTGGCCATTTTGCATTTTTGGACGGTCATCTTGATTTTTTGTGATCTAGAGATAACCTTGCCATAACACCCCTATGAAACCCAACCTAAAACCATATCATCAGATTTTGTGTACTTGCGTTGGGCTTGTAATGAAATTGCTGACGATTGGTCAAAACCTGATTAAGTGTTGTGTATCTGTGTTGCTATGTTGGGGGGTTGGTGGTTTTCAACCATTTTAGGCATATCAAGTGAATATATAATTGGGCGATAAAAAGTATTTTTCAACCAGTTTGTGCTGTTTGGACCTTGCAGATGACCTTGTCATGACCTACGCATAACACGCCTGTTAAGCATAGCCCCAAAGCATGGCACCATGTGTAGACCTGCTTGGGTTGGGCTTCATCTCTATGAAATTTCCGGTGATTTGTGGAAACATGACAATCTGCCTGTTATTTCGTCAATTAAAACCATATCACACAAGCCTGATATAAGGGTGATTTGGTGGGGGTTATGCCACATACAATCCCTATAAATCCCATGTGCTCTCTTGGAGATGTGTTTGGTGTAGCTCTATGTTGGGGGTCTAGGTGGGTCTCATCCGAAGTCAACATAATTGGAGGGGAATCAACGAAAATAAGCTATTTTCACCCATTTTGAGAATATTTGACCTTGCAGTGACCTTGAGATGACCTTGTCATAACCTTGGGGTAGCACCCCTATGAAGCCGAACCCCAAATCATGTCACCATGATGTGTATGCCTACTTGGGTTTTGGACTAAATCGCTATGAAGCTCAAAAAATCATATCATCATGACTTTGCGTACCGGTACATGGGTTGGGCTTCAATGGGTGTAGCCTATTAATAGAAGTGCTGACGATTGGTAAAAACCTGATAAACTCCCTTATTTGTTTCGTTTTTAAGTTTGTCGACTGACAAACTTTTAAGCTGGTTTTCCACACAAACGTCTGTCGTTAACTTCCGTTACTATCTGTTCTGTCTGTGCAATGTCAGAAGGCAATATCTGCTCCCTGGTATACTAGGCATTTACTGCTTTTTAACTGGCGTCCCGTCTCTTCCTGTCATAGCACTGCCAAGGCCGTATTTGTTCACTTGTAAATCAAGTATATACTTCCTTTCCGCTGATGTCACTGCCTCCTCTTGGCCTGCACTGACCCAATGTTGGTTAAATGTTGTGCCATCATCTATGACACTCTTCCAACATTGAACCAACATTGTGTCAGGGTATTGAGTTGCCGGTGTTCCCTGCAAAAATGAGACCTTTAGCCAATGCTGTTTTACAGCTGAGCCATGGTCGTAGACGATGGGCCAGCAGTAAGCTAGCATTGGGTGAACGTTTATCTTGTTAAGGCCTATATACTGGTATGCCAATACTGGGCTAATGCCGGCCCAGTGTTGTAAACGGTGGGCCACTATCAGGCTAACATTGTGTCAATGACTCGAGTTTGCTGATCAGCTGTGACCGCAACCCAGCAGACACGAGGTATTGACCCAATGTTGTTCTAATGCTGGCCCGCCGTCTTCGACGTCGGCACAACATTAAAACAACATTGGGTCAATGCCTCGTGGTAGCTGGGTAGGTGTTCATGAATGCCAGCAGTCTGTGCGGGAGGGCTAGCCACCTTCTCTCACCCCTCTCTGCCTCACTTGACACAACCTTGTTATGTTACGCAATATAACAATTAGGTCTTGGCTAAGATATTTATCTCCAAAAATTGCAAATTTTGTATTATTAAAATTAGATTTTTGGACTCGGCAGTAAAAGGCATTGCACATTGGTATAATTTATACACCTCTGGTGTGAAAAATGACCGAATAATGTAATTTATTGCAATGCCCGATCATGTGGTAAGTTAACCCTTTCATTACGACCATCTGACATGAAAAGGGGACAAAGTATGGTGAACTATACATTTTTATTCATTAAGTTTATTTTGCCTGAGTTTGTGTCCAATTTAGGGGAAACAGGGGTGCTGTGTGTGAGAAACGGTTGACATTTCTGTACACCAGTCCTTGTGAATATGTCCAATATAACGTTTGGGGTCCCTAGGTTAGGTAGACCTACTTTCGTCTTTAAGAAGTGTTCAGATAAAATATATGTTCATGATTAAATATAGTGATTAGACCGTAAAGGGTTTTGATTGGAATAATATTGGCCAAGCGTCCCAGACAGTGGCCCAGCATTACATCAGCATTGGGCCAATGTATCGTGTTATCTGGTGTTTCTGGCGCCTGACGTAAAGAATACCCAGTGCCTGACTTATAAAGAGTAGGCCTAATTGTGGGATTCCCACAAAAAAATAAAACTGGCCCAACATCATTCTATCGCTGCGCCACACTTTGAGCAATATCTTTGTTTTTGACGCAACAAGGTAATTTTAATGGGCCATAGGATTTTTGAAGATAAGGCCCTGCCTGCTGAATTAAAGGGACTGGCTCAGGCTAAAATCATAAAAAAATCAGTGATTCTATTTTGGCTTATTAATATGACCATATAATGTAAACATGTCCATAGAATAGAACTGCAAAAGTTTTTTTAATTTTTGTGCTGTGCATTTACCAGTTAGGCTAGATATAGAGACGAAATTCCCGTATTTCTTATTTTCGACATGGTATTGCCGCCAATAAATGCCCATTACGGCGCACACTGTCAAATTGTGAGCTGTGTATCGCTGTATTAGTTTCAGTATTAGTATTCAGCGTTGTTAGAACATAGTCAAGGTTCGGCATCCCATGATCCAAAACATAGGCCTATATGCTTACCAATACAATTTAAAGGAAGTATGGCAGAAAACGAGCTACTGAAACCAAAATGTAGTTGAAATGTTGCTGATTCCAACGAAATATTGGACTGTAACCTGACTGTAACCTCGCCACAAGGTAACCTCGCCACAGGTAATCTCGCCACAGATTTGGTAACCTCGCCACAGAAGGCTGAGTAACCTCGCCACAGCTTTGGTAACCTCGCCACATGGGGCTAAGTAACCTCGCCACAACTTCGCCACACCTGTTGTATCCGCATTTATCAATGTATTTTCAAAGGGAAATCTTTACCTTGAACGTGGTGTAGATGTCTATATAGACTTAGACGATATGTGCCATTAAAATCAAAAGCAAAATTTAAAAAAAAAAATGGACCAATATATAACGAATAATAATAGGCCTACAAATTTATTTTGTACAGCAAATATTGTAGAAAATTTGTTCATTGTGACTAATAATAATAATATATTAACCCTTAAACCGCTGGATTAAATAATTTAAATTTTCACACACTTGGAGTTGTGTCTCACACTAAGCAATTTACAAATCTTGATGTTTAAATGGCTAATAAAACGGATTAAAGCGACTACAGTCGCGCTTAGCGGTTTAAGGTGAATAGGTGTAGGCCTAGCGGCAACAACAGAGGAAGTTGATGACACTGCCCCAAGAAGAGATCCGACAGCACCCGAGGAAGACAATGAGTAGCACTCAAGCTATGTGATCGACTCCAATAACACTAAATATTGTTGACGCAATTGATTGACACAAGTGATATTAACTCATGTGAGTGCGTGGTGACGTGAAGTCTATTGGGCCTACTTGCAAACGCTGAATGTTAAACCATTTTTTTTCTTCCGGTTTTAATAACAGCATAACCGCCAATATGAATCTTCGATATTTCTATCAGCATGAACACCTGATGAACGTTTAATATGGAATATGAGGTGATATGAATGACCCTTAAGTGTTTTATTTGTTGTTAGGAAAATGCCCCCCTTTTGAAATAATAATGGGTCACATGCCTCATCGTCTAAGGCCAATGCCCCCCCCCCCTCCGAAAAATATCATGGGCCCCTTGGCCCCCTTTTTCCAATTTATAAATCGGGCACTGAATATGTAATAGTACCAATCTCATACATATAATTTTAACTATTTATATTGCCGTATATTAACCGTCTGCGTCCCTATGTTTGGGCTATATTCAAGTTAAACTGAACGTAGATTTTAACCTAAGTCTATGCTAAAAACACTAATAGCAGGCCTAATTTATGTTCTTGTATTATGGACGCTATCGATGGAAGCTGATATTCAACATCACATTGTAATAAAGGCCTAAATATCACGCTAATAGAGATCTAATTAGAAGTTACTAAAATGTGTGGTACCAAAGCCATAACTTTATTTTGAATTGAATTTACAAATAGTAATATTATTAATAAAAGATGTTCTGGGTAAACGATGTAGAGGGCGGCACAACAATAAACTAAATATCCAGTTATCCCTGGTTTAATGCTAGTCCACCGTCTGCACTGCTGGCCCGACATTAAACTAACATTAAGTCGATGTAGCTTCTGTGGAAAGTATAGCGTATATAGCCAGTGTAATATATTATGAGATTATGCTTTGTACGCATCGCGTTGACTACTACAATGAGGCAATACCGCTGGAGTACAATCACACGTGTCTTGCCATAGAGTTGACTCTATAATTGGTCTGGCTAAAATTCTGAAATTCGAAACCTTTGAGGGGGGGGGGGGAAGGGTGTCACCTCCGCGTGGTCCCCCCTGGGCAACTTCTTAGAAGGCCAAGCACACCCAAACCTTTCATCAAACCAGGTTTTTCTATTTTTTTGACGTGAAGTTTTTTGTGTTTGCTTTCCGGTGGTACTGAGGTTGTTATGTTTATTTTCGAATAGTTTTTAGTTCAAATTCTTTATATATTCTCTATATATTCATATTTATATATTTTATATATTTTTTCATTGTACTTGTGGTGCCTTACAGTGCTCTCACGGATTATGAACGCTCTGTCGTGCTAGTTCTCGATGACAGACCCGATCCCCAGCTGTGGGGGCATTGTAGGTCTACTGATAATTCCTCTACGATTTGGTTTTTGTGTTTGCAGTGGTTTCTCTTTGGCATCCTGGCGATGGACGGGATGTCCGAAAGAAACCATTGCCATAAAATTATTTTTTCACTTTATTGTTTTAAAGGTTTCTCTGTGGCATCCTGGCGGATAATGCAGCATGTCATAGAGAAGCCATTGCCGTACAATTAGCCTGTGGTGACTTACGGTGTCCTCACGGTTTATGATCGCTCTGTGATGTCCTCCAATATTACGGACCTTATTACCAACTGTGGGGGCACTGTAAGTCTTAAATTTTTGAGAATTTTTTGTGGTTTCATGATTTCTCTGGCCATACTGGCCGAAAAGTGAAGTAAAGAAGACATTTACTTACTTACTTAATGGTTTCTCTGTTCATTGTTTATGTCATTCATATTTATGTCTAAATGGGTTTATTTTTTTTATTATAGTATATAGTATTATAGTATATATTATATATTTGTTTTGACAATGACACTGTTTTGACTTAGACTTGCAGTTTTTACACAATCACTCCAATTTCATGGAGATATAGTGACTTGAAAAGTCGTTCATTTTAAATTCACTTCATATTTTACATTATTTATACTGATATTTTTATACCCATTAAACTGTGTTGTAGTGCAGACGCTTCAACATGTCATCAGACTCGTTACATATAGGTGCCAGGAGCATCGTCATCTTATCATATCAAACACTTTAAACTGAATATTTTAGTACGAACATGCTTTTATTAGCTTTGTCTTTCCTTTACTACTTTAACTATACAATATGGGATATTGTAATACGTGGAATTTTCACTTAAATGGCCATACTGGCCGAAAAGTGAAGTAAAGCAAATATTTTACTCACTTACTTACTCGAAACCTTTGAGTGTTGATCCACTGTTAGCCGTATCGTATTTGCTGGGATGCACCTAAAAGTATGCATACTTTAGAAGTGGATATATGTATATTAAAAACATGCCTCGAAGTAATAATATGTAGGGCTATAAAGTGTCTATAAAACAGCTGGGCCAATAGTGTTTTTTTTAATGACACAGCATCATAGTTGAATTCACGCTTTCCCATTCGTTGATTGTTTTCTACCAATTACTAGCCAACCGTCAATGATGAAGACGAGGACCAGCCGTGCATGTGGATTTTAAAACTTTAAAATATATATTTTTCATTTTTGCAATAAATGAAAATTAAAGTGGAACAGGGAATACTATTATGGCAGAACCAGAGTAAAAACATACCTGTCAATTATAACAGGTAAGGGATAGCAATGACATGACCAATATATATTATGCACATTTAATATGTTGTGCAGAATAAAATATGAAAAATGTTGGGCAGCGCCCTTGACGGTGAACTAATATTAAATCCACAGGTAATGTGTTTGTATATATGTAATAACAATACCGAATGTGGTGTAGAACCCCATTTATTTCATTTCATAGCATTTGATACAGCCAACTAACACCTGACTCAACGTTGGCCTGACAACATTACAGCAACATTTCAGCAAAGATCGTGTGAGTTAAGAAAGCCTTCATGGGTCTTTATCCTTAGGTCTACTGTGTGCATTGTGATTTCCATAATTGGCATTACGTAAGAGGGTGCAGTGAAAGTGCATTACGTCCACATGTGATAATGATGGATTAGGGCTACTGTATATTTCATGGCTGTGTAAGAAACATTAAAAGCTGATAATTTACAACTTTGTTAGGCCTATTTTAGACAGAAGAATTAAAATTGAAAATTAAAGATTTCGTGAAAATTCCTGGCTAATTGGGGCTTTATAAAAGTCCCAGAAGAAGTAATAATTGCACTTTTGTAATATTAACATTGTAGTCCTGTGAAATGATTCTTTGTCAAGCATATTTCATTAGGTGCAGTGCTTCAGAACGTGTGTAAAATCAACAAAATGTATTATGGGAACCGAACATATTAATATAAATGCCAATGATCGATATAAAGGATATACATCTTTTCATGATAATGCATCTTAGAGTATAGATATACATTCCCTGACACATTTATAGCTGATTTTTTGCAATGCTGTTGACAAACGTCAAGGCCCCTGGGCCTCTTGTTGCTATATTAGACAGGGCTACCAGAAGGGTGATTTGATGGGTATTATCCCTACTACCCCTGTCGTCTTCTGATGTGTTTGACGTACTGGGTACAGTGGCGGATCCAGAATGTGCCAGAGGAGGGGGCGTAAGCCACATTTTGGCTGAAAAAAGGGGTGTTAGCTTCACTTTATTCAAAAAAAAATGCATGAAAATGTTATGTGTACGCCCTATGCTGGATCCGCCACTGTGGATACATCTGTGTTGTGGTCTAGGTGGTTTTCAACCATTGTAGACATCTCAAGTGAATATAATCGGGAGAAAAACAACAACAAAAGATATTTTCAACAATTTTGAGCTGCTTTGACCTTGCCGTGACCTCCAGATCACCTTGTCATGACCTCAGCATAATACCCAGGGTATGTTGTTCATCATCTGTAATTGTATATCCGGCGATTGGTCGAAACATATCAATCTTCCTATTAATTTGGCAATTTCTACCATATATCAGGGCTGAGTCGAGGGTGATTTGACGGGTTTTTTACCCCTTCCAACCCCTATAAAACCCCTTAAAACTCTTGGAATGTGTTTGATGTAGCTCTGTGTTGGGGTTTAGTTGGGTTTCAACCATCTCAAGTAAACATAATTAGAGAAAAAAAGTCATTTTTAGCTAATTTGACCTTGCTGTGACCTTGAGATGACCTTGGATTAGCACCCCTGAGCCCGTGAAACCCGACCTCAGACCTTGTCCCAGTTTTGTTATCATGTATTTAAATATATTCAACTTACTTCACCTACATGTATTTATTATTTTTTTCGGATCATTTGTATATTGTGATATATAATGTCATGCTAAATTTATATAAAATCTAATCTATTACTAATAAAACATACACATCATAGTTTTAAATTATCTTATTCTCTTCTACTTATCATGTTTTTTTCATCCTAATAAAAAAATCTGGTGTAAAACAATAAAAATTGAAAATATACTTGAAATTTGAAAACGTGACATAAAGTGTGACGTACTCTCGAACAGACACATTTTTTGTTTTATACATTGTGTATATTTTATATTAATTCAGATTTTTTTCATATCAAGGTGGGTATTGTATGCCTACAGGCCCATGAACTACCTGCTATATTAAAGTTCTAGATGTTTGGATAATATCTACACATCCATTTTGGTGAAACGTTACTTATTCTGGAACATTTCGCATACATTTTGTTTCGACATAGTTTTTACCCCTTAGCCAATAACGCTGTGGGGTATAGTGATCACCAGAGGCGGTCGGTCGTGTGGGCGGACTTCCGGAAATTCAGCTTGTTCTAAAAAGTTAACCATGTTAACTGATGAATTTTGTTTATTTTTTACAGATATGACCTATGTGCCTGGGCAATTCATCCCATATATTTTTTTGGGGCACCAAGCCATGAGCGGCCATTTTCCAAGATGGCAGCCTAAAAAGCTTGTGAGCTCGATAACTTATGAACCGTTTGTTGGATTGCATTCAAATTTGGTATGGTTGTTCTCTAGGTATTTTTGATGATCTGATTAACTTTTGGGATCAACCCATTAAAAACAAAACAGCTGCTGAAGCCATTAAAAAAAATGACATGGTGGTAGTGGGGGTCATTTTTTTCCTCATTATTTCATGATATTGATGGACAGAGCCTACGGGGGCAATTCATCCCATATATGCTTTTGGCACCAAGCCATTAGCGACCATTTTTCAAGATGGCCGCCTAAAAAGCTTGTGGGCACGATAACTTATGAACCGTTTGTTGGATTGCATTCATATTTGGTGGGGTACTGGGATAATTGTTAGTAGTAGTACGTTTCGCCCCCATCCGGGGAGGGTCATTAGGGATATGTTCCGTCTGTTGGATGCTGTGTACGGCATTGTACGGAAGCACTAGTCTACAGTATTAATCCAAGGGCAGCTGCAGCCTCCTCGTATCTGGCTATAATCTTAGGGCTGTTTGCCCTGGCTCCTCCGCTCAATGCAGCACCCGCATCAGTGCTGACGCTGATGTAGGCCGTGGTAGCTTTAAATATCCGGCAATAGCGTATTTGACATTAGATCTCCCACGTGGGATGAATGGAGTTACCCACAGGGAGTGATCCTTCCTATTGTTACTCTGGGGACTATCCGACCCGAGGATAGAGAAGCTGCGCGAAATGCCACAGAGTTTTAGCATTAAATTGCACAGGGAAACTCCAGTCTCCGGCCGTCTGGGGGTAGATCCCCTAGACATGCCCAGAACCCCTTATCGGGCGAGCGAAGGAAAACGCTCTCAATAACCCACCATGCCCTATCACCTCCATCCTCACATCATCATCTGTACATCATTTCATTCCATCAAAAGACTACAATGTTTTTATCGTATTATAATGTCCCTTAAAAGACCTTTTGTGCCAAAAAGTGACGTAAAGCATTGAATTACTACTACTACTACTTCATATTTGATATAGTTGTTCTTTAGGTATTTCTGATGATCTGATAAACTTTTTGGGATGAATCCATTAAAAACAAAATGGCTGCCGCAGCCATTTAAAAAAAATTGACATGGTGGTAGTGGGGGTCAATTGTTTCTCATTATTTCTTGATATTGATGGACAGAGCCTACGGCTGAGGGGTTCTGCCATAAATTGATGGCTATTTTTTATTTTACTAATTGTCTAATATATCATAAGTAATGACAGCATGTGGTGATATATAGTACAAATGTAATTTCAGCAAAGTTTTATTTGAAAATTAATTATTTATTTTATACATACATAAGGCTGCAAAACAATATTTTAAAATTTAGTAGCAAAATTAGCAACTATAATTTATCTGTTTAGACTGGTATTATTGGGTAACTATGACTCTGTGAAAGTATTAATAACTATTTATATACTTGTTCATATGTTATTGCTGATTTCTTCGGAAATTTTTAACTATATTTACACTTAATAAAAATTTTATTTCATTTTTCTCTATTAATATTGTGTAAATGACCACACAAAATGCTACAATTTGGCCCTTTTTGTGAATAAATATAAATTTTATGCAAATTTGCACACATGTTCGCCCATGTGAAGTATACATTTTCAGAATCTGTATAAAATTAGCTGTAATATTTTGAATTCTTTGTACTGATATCTTAACCTGTGCTCAAATAATAAGCTTTTACCTAAATAATGGAGGGGATGTGCAGGCTATCTTGCTACATGCCTTAAAAACACTATTTTACTACTACTTCTTATCAAGTGAGTGAAGGAAAACAATCTCAAAAAAAGGCACCTCTCCCTCGTGTTGTCATGTAGACTTAGGGTCTGTGTATATGCCTACATCACTCATTTTTTTATCCCCCGCCCGTAGGGGAAGGGGGATTTTAGTCCGGCGGTGTCCCGCGTCTGGCGTCAGGTTTTCTTCTGGGCACAAAAACTCAAAAACTACCAATTAATTTTTTTTTTAAATTTAACATGACATTTCTAGCAACATGGGGATTTGCAAGTGATTTTTTAAAGATGCTACCAAAATTCAAAATGGCCGCCAAAGGTCAACTCCAAAAAAATTTGTGGGCGCAAAAACTTGAAGTCAGAAATTATTCAAATTTTACATTCCCCACCATATGGAGATGTGCAGTTGAAATTTTCAAGGTTTTACTGAAATTCAAAATGGCCACCACGAACCAAATTGAAAAAAAAAATTGGGGGGGGGGGCGCAAAAACTAAAAAAAATTAGTTTGGTCAATTTTTTTTCAATTTTAACATCACATTCCTAGCAACATGTGGATGTGCAATTGATTTTTTAAAGATGCTACCAAAATTCAAAATGGCCGCCAGAAGTCTAATCCAAATTTTTTTGTGGTCGCAAAAACTTTAAAACTTAAAGTCAGAAATTATTCAAATTTCACTATCACATTCCCCCACCATATGTAGATGAGCAGGTGACTTTTTCAAGGTTTTACTGAATTTCAAAATAGCCGTCACGGATCAACTTCAATTTTTTGGTGGGCGTTGAAACTCAAAATAATATTATGGTCAATTTTTTTAAATATTAACATCACATTCCCAGCAACATGTGGATGTGCAATTGATTTTTGAAAGATGCTACCAAAATTCAAAATGGCCGCCAGAAATCAACACCAAAATTTTTTGTGGGCGCAAAAAATCTAAACCTTAACGTCTGAAATTATTCAATTTGTACAATCACATTCCCCACAATATGGAGATGCGCAGGTGATTTTTTAAATGTTTTGTTGAAATTCAAAATGGCCGCCACGGATCAATTTCAATTTTTTGAGGTCGCAAAAACTCGAAAACTTAAGTCGTAAATTATTCAAATTTTACTATCACATACCCCACCATATGGAGATGTGCATGTGATTTTTTCAAGGTTTTACCGAAATTTAAAATGGCCGCCATGCATGAACTTCATAATTGTTTGTGGGCGCAAAAACTCAAAAATTAAAGTCAGAAATAATGTGTAGGTGATTTTACTGAAATTAAAAATGGCCACCACAAGTTTACTTTTTAAATATTTGTGACCACAAAAAATTCTAACCTAATTTATGGCGGGGGATGATATAGGACTTCAGTCCTCTTGTTATTTACAGGTTGTATTGATTTCATCTAAATAGTCGTTTTTATCATAAGGTGAAGTTATAAGTCCTCACTATTTTTACATACCTAAACTATATGTATCTTTTCTGTCTGACAATAATTACAAAAGCTAAAATATATTTATTTTCAGAGAAGAGGAAAGGCATATGTGATATCAAAGTCGTCGATTGTCCTGCTGTTGACAAGACAGCAATCACATCATGGGAACAGGTAATTGAAATAGAAAAATACATTCTCATAGAGCACCTGTTTTTTTACCATTCGGCCCATTGGGCCTGGAGGGGTCGTGCTCTGCCACCGCCGCTATTTGTTTTTGCCTTTGCTCCAACATGGCCTAACAAATTGAATTCATAATTCACACAAACATTCAACCCCAAATTTTGAAGTTGATTTTTTCTATTTCTTTGTTTTTTAGGATTGAATTTTTTTTTCAGATTCTGACATTTTCCCGTAACACCGATATTTCATTTGTCCAGAAAGGTGTAGAGTATGTCTACTGAACCTCTTTTATGTGACGCCGGGCCAACATCTTTAAAATTAAGTAATTTATTCATCTCTGTATAATAAACGGTATCATACAGAGAGTCTATTTCTGTTTATGTTTTTCTGAAGGCTAATATTTTTCCGGCACATGTTGTAACAACATATTTTCTACGTGCTTGTTGACAAGTTCCAGAGTGATCATGTAGACTTTCTACAGTATTAATAATGTGGGATCAATCATGTATTGTACTAAGTGTACTTCAAATTAAACACATTTTTCCAAAGAATATTGAGGCACCAAGATAGAGGCAACAACAAACCAACCTCTGCTGATTTCACACGTATCCCATAAATAGTTATAATACTTTTGATTCACCCTGTTGTTAACCGCACACAGTTTCATGTCCAATAAAACATAAATCATCTCTCCCTAGTGTCCACCTTTTAGTTTCACCTATATTTATATCTTGTTTCTTATGTCATCCACATCTCTGATGAAATGATGCATTACCACGATTCGTGCGGTTAGGTCGCCAGTGATAACTATATCGTCACAATCTAATGTAGCCTATATGCTAAAATGGTGTACAAAAAATAAATACTGCGTGCGTACGTGCGTGTGTATGTGTTTGTGTGTCGGGGGGGGGGGGGATTCTCACACCCTCTTCCATAAGAGGTCTAATTTGCATTAATTCAAGATGGCCGCCATATGATTTACCGATCATGACATATTAGGCCTCATAACTTTAGAACAAATAAAGATGGAAAAATAAATAATGCATCAAAATAATCATAATGCAATCTCTAACACTGTGCAATGACGTATATAATGATAGCAGCTAGATAGATGGCCGCCATGTGATTTGCCGATTATCACATTATGCATCGTAACTTTGGAACAAATGATTATGGAAACATGTATGATGTGTCAATATAATTTTAAGTAAGAATTGAAATTTCAATATGTACATGTACATGTATGTATAGGTATGGTAATGGGGTGTTTCAAGATAACTGAACACTTAGCGTCAACCAAGGGGTCATTTTTAATAGTGAAGTAGACGAGCAGAAATTTATAATCCGCTGTCAGTGAACACCTAAGCAGCTTTCACGTGTCACCGCTCAGCTGAGCGGCAGAGCGACAGAGCGCGGCCGACGACATTGCGACGCTCTGCGCATGCCGCTCACCTGCTAGCATTCACATGTCACCGCTCAGCTCAGCGCCAGAATAGTGTGAAAGACGACGTCATATATAATTTTATGCTTGATAGGAATATATATGCATAATAATGACAGGATGCTGACATATTATATTCAGTAATGTTATTAGATTTTTATTTCACTTCCCATACCGCTGATAATTTTATTGTAATAAATAAAGTTCACATAGACGACCGGTAAAAATAGCGCAACGTATTTATTAAAAGGTAAAATTTAATGCTTTCAAAAGAAACACACATTACTTGCTGGAAAGCATTTTATAACTTTAATAAATATAGTATTATAATCAATCAAATCAAATTTATTAACCACATTATATTCGTACAGGATTCATGTTTACTTTGAGTAGATATCTATATATATTATACATTATTGTACAGTGATGATAGTATACATTATGTATTTATCGTATAGACATATGCATACTTATAAATACAAAATATCATTTAAAACCTAGTATGTTGATTTTCTTAAAATAAATGCAGCACAAACAATTCTGGCGACAATTACGTGGATTGAACAAGAAATTAAATTGAGTCATGGTGTGGACTTTATTAAAATATGGCAAATTCGTTGAAAAACTATCAAACAATGTTTTACGCAGATAATCGTATAGAAATCAATTTAAATGAAAAGTGTTTCACCTTCAATATCCACATTACATGATTTACATATAGGGGGCCTACGTTCATTTAGAGGTAATTTATCTCAATATTTAATTTATGGTTGCTTGCTCTCAGTTTTGAGAGCGCAAAATTCTGTGTTTAAATTGGACACATCTTGTAGATAATTTATCATAGTCGTGTAGCTAGGTGTATTTGCTCTATACGTACTCAATTTATTGGCAGTGCCCATTTTAAAATTATAGTCAAACAATGTTGTGTAAGTGCGTTGATTTAATTGATCGATCAGACCCTATCTAAGCTGCGCAATATTTAGTAAATTTGCATCGATATGCCAAGTAAATCATTCTATCGTCGAAAAATTGTAGAGCCGTTGTGGGTTTAATTACGAAATCTCGAAGTAAAGTGCTGAGCTGGCTTTTTGTGCTTTTTGACCCTGCGTGATGTAAAAACTCCGCAGGGGACGTTAATAATTCCTAAGTATAGACTGTTTTCAAGGTTATATTGTTGTATGTAAATGTCTCCGCTATAATACACAACAAGATTTGTTAAAAATCATTATCTCAAGGTTATATTGTTGTATGTAAATGTCTCCGCTATAATATACTCCCAGATTTGTTAAAAATCATTATCTCTGTTTTATTGGTATTGACTACTAATCCCCACTGCAAACTAATTAAAATACTATGACAATCCTTCTTTATATTTTAAATGGAGTACATACATGTATCTTCAATCATACAGTCCTCTGCCCTCTAATGCGATCCTTTTTATTAAATTTACAGCACAACTTTTACTTTATGACAAAATTTGTTTCATTTTTAAGCATTCGGGAAAAAATTATCTTTGTGTGTACATAATCATAATTTCACAAACATTGCCCCAGCGCTGGCCCAACGTTCAGCCTATATTTCACCGTCATGCAGCCCAGACGTTCGCAATTAGTTCCGTCAATATACGTGATGCAACATTTTCTGTCAAATCTTGAGGTTCGAAACCCACAAGAACATAGACATGTAATTCGCATTAGTAGATGGTTTGGGACGCAATCCATGCAAGTTATGTGGTGAAGAATATGGCAGCAAAACCCAATAGGCACAATTCTTCTTAAAATGATTCCTGTTAAGGGGCCTTGCATGGTTTAAAACTTCCAGACATTTTGGATACAGCTCACCCCATCCACCCACCCCACCCCCTATTATTTATTTTATAAACCCTTATTTATAAACCCTAATTTTTTGGAACCCTAATTGGCAAGACACACATTAGTAAAAAATCCGAAAAATACCTATTTTGCAGAGAGGTGGTTTTGCGCTCCCATCTAAAAGATGGAAGGTTTTGCGTTTTCGTCATCTACCTGATAGATAGGTTTTGCGCTTACACCATAGATAATATTATTAACCCAGATATGTCACAGCCACGACACGTGTCCTTATAATACTATTTAGGAGGGGAAGGGTGGCACCTCCGCGTGGTCCCCCCTGGGCAACTTCTTAGAAGGCCAAGCACACCCAAACCTTTCATCGAACCAGGTTTTTCTATTTTTTTGACGTGAAGTTTTTTTGTGTTTGCTTTCCGGTGGTTAAGGGTTTTTCACTGAGGTTGTTATGTTTATTTTCGAATAGTTTTCAGTTCAAATTCTTTATATATTCTTTATATATTCATATTTATATATTTTATATATTTTTTCATTGTACTAATTGTAGATCCACTCATAATTCCTCTACGATTTGTTTTTTTTTGTGTTTGCAGTGGTTTCTCTTTGGCATCCTGGTGTTGGACGGGATGTCCGAAAGAAACCATTGCCATATAATTATTTTTTCACTTCATTGTTTTAATGGTTTCTCTGTGGCATCCTGGCGGATAATGCAGCATGTCATAGAGAAGCCATTGCCGTACAATTAGCCTGTGGTGACTTACGGTGTCCTCACGATTCGTGATCGCTCTGTGATATCCTCCAATATCACAGACCTTATTACCAACTGTAAGGGCACTGTAAGTCTTTAATTTTTGAGAATTTTTTGTGGTTTTATGATTTCTCTGGCCATACTGGCCGAAAAGTGAAGTAAAGAAGACATTTACTTACTTACTTAATGGTTTCTCTGTTCATTGTTTATGTCATTCATATTTATGTCTAAATGGGTTTACTTTTTTTTATTAAAGTATATAGTATTATAGTATATACTATATATTTGTTTTGACAATGACACTGTTTTGACTTAGACTTGTAGTTTTTACACAATCACTCCAATTTCATGGAGATATAGTGACTTGAAAAGTCGTTCATTTTATAATTACTTCATATTTTACATTATTTATACTGATATTTTTATACCCATTAAACTGTGTTGTAGTGCAGGCGTTTCAACATGTCATCAGACTCGTTACATATAGGTGCCAGGAGCATCGTCATCTTATCATATCAAACACTTTAAACTGAATATTTTAGTACGAACATGCTTTTATTAGCTTTGTCTTTCCTTTACTACTTTAACTATACAGTATGGGATATTGTAATACCTGGAATTTTCACTTAAATGGCCATACTGGCCGAAAAGTGAAGTAAAGCAAATATTTTACTTACTTACTATAATACTATTTAATTTATGACGTCACATAATGGTTATGGTAAAGTGGAGATAACTGGTAATATAAGCCTGATATACCCTGCTATAACCTGATAACTATGATAACAACGATAACATCTTGCATACACTGTTCTTATATTAGCCGAATATAACAGTATAATGCACTTAACAAGATTTGCATGGATCTCATTGATTTCAGGCGCTCTGCCGCTCACCTCGAATTAAAATTTATTTAAAGTTCAGCGCCCACCGCTCTGCCGCTCAGCTAAGCGCCAGCGCACACATGTGAAAGCTCTATTCATATTACATAAGGTTTAATTCACAACAGCACCGCTCTGCCGCTCAGCACAGTGACATGTGAAAGCTGCTTTAGAGAACATTTTTGCGATATGGTTTGATATTTACTACCAAATAAAAAAAATAACACATTTTTTATTCGAGCATTTTTACAGCGTTATGTACGGGACACCAATTGTCTTGTGGCACCTATCAATAGTAAACTAGGGAGAAGGAGACTTTTTCTAGTGTGTATTGACAGACCTACTAAAGGGCTATACACACCTATATTCAGTAGTTTTGGTGGTAGGACATAGTACATATAAAGGGGCATTATATCACCACGATGGGCTCACGATATGGAGGTTATACCGTTTGTTATAATATTCACAAAAACTCCTATATAGTCCAGGGCATTTATGATATGAAGTGGAACAAACTGCAACAGAAGGGATTTTTGCATTTTTGAATTTTGTATTGTATCGAGAATGACAAATAAAAATCTCAAGACGTAAAAATTGAGATGACCGTTTTATAGCCATTTTTCAAAATGGCGCCCAGAATAGATATATTTTTAATGAATAATAGTTTTTACTAAAATTGCATCTAATATGCTACTTATTATCACATATATTCTAAAAATATTTTACAATTCTGGTGTTACCCATTTCTTAACCCAAAAGAAGCTCTTTATAGAAAAAAACACACTAAAATATCAGCTTACCCTAGTTGACTTTCATGTTTCATTTTATTAGGGGAACTACCGCACTCATCCGAGCAAGTGCCAACGTTTTAATATGTGATTCCATCTCAGCAAATGTTTCTTTTTTAGGGAGTCTATTTATTTGAAGTACCGATTTGAAAAATTGTGTTTTTTTAAGTTTTTAAGCTGAAAAAGTGAAATTCACAATTAAAAAAAAATCATAGAAATCGTAATTGTTTTCACTTTTAATAATTCTAATACACTGAAAGAGAATGAAATACATAATATAAACCATTGAAAGTATATTAATATGGCTAAATCCACACAAAGTAAACCTAATCATTATACATTTTTTATGAACAAAATTCCATATTTTTTTAAATCTCGAACATACAAAACTCGTCTGTAACTTTACTATGCACATTAACTAATATATATCTACACCTTACAAGCTCCTACATTATATGGGAGTAAGAATATAACAACAACATAGTAATATATAAAATAAAATCGATTGAATATGAAGTAATTACCCCATCCCCTTTTCAGAAATAGTCACTTTCAGCGAGCGACATACGTAACAGTGAGCTGAGAGATATATATATGTATACACTAGATTGTATACATAAAAATGATAATTTTGTCAAGTATAAGTAAAAAATGATATAGAAAATAAATAATTTAATATAACTCGATATATTAGGTTTCGGGGGTACTGGGATGATTGCTAGTAGTAGTACTTTTCGCCCCCATCCGGGGAGGGTCATTAGGGATCTGTTTCGTCTGTTGGACGCTGTTACGGCATTGTACGGAAGCACTAGTCTACAGCAATCATCCAAGGGCAGCTGCAGCCTCCTCGTATCTGGCTATAATCTTCGGGCGGATTGCCAGTGGCGTACCCTGGTTCCTCCGCTCAACAGCGGAGCCAATGCAGCACCCGCATCAGTGCTGGCGCTGATGTGGGCTGTGGTAGCCTTAAATAACCGGCAATAGCGTGTTTGACATTAGGTCTCTCACGTGGGATGAATGGAGTTACCCAGAGGGAGTGATCCTTCCTATTGTTACTCTGGGGACTATCCGACCCGAGGATAGCGGAGCTGCGCAAAATGCCAAAGAGTTTCATCATTAAATTGTACAGCGAAACTCAAGTCTCCGGCCATCTGGGCATGTCTGAGGGTATATCCCCTAGACATGCCCAGAACCCCTTATCGGGCGAGCGAAGGAAAACGCTCTCAATAACCCACCATGCCCTATCGCCCCACCCTCACATCATCATCTGTACATCATTCATCCCATTAATTGACTACAACGTTTTTATCGTATTATAATGTCACTTAAAAGACCTTTTGTGCCGAAAAGTGACGTAAAGCAATGATTTACTACTACTATATTAGGTTTCGAACTCGATATATTGGCTTTAAAAGTCGATATATTGAGTTTATGACTCGATATATTGAGTTTAAAACTCAATATATCGACATTAAAAGTAGATATATTGAGTTGTAAACTCAATATATCGAATTTTAAAGTCAATATATCGAGTTTTAAACTCAATATATCGAGTTGTAAACTCAATATATTGAGTTGTATACTTAATATATTGAGTTGTGAACTCAATATGTTGACTTTCAAAGTCAATATATCGAGTTGTAAACTAAATATATCGACTTTTAAAGTAAATATATCGAGTTGTAAACTCAATATATTGAGTTGTGAACTCAATATATCGACTTTCAAAGTCAGTATATTTACTTTCAAAGTCAATATATCGCGTTGTAAACTCAATATATTGAGTTGTGAACTCAATATATCGACTTTCAAAGTCAGTATATTTACTTTCAAAGTCAATATATCGAGTTGTAAACTCAATATATATTCAGTTGTAAACTCAATATAGCGACTTTAAAGTAAATATATCGAGTTGTAAGCTCAATATATTGAGTTGTAAACTCAATATATCGACTTTGAAAGTCAATATATTAGCTTTTAAAGTCAATATATGGAGTTGTAAACGCATTATATTGAGTTGAGAATTATTTATAGAAACATGTTGAAGGTAAAATACACTGTGAACAGTTTTATAAAATAATAAATCAATTTATTTGCGCCTCTGAGCTCGGAACGCCGAGTATTTAGTCAAATTAGAAGTTTCTCATTTTATATTTCATATATAAAGAAAAATCACTGAGCAATAGTCGCTCATTGAATAAAGTATTATAAACCCTAAAAAAGAACAACAAAATCGCCATATATAAACTAAATTTGTGGAAGCGGGAAAAATTTAGGCCTTGGTGGTCTTATATAGTGAAAAGACGTTGACAATTTAAATTCATGGATGTATAAAAATGAGAAGTCAGCCAAGAAAATCAGGAACACATAAATGTAATAAATACCTTTGACAAAAACAACAGCCAAGTATTTCTATCCTAATATGAGTGTCTCGTCCAGCAATGGGGATGAGTAACTCGACTATACGGTCACTGGATTGGGCATGGCGAATAGTTGATTATCATTAAATACAGATCAGATCATAAATTTGATTATCATTAAATACAGATCAGATCATAAATTTAAAATAAAATTATGTCTACTGAACACGAGAATGCATTTTTTTTTTCTAGCCTTACTTCTATTATCTTTTAGATTTAATCAGAAGTATTTCAAATAACTATGAGTAACAAACAATTCCTTTTTCAAAGCATCTTACGATTCGGGTGAGTAATAACAATAATTTAGCAATTTTACGGTACCCTCACAAAAAGGCCCGTAAAAAAGTTTCCGAATTTTTCTGGCTTGGTACTTTTTTTTGGTCATTTTACATATGTTAATGAACTCAAAAAAAGCAAAAAAGCTTCTGTTGCAATTTGTTCCTATGTTCACTACTTTTTGGCTTAAATGCCCTGGACTAATATCCAAGCATATGACAATTATTCTTAATCACCTAGGACTTAACTTTGACACAAACACACATGTTTGTAGTGCATTGCAATTAGCATTTTTTAATATCCTCAAATAAAACTAGTCTAACCTTGTTATGTACGGGACATCAACATCAAAACACATAGTTAATTATCAACATTAACACTAAGAGGGCAGAACATGGAATATCAATCAATAAAATACTGTAAAGGTATATTTACATGGATTATGGTAAATTCAAGGGGTACTGGAATGATTGCTAGTAGTAGTACTTTTTGCCCCAATCCGGGGAGGGTCAGTAGAGATCTGTTCCATCAGTTACATGGTACGGAAGCACTAGTCTACAGCAATCATCCAAGGGAAGCTTCAGCCTTCTCGTATCTGGCCATAATCTTTGGGCGGATTGCCAGTGGTGTACCCTGGTTCCTCCGCTCAAGTGCGGTGCTAATGCAGCTCTCGTATCAGTGCTGGCGCTGGTGGAGGCTGTGGTAGCCTTAAATAACCGGCAATAGCGTGTCTGACATTAGGTCTCCCACGTGGGATGAATGGAGTTACCCAGAGGGAGTTATCTTTCCTATTGTTACTCTGGGGACTATCCGACCCAAGGATTGCGGAGCTGCGCGAAATGCCACAGAGTTTCAGCATTAAATTGCACAGCGAAACCAAAATCTCTGGCCATCTGGGCATGACATGCCCAGAACCCCTTATCGGGCGAGCAAAGGAAAACGCTCTTAATAACCCACCATGCCCTATCACCCCCACCTCACATCATCATATGTACATCATTCATCTCATCAACTGACTACAACGTTTTTATCGTATTATAATGTCACTTAAAATACCTTTTGTGCCGAAAAGTGACGTAAAGCAATGATTTACTACTACTAATTTTCCCCTGCTTTTGCCAAGTCTTGGAAAATCCAAAATGGCCGCCACTTTATCTGATAAATATCCATAATGGTCAAGAAATTCAAGATATCGATAAAAAAACAGAAATATAGAAAATATATTGAATTGTATGGCGGATAGTATTCATATCATTAATATCATGTAAAAAAATATTTAGTGGCAAACAGTAAAGTCTGTGTGTTATTAATTATCGATTTCCGATGCCCGCGTAGCCAATTAAAAATCATGGTACATACTATCACTGTTAATAACCCGTACTTAATGGGCATAAAAATCAAATCACATAATACAAAAATGCAATAACATCTCCATTATATATGAAGAAACAAATCCACAACAAAAACAACCTAAATCTACCAGTAAATCGATCACAGCCTAACTATACACATCAATGTTGACTGCGGCTCACACAATGTCCATGTCAGTGAATAACACTGAGATTAGTACTTCTGATCGAAATTCAACAAACATGCTAACATGATTCACTGGTGCACACAATATTGAAATATGAACAAATATCAATAAAATTAAACAATATCCAATAAAAGTATGATTTTAAAAGTATCTAAAATACCGTTCAAACCAACTGGAACTCTGAAACTACATATAGAAAACAAAGGTATAGTATGCTGCGATGTAAAACATCTTCACTACATTATACATCATAAAATCATAAAATGTGTCTTTTTTAATGTTTAAAGATAACTTATTAGCGGCTAACCAAATAACAACTTTGTTTAACTCACAGTTCATACATTTTACTAATTCATCAATATGTTTACCATTCAAAAATATATTGGTATTATCATCTGCAAATAGAATAGGGAAAAGAATGTCAGATACATTGCAAATATCATTAATGTACAATAAAAATAAAATAGGTCCCAGGATAGAACCCTGTGGAACCCCACAAGTAATATGTTTTTCATCTGATTTAGTATTATTGTAAACTACATATTGTTTTCGATCCGAGTGATAATTTGTGATCCAATCTAGTGCTGTACCACGAATTCCATATAAATATAATTTGTATAATACAATTTTATGATTAACTGTATCAAATGCCTTACTAAAATCTAAAAATACTCCTAAAACACATTCCCCTTTTTGTAATGATTCAGTAATTTTATCAACTAATGTTATTAAAGCTAAATTTGTTGAGTAATGTTGTCTGAAACCAAACTGATATCTATATAATATGTCATGTTTATTAATAGAGGCTAATATTCTGTTATACATCAGTCGTTCTAGGATTTCAGATAACAATGGTAACACAGATACAGGTCTATAATTATTTACATACATTTTATTATCATTTTTAAACAAAGGCTTAACCTTAGCAAGTTTATGTTCTAGAGAGGCAATGCCCTGTGCTAAAGATAAATTCATCACATGAGTAAGGGGTTCAGTTACGTTCAAAAATACCAGGGATTGACCAGGGATTGTGTTAAACCATCCCACCCGGCACTTTTCTTTTTTAAATTATTAAATATTTTAAGTATTTCGTCATCAGAATGTTATCTTTAACATTATTTTTATATAACTTGTCGGATTTATATAAGGATTATTAGGTTTAATTTTACCTGCTAAATTTGAGCCTATGTTTATATAAATAGTACCATCTACTAGACATTTGTTACTAATATTACCTGGTTTCGATTTCCCTATGATATCTTTCAGAATCTGCCAGGTCTTTTTTAGATTGAATTTGTTATTTCCAGGCATGTTCTGGTAATATTTGCGTTCAGCTAGGCGCATTTGAGAATTTACTTTCGATCTATACTGTCTATATAAAACTTCGTTGGTTACATTAGGACACTTTTTAAATAGTAAATATGCTTTATTCTTTTTAATAATTAACTTTTTTAAAGTATCACCCTGGCTTCTCCAACAGCCTGATATACTTTTTAACCTCTCAGATCTCAGGAAAGGAGACACCTGTCCCCTTGTCTTCCAGAGCATGTTGCTTGAGTTATTTTGTAGATTTCCGAGGCACTGGAAGGTGTATACTGACGGATCAAAGGAAGACAAGAGGACAGCTATGTCCTTTGTCTGTGATGATCATGAATTTAGCTGCCGCATTAACGATGAGGCTTCAATTTGCACAGCAGAGCTGTTAGCTATTGAAGCTGCCATCGAATACATATGGGATAGTAATGACGAGGAGTTCATGATCATCACAGACTCGCTATCTTCATTGCAGGCTCTTAAGAGTCAAAAACTCAACAACCCAGTTGTTTCCAATATTTTGCATATGTGTCACTACTTGTCTGGGCACAAGGACATTATTTTTTGCTGGGTACCCAGCCATATTGGAATACAGGTTAATGAACGGGCTGATGTTTTGGCCAAGGCTGCCCTGGATAAGACAAAACAGTTTTATTATATACCATATACTGATTTCAAGTATAACATCTCGGTCTACCTTGATGACATTTTGCAAGGTGAATGGAACATCAATGTCACCAGCAAATTGTTCGAGGTACAACAAATCATTAAGCGATCTTTTACACCAATGGAACGCCGAAGAGATGATGTTGTCTTATGCAGGGCCAGAATTGGCCATGCCTATTTCACAAACGGCTATTTATTGAGAGGAGAATTCATTTGAACTATTTAGGGACACCCCTGCTGGTTTTATTATTCAGTTCCTTCGGGAATGTAACCTATATTACATGTTTTAATTATTAGACTTAAACTTGTAGTTTTTACACAATCACTCCAATTTCATGGAGATATAGTGACTTGATAAGTCGTTTATTTTATAATCACTTCATATTTTACATTATTTATACTGATATTTTTATACTCATTAAACTGTGTTATAGTGCAGGCGCTACAACATGTCATCAGACTCGTTACATATAGGTGCCAGGAGCATCGTCATCTTATCATATCAAACATTTTAAACTGAATATTTTAGTACGATCATGCTTTTATTGGCTTTGTCTTTCCTTTACTACTTTAACTATACAATATGGGATATTGTAATACCTGGAATTTTCACTTAAATGGCCATACTGGCCGAAAAGTGAAGTAAAGCAGAAATTTTACTTACTTACTAAAGTATCACTTAGCCAACATTTTCTTTTTTCATAATGCGATTTAACATATTTAATGGGAAAGCAAGCGTTAAAATACTCAAGTAATTTTTTATGGAGAAGTGAAAATGATGCTTGGCAAGAGCTCTCCAAGCAAAGAAAACTCCAGTCGGTAGTTTTAACAAGATTATGAAATTTAATCACGTTATTATTGTTCATATCTCTTTTGATAATAATTGGCGATTCATGTTGTACATTATTGATAAGTATATGACAAATTGGAAAATGATCAGTGATATCTGTATATAAAATAGAAGATAAAATACCCTTGTGCTCTATGTTGTTTGTAAAAATGTTGTCGATAGGTGTTGCAGATACTTTTGTAACACGAGTAGGTTTGTTAATTAATGGGAAGAAGTTATATTCATACAATGTGTCAACTTTGATAAGAATAGAAGTCCTGATCGTACCTTACTCAAGTCCTCATTAATATAAATCCGTGGTAGATCGTGTCCTGCTGTCTCGTTGTCTGTCGTGGTCTGTTCTGTTCCTTCAATATTTCGCCTGGGATTTAATCGCCGCCTTTCTGAGTACACTCTGTGACGACTGGCATACGTGGCAAACTTGACGAGAACAGCTCGTGTCTTATGCTCTTGGAGTCGTCCAACGCGATGAACACGATCGAGTTCATGAGGCTTAACCGGAGGTTTTATTTTCATCCTGTTGTTGATCATCTCTAATGCACTTTTACCGTCCGATGTCTTCATTTTCATTCTCCGGTATACCAGTTACCCGAACAGAGTTCCGGCGTTCTAAATCGTCTACTTTATGATTCAGAGTTTTTACTTCCTCTTTAAGAGCCGTGATGACCACATCTTTTGCCTCAATAGTTTTTTTAAGTTGTCAATATTTCTAATCAGACTGTTGACACTGTCCTGTATATTCTGAAATCCTGTGACGTCACGAAACTGTTAATTAACTTCTTTGTCTTTCAGACAACTAAGCAAAATTTTAGCAAACTTATCTGTCATAGCAAACTTATCTGTCATCTCTATTTCTTCTATGTCTGTGTGCGTTGTCTTGTTTTGTGATTTTCGTCTTGATCCCATAACAGCAGAATGATATTGATGTCAACAAGTCAGGAAATTGTACGTCACCTTTTGCATCCGTAAGGGTCACAGTCCATCGTGATCTCTCATGTAAATCACCCAGTGTATTCCACAAAGCCATTTCTGTATGCAATCCTCCCAGCATGACTACATGTAACTTTTCACCGTATGTGATTGGCCATTCCGATTACACTTGCACTTGTTTATATGCTATGGAAAGACCTAAATGATGAAACTGTTGGATGAGTTTTTTTGCTCCTGGTAGCTGCATGAACATTCAGTCCTATATAAATTAGAACTTTAGCGGCCCGCTGTTTTCTAGAAGAGGAAGTAGCTCTTTTCTTCGTATTGAAGAGAATAGTCTGTCCGGCTGTGATACAAGCTTGTGATTCACCAAACGTGTCTTCAGTCTTGTCCTATTTACGTCCTTCTCTATACCAAGTTTTTTTAGGTCATTTACATACAAGCAGTGTATTTCTGATACTAAACAGTAGAGTTCCCGATTCTACTGATTTATCTATATCGCTATTAAGCTCTACAAACACCCTGTCATCTTTTCTTCTGTCTCAGCTTCATCATTTTTTGACCGTCTTATATAACTCGGACTCCTGCACTTATTCCTTAATTTTGTCAGACATTTTAGGTGATATTTTGCTTCTATTGCTATGAGATCACATCCCACAACTTTGGCAAGGAGTCTGGCATCCTGTAGCCCATTAACCATAGCTTGTATGTTGCCATTTGCAGAACGTGCAGACTTCATGCAAATCACGATGTTCTTCATCTTCGTCACAGACAAAACACGTTTGAGGATCCTGTGATTGACGCCTACTGGTTCTTTTCCCTTTAACATTTTCTGGGAACACTTTACTTTTACGTTTTGTAATAATATGTGTAAATTTGAATTAGTAGGACCTGTGCCAGCAAGCTCGATTCTCCTCAAATACTGCAGCATTTGTATCAGTTTCGAAATGAATTTGAACTACAAGGAAATCAATGTCTTCAAAGGTTTTTACATTTGCGAGAAAAACGAATGCGCCTTATCACTGCTAGCAATTGGATTGTTCAGAGGGCATGTCAACTGTTCTTGACTATTTTTCTGTCATATATGACACAGATATTCCAATCGGGAGGCATTATCAGACATTTAATTCACTTCGAGCATCTGCGCCATGGTTATTACCTAATACGACAACACAATCAAATTTATTATTTAGCACTTGAATTCCTTCTTATCATACGATACATGGGCACAAGGTTACACCAAAATAGTAATTATTTTATTACAAAGTCCCCCCAATTTCTCAAATGACACGGATATGTGGCGGCCACCAACGTATTTCTATTAAATAAATATACAGTAAAAAAGTATTTCGTGACATTTTCAAGCAAAAAACATACAATAGAACATTATATGACTCACTGAAAATGTTCAAGCTTTATAGTCAGCTATATGAGGGTCCATTTAGTACATAATGTTCCTTTAGCAAGAAATGAACGAAAATGTATTTTCTCTTTTGACGGCCTTTTTGGATTTTAGATTTTCTAGGAAACCAGGCCAAATTTTGGAAGGCTCAACGACTAAATTTCATTAATTTACCCTAAAGAAGTTATGTACAAAATGTAGTGCTTTTGTCCGCCCGGTAAATATTATGCTAAAAATGATACTAGGGAACCTGACTATCCAACCCACCTTAAATCAGCTCCCAATGGTACAGCATTTAAGCGTGGAACCTTTAGGCATGGGTTGAGGGAGCATATTCCCATGTAAATGGACAGAAGGGAAATGACAGCTTTATTTATGGCTGGCTTGAGATGATTTATATAATTTAGAATTTAACTCTCGACTGACCTGCCTTTGATTGGGTGGGAGGTTTGAGTCGTACATGACATTTTTTGTGAGTCATTTGTATATATGTTAGACAGCAGAAAACCCATTCGGTTAGCACGCTGTGGTAGAGCTGATGGTTCTTTGGAAATATAATTTTGTCTTTGTTCTACTTTGGCCGAAATATGTTTAAAATTTGATTTGTCTTTCTTGGGTCCTTAAGTCTGCAGGAGTAAGGTATTGGTTGACATATATGCCAACCAGATTATTTTTAATTTTGAAAAGTAGGGTTAGTATTTGGCTTTTCCTAGACTCCTCTCTTTAAGGATTCGCCACTCAAGCCTTGACAAGAGGACTGCCTCGCTGGTTGTTCTGTGATAGTCCCTTGTGACAAACCTAGCTGCTCTCATTTGGATGGATCCTAGCTTACGCTTTTCAGCTGCTAGGTAAGGGTCCATATGGAGGCACAATTGTCAAGTGTGGAGCGAACCAGTGAAGAGTAGGCCAACTCTTTGAGTCTCTGGGGGCAATGTTTTAGGTTTCGTTGGCAAAGACCAAGAACCTTGCTAGCTTTGTTAACAATTTTAGTGACTTGTTCCACATACTTGAGGTCATGCTGGATCGTAACTCCCAAGTATGGGTACCTCTGGAGTACGTAGGCCTACTTCAATATTGTGCTGTTTAGCTGATAGAAAAATGGTTATGGGGTAGTCGGGGATTTATTATTAGGTAATTTGTATCATTTGTTTGCATTGAAAATCATGCCCTAGGTTTTTGTGTCAGAGTGACAAGGTGTCGAAATGTCGTTGGTTCCTAATAGTACAGGTCAGGGGTACTGGGATGATTGCTAGTAGTAATACTTTTTCCCCCATCCGGGGAGGGTCATTAGGGATCTGTTTCGTCTGTTGGATGCTGTGTACGGCATTGTACGGAAGCACTAGTCTACAGCAATCATCCAAGGGCAGCTGCAGCCTCCTCGTTTCTGACCATAATCTTCGGGCGGATTGCCAGTGGCGTACCCTGGTTCCTCCTCTCAACAGCGGAGCCAATGCAGCACCCGCATCAGTGCTGGCGCTGATGTAGGCTGCGGTAGCCTTAAATAACCGGCAATAGCGTGTTTGACATTAGGTCTCTCACGTGGGATGAATGGAGTTACCCGGAGGGAGCTATCCTTCCTATTGTTACTCTGGGGACTATCCGACCTGAGGATAGCGGAGCTGCGCAAAATTCCACAGAGTTTCAGCATTAAATTGCACAGGGAAAACTCAAGTCTCCGGCCGTCTGGGCATGTCTGGGGGTATATCCCCTAGACATGCCCAGAACCCCTTATCAGGCGAGCGAAGGAAAACGCTCTCAATAACCCACCATCCCCTAAAGTGATTTACTACTACTACTACTACTAGTTCGCAGGTAGTAGAGTGCAGGGGTTGCTGAAATATCTGAAAAATCTCTATGCAGACATTGTGCATGGTAGGGGTCATGCTATTTCATTTAACATATGAATTGTGATGATTGTAGGTCATGAACTGTATGCAAAAATGCCAGAATAAATTCTAAAATGCTATTTTAAGCTATAGGGTAATAGTTTTTGGTAATTCGACCTGTGTGGAAAATTTTACCACATAAGTCGAAAAACACACAGTATATCAAAATAGTCACCGTAGCGCAACTGTCGAGTCATAAATTCGGAGTAAATAAGTAACAATTAAAGTCTGCCCATCATTCATCTCATCAATTGACTACAACGTTTTTATCGTATTATAATGTCACTTAAAAGACCTTTTGTGCCGAAAAGTGACGTAAAACAATGATTTACTACTACTATATCATGAGAAAATTTCGTTCTCGTGACGATAGGCTGAGTGCGACTGTAATATACATCTACAATTTGACTTAATTTTTAGAATTATTTGTTGTAATTCTTGACTGACAGTAGTCTATAAGGACTGCATAGTATTAATTTATTGACGAATATTTCCCTTAATGAACATCCCATTTTTATTAAAAAATGCTCACCATGAGAATCATTCTTAGTGACGTCGTAATCGGTCGCTTGCTTCGATTTGCATTGGCGCGTTTAGGCTAGTGCCCGTCGATGTAGACTATACAGTTGTGTGGTGTCCGTGGTGTATGTATGGCGACACACTGCTGCCCCTCTGTCGGGGCGGTGAGCGCCTCGGTTATCGTGCACAGTGTGCGTATGACTGTACGATGCGCCAGCCTGTATCGCACAACTGGCTTCTCATGTCCTACGGGATCTTGAATAAATTACCTTGTTACCTTGCCACATCAGCTCATAACTCATTAACATATTCAGCAGCTAAGTATGTCGGCAACGTTGGGCGCATGGCTTAGCTTATTTGAACTCTGACCTATGCGCACATCAGAAGGAAGTATTTTGCATTTAATTCCCTATTTGAACTATTTAGGGACACCCCTGCAGGTTTTATTATTCAGTTCCTACGGGAATGTAACCTATATTACATGTTTTAATTATTAGACTTAGACTTGTAGTTTTTACACAATCACTCCAATTTCATGGAGATATAGTGACTTGATAAGTCGTTCATTTTATAATCACTTCATATTTTACATTATTTAATACTGACATTCTTATACTCATCAGGCGCTACAACATGTCATCATATTTGTTACATATGGGTGCCAGGAGCATCGTCATATTATCATATCAAACATTTTAAACTGAATACTTTAGTGGGAACATGCTTTTATTGGCTTTGTCTTTCCTTTGCTACTTTAACTATACAATATGGGATATTGTATTACTAGGAATTTTCACTTAAATGGCCATACTATCCGAAAAGTGAAGTAAAGCATTTTATTTACCTACTTGAACTCTGACCTGTCAGAAAGCATGTCAGGCACGAAAGTATGGAAAAAAATACTATCAAATTTTCTACTGTTAGACCAAAAAAACGACAAAAATACAAAACTGACCAAAAAAATAACTTGATCGTAGGTCAGATGTGGCTGGGTATTTTGTCGGACTTACCTCTGTTTTACCAGACATGTCGGTCGGTCCGACGTTATTGGGAAAAACTCAAGTCTCCGGCCGTCTGGGCATGTCTGGGGGTATATCCCCTAGACATGCCCAGAACCCCTTATCGGGCGAGCGAAGGAAAACGCTCTCAGTAACCCACCATGCCCTATCACCCCCACCCTCACATTATCATCTGTACATCATTCATCTCATCAATTGACTACAACGTTTTTATCGTATTACAATGTCACTTAAAAGACCTTTTGTGCCGAAAAGTGACGTAAAGGTATCAGAATAATAAACTGTTTGAGATTCAGAGAAATACTAATTTATCATACAATATTAAGTGTAGGTGTAGGTCGTGGTAGCCCTAAATAACCGGCAATAGCGTGTTGTTGACATTATGTCTCTCACGGGGATGAATGATGTTCCCATTCCTATTGTTACTCTGGGGACTATCCGACCCGAGGATAGCGGAGCTGTGCGAAATGCCACGGAGTTTCAGCAATAAATTGCACAGTGAAACCCAAGTCTGCGGCCGTCTGCGGGTAGATCCCCTAGACATGCTCAGAACCCCTTATCGGGCGAGCGAAGGAAAACGCTCTCAATAACCCACCATGCCCTATCACCCCCACCCTCACATCATCATCTGTACATCATTTATCTCACCAATTGACTACAACGTTTTTATCGTATTACAATGTCACTTAAGAGTAAATGTCAGAGAAAACCACCCAAAATGACCCAAAATTTGGAATGTGCTATGTCACGGATTTTGATAAAACTTTGTAAATTTGAAGTACCTTCATTTTTGAAATGTCACTTAAAAGACCTTTTGTGCCGAAAAGTGACGTAAAGCAATGATTTACTACTACTACTACTACTTTCATTTTCGAGCCCCCACGGCACCCGCCAGCACCCTAAAAATATGCAAAATAGGCGGTTTTCCGGCCGAATTTACTACGGGACAGTTGTTGTTTGAAATAAAAAACTTTACACATCGATTTAGGGTGCCATGTCTTATTTCACCAAAATTTCGATGTTTAGCTCGGGACCCCTTCTAACTGACACACGGGTTACATGGAGTAAACACCTGTTTGGCACTGTCAACATATCGCGAAATTGAACATTTTAAGTTCCAAATTTCTCCGGTTTCTACGCTCGCCGTGTGTTCATTTGACAATAAAATTCACAATACACGTACCGTCTGTCAATTTCAATAAAAAAATCCTGGTGCTTTTCACATTTGAAAGTACGAGAACCATTAGAAGTAGAGGGGGGTCAGCTAAAAAGCGCACCGTTGCAATAGTCCGTCAGTCAAGGGGGGTAACCTTGTTTTGGCTGATATATATTTTTTCTCGACTGATTATGCATCTCTAGCATCCTAGTGATGATATCTTGGCGGATGTGGGGTTTTTTCAGGGATTTTTTAAAACGCAAATTTTAAAATGGCCGCCATGAAATTACTAAAGTTATCATATCTTCCTCAATATTTGAGGTAGAGACTTGATTTTTTCATCAAATCATATGTTTTCGGTATCAAGCAATACAATAAAACACATGGAAACTTTACTCGACATCACTTTCGTGCAAAAATTCAGAATGGCCGCCATGCAATCAATAAAGTTATCATATATTCCTTAATATTTCAGATAGAGACATGATTTTTGCACTAAATCATATGTTTTCTGTATCGAGGAATACAATAAAACACATGAAATCTTTATTAGACATCACTATCATGCAAAATTCAAAATGGCCGCCATGCAATCATTAAAGTTATCATATATTCCTCATTATTTCAGATAGAGGCTTGATTTTGTCACTCAATCATATATTTTCGGTATCAGGGAATACAATAAAACACATGGAAATTTTACTCGACATCACCACCATGCAAAATTCAAAATGGCCGCCGTGAAATCACAAATTTTATCACAATTATCTTCATCAATAATAATTATTGAGATAAGGACGATATTATTTCACAAACCATTTGTTACGATTACGGGAATACAATAAAACACACGACACCTTTATTTGACATCATTCTTTTCAAAAAAAAAATTATGTTCACACCAATTTCTCAATTCTATATCAATGATAGTTACCAATAAAAGTACATCTCTGTATGTGTATACTGTCCTCAACATTTCAGATAGAGACTTGATGTTTTCACCAAACCACATGTGTTTGTTATCAGTGAATGCAATTACACTGCTTTTAATTTATTTTGAAATCAAGATCATGTCTGAAAAAGTATATTTGATGAAAAACGATTACGCTGGATGTTCTCTTCCATACATAGCAAAGCACATTTATGAAAGCGTGAATGGGTGGACCTGATGTAGTGGTAGATGTTGTTTGATTGCCACATTGAAGATCATAAGTTTGTCCCCCGCACGCATCTAAAATTTCCCCTGGGAACCCCCCGGACCACTCTTAACATCTATGTATCAACACAATATCATTCTGTTTTATAATTAATATGGTGCGTTATAACAAATTGTTGGTTCACTTCGTTCACAAAAAGTTTGTTCATTCACGTGAAAAAAAATGTTTGTGGGGTGAAATTCATAGCCCCCCCCCCCACATATCGTCTGATCCGCCCTTAATTTTAATCGCAACTGAATGACGGTGGTGCAAGACTAATCTCGACATGTGACAGGCTGAGCAACTCTTTCATTGGACGAGGGTAGAATACTAGACTTGGTCCGTAAATATTCGCCACTATATTTTTATTATATATATATTATGTTGTACATGGAATTAGTAGATGACTGATCCAGAGAGGTGGCCTCATCCCCCCCCCGCTCCTATTAGAAGTTAAACTCTACAAACATATTTTTTTATATAAAAATATTCAATACAATAGTTATTACAAGCCATGTAATAAGAATAAAAAGCATACATGTATATAATGAAATTGTTGACATTAAAATAAGCATATAATTATTATGAAATTAAAATAAACATAATTTTTATTATGTTCATTAAAATAAACAACAACACAGCCCGGCAAGCTCGACACATCCGTACAGCACCTATACAATGCCGGACCAGCGTCGAAGACGTTGGGCCGACGCTGTACCAATGCCACACAAATGCCTTGTGCCTGCTGGAAGGGAGCACTGAGCCGGTGTCAGTTCTGTGCAGGAGAACACAGAACCAGCACCGGCTCAGTACATCGTACATCCAGCGAACACGAAGGTTGGACCAGTGCTGGGCAAAGCTGTTCTAGTATCAGCGACGCTTTTCAAACCTTGCTCCAGAATCGGCCCAACTATCGCGCCCGGTAGTATTGTATCATCGTGTTAAAGGGACTGGCTCAGGCCAAAATCATAAAAAAAATCGGTGATTTTATTTTGGCTTATTAATATGATCATATGATGTAAACATGTCCATAGACTAGAACTGCAAAAGTTTTTAAATTTTTGTGCTGCGCATTTACCAGTTAGGCTAGTTATAGAGACGAAATTCCCGTATTTCTTATTTTTGATATGGTTGTCCAAAATAAGAAATAAATAATCTCGTCTCTATATATCCAGCCTAAGTTCTGGTAAATGCGTTGCACAAAAATTAGAAACTTTTGCAGTTCTAGTCTATGGACATGTTTACATCTTGTAACTTAGATAACCTCCTTGCTATATCAGAATAATATGTAAGAATCATGAGTGTAGCAGACATGGTCTAACTATCCATACATCACCTCCTTGGTCCCCTGACTGTTTGGGGTGTCTTGGTATAGACCCGGGGTCTATAGGCGGGTTTAAACCATCGCAAAACATAACATAGGCTTAATTGTAGCAAAATCAGCAAAAACAACCATTTTTGTTTTAGAAAATTTGACCTTGCCATGATTTTGGCCTAACTCTCCTATTAAGCCCAACCCCAACCCATTTCACCATGTGTACTTGAGATGGGCTACATCAGATTTTAATTATTGGTCAAAACATAATATCAGTGTGTTATATGTGGTGGTCCATTTTTTGTCATATTAGACAGAGGTGACACAAGGGTGATTTGATGGGGTATAACCCCTTCAACCCTTTTATTATTATTCTCTGATCTCTTGAGGTGTTTTGGTATAAGTCCGTGTTGGGGTCCAGGTATGTTTCAAGCCATCATAGACATCTAAAGTGAACATGATTGTAGAAAAAACTAGCTATTTTCACCTGTTTTTTGTTGATTTGACCTTACCGTGACCTTGAGATGACATTGCTATGACTTTGTGGGTACCAACCCTGTGAAATCCAACCCCAGCCATGTATACTTGGTTCAGATGTAAAATATGTATATTGGCCATTGGTCAAAATATAACATCAGTGTGTTATTTTTTCCATTTCTGCCATACGAGACGGTGTTCACACAAGGGTGATTTGAAGGGGGGGGGGACCCTTCAACCCTAAATGTTATCTTTGCAACCTCTCGGGGGGTGTTTTGTTATAGGTTCTTGTTGGGATCTAGGTATGTTTGAAGACATCTAAAGTGAACATAATTGTAGAAAAATAAAACAAAATATTTTCACCTGTTTTGTGTTGATTTTACCTTGCCGTGAACTTTAGATTACCTTGTCATGACCTTGGGGTAACAGCCCAGTGAAATCCTGAACTCATTTCACCATGTATACTTGGGCTGGGCCTTATCAGATATAATCATTGTATATTGGCCATTGGTCAAAATATTACATCAGTGCGTTATTTGGTCCATTCTGTCATATGAGACAGTGTTGAAACAAGGGTGATTTAAAGGGGGGGGGGGTAACAACCCTCCAAACCTAAATGTTATCCCTGCAACCTCTCAGGGGTGTTTTAGCATAGGTCCGTGTCGGTATCCTGCAGGTATGTTTCAAGCCATCAAATACATTTCGGGTGAATATAATGTTAGCAAAAACAACAAAAATAAGCCATTTTAAACCGTTTTGCGCAGATTTGACCTTGCATGTCCTTAACATGACCTTTGGATAACTCACATATATGGAACCCAACACCAACCCATGTCACCATGTGTACTTGGGTTGGGTTCCGACCGATTTGTTGGAAATGCTGGTACAATAATCTATTTTTTTTAATATTTTGAACACATTCTCATAACACCCTAAGAGTCAAGGTACTATACTTTGATGACCTCTGGTGACCTTGGCCCATGTATATAAAATCTGCAGACCACCTGAAAGTAACTTAGTACATGATAAGGTTGAAAAATTGATCTACAAAATTCCCAGGGCCCAGGCGAGGGGAATACAGAAGGGCCCAAGGTCTAACTGGTCGACAAGTCTCCGAAGGAACGCCACCTAGCGAATACGATGGGAGATATGTCAAATTTTGAACATCCGGGGTTAAAGGGTTAAACTACGATATTGTGAGGGTCAAAAGGCTAGTGTATTGAGTCAACTCTAGTGAGTCACTGAGTGGTTGAAGCGAGTTGACATTGTCATTGGATGACTAGGCGTTAATGGGGAATGATTTATTTACTATGGGTATTTTAGACTTTTTCGCAATTTCCTTTCCTTTCCTTTGACGAAAACATATGATTTGGTGAAAAAATCAAGTCTCTACCTCAAATATTGAGGAAGATATGATAACTTTAGTAATTTCATGGCGGCCTTTTGAATTTTGCGTTTTTAAAAAATCCCTGAAAAAAACCAACATCCGCCAAGATATCATCACTAGGATGCTAGAGATGCATAATCAGTCGAGAAAAAATATATATCAGCCAAAACAAGGTTACCCCCCTTGACTGACGGACTATTGCAACGGTGCGCTTTTTAGCTGACCCCCCTCTACTTCTAATGGTTCTCGTACTTTCAAATGTAAAAAGCACCAGGATTTTTTTATTGAAATTGACAGACGGTACGTGTATTGTGAATTTTATTGTCAAATGAACACACGGCGAGCGTCCGCACCGGAGAAATTCGGAGCTTAAAATGGTCAATTTCGCGATATGTTGACAATGCCAAGCAGGTGTTTACTCCATGTACCCCGTGTGTCAGTTAGAAGAGGTCCCGAGCTAAATATCGAAATTTTGGTGACAGAAGACATGACACCGTAAATAGATGTGTAAAAAGTTTTATTTCGAACAGCAAAAGTCCCGTAGTAGATTCGGCTGGAAAACTGCATATTTTGCATATTTTAAGGGTGCTGACGGGTGCCGCGGGGGCTCAAAAATGCAAGGCTAGTTACCATGGCAACGACTTGGTCAAATTACCTAATATTTTTTGAGAGTTCTGGTCTACCCAAGTACTTCATATTTGCAAAGTTTCATCAGAATCTGCGAGATAGCACATTCCGCGATTTAGGTGGTTTTCTCTGACATCTACTCTTAAAGACTTTTTGTGCCGAAAAGTGACGTAAAGCAATGATTTACTACTACTACTACTACAACGTTTTTATCGTATTACAATGTCACTTAAAAGACCGTTTTTACCGAAAAGTAACGTAAAACAATGATTTACTACTACTACTACTAGCCTTCACGTGTCTGGCTATAATTTTTGGGTGAATTGCAAGTGGCGTACCCTGGTTTGGCAGCTCAACAGTGGTGCCAATGCAGCTCCAGCATCACTACAGATGGGTGTTGGCCGTGGTAGCCTTAAACAACCGGCAATATAGTGTTTAACATTAGGTCTCTTACCTGAGATGAATAGAGTTACCCGAAGCTATTGTTACTCTGGGTACTATCTGACCTGAAGATAGCGAAGCTGTGTTTTGAACAGAAAAATGTCTCTGGACATGTCTGGGGGTAAATCCCCTAGAAATGCCCAGAACCCCATATCGAGCGAGGGAAGAAAAACACTCTCAATAACCCACCATGCCCTACCACCCCACCCCACGTCATCATCTGTACATCATGCATCTCATCAATGGACTGCACTGTTTTTATCGTATTACAAAGTCACTTAAATGACATGCCTAGAACCCCTTATCGAGTGATTGGCAGAAACACTATCAATAACCTACTGTGACTAATCACCTCACCCTCATAATTATCATTTATTTTTCATCCACAAATTGAATTGTCTTTAATGAATTCCAAGGGCACTGAAATGACTGTCCTGGTCGAAAAGTAACGTTAAGCAACAATTTTACTTGTTCACCAGAGAAAAAATGCTCTATATTTCAGAGGTATGCATGTATCCTCCCGGATGATTTGAGAAAATTTTACCAGACATCGAATGGATTTCTATTAACATGGAATGTTAAGATCAATGGTATGTGACTTTTAGTATGCATTATCTATGATATAAATTGTAATTATCAAAATAATTTACGAACGTTAACTATCTCATCATTTTAGTGACTTCTACTTTACAGAGACACGGATTCCTGTGGGTCGCTTGGAAATTAATTCAATGGAGCGATTAGTCAGACTGGCAGGTCTTCATCAAACAAGAAGTGGAAATCCTGATCAAAAGAAACCTACACTATTGGATGTGGAAGATTCAGACGAAGAAACAGAAGGTAGTTAACACGTTTTGTTTGACATTTTTGGACATTAACATAACGTATAGCTTGTCTAAAGGTAGTGATTCCGGACGATAGGGAGGTAGACAAAAATAATGACATTGATTTTATTTAACAAATAAAATTTACATCAATTTAGTCAATTGGCAATGTAGGAAATAGACAAATGCTATATTCACACTACATTGCTACATGGCATCTATCCGGAACTTTTAAATCAGTATACAATGGCACTTTTCGTCAGATTGCATTAGTCCACAGTATTTCATCTTGTGATGGAGTGGACGGGTTGCCTGTCTGGCACTGAGTTTACAGACAGGGAGCTTGATATTGCTCAAAGACTACATGTACATGTACATAAATTCAGACAAAATGGCGGCCGTTCATACTGATCATGACGGCTTACATTTTCTTAGCATGAGTCTACAACTCATCAGAAGTGACGTGCAGGTTTTTTTCATTGTCACAAGTTGATTGTAGATCACTAATCAGTCCGACTTGGACTCGCATCATCTGTAGGCCTACATCATTCATCTCATCAATTGACTATACAACGTTTTCATCCGATTACAAAGTCACTTAAAGACCATGTTTGCCCTAAACCCTTCATGCCACTGGGTGGTTTTAACGGGAGATTGCAGAAACGCTGGCGACATCGTTCGCTGCAAAATCATAAGCAGATCATTATCAGGAAAAAAATAGAAGGATTGGGGACATGGAGAAGGAAAGTACATTGTACTTTGAGTCAGATAATGACGAAAGGTACAATGTTTTTTTTTTCAAAACGAGAAATCATTAAATCTATCGCTCAGGCAACTGATTCGACAACTGGGCCTGATGAAATTCATTGCCAGATTCTGAAACATTTGCCTGATGTATCAATTGAACTGTTGCTTCTACTCTTGAATAATCTGTGTAGTACTGTAGTAGTAGTAAACCATTGCTTTACGTCACTTTTCGGCACAAATGGTCTTTTAAGTGACATTGTAATATGATAAAAACGTTGTAGTCAATTAATGAGATAAATGGTGTACAGATGATGATGTGAGGGTGGGGGTGATAATAATCTGTGGCAATCTCAGGATTTCCCAGATGGATGGAGGGAAGCAACGGTAATCCCTGTTCCTAAACCTGGAAAAGACCAAACGGATTCTAATAGTTACAGTGACAAGTTATCTCTGCAAAATCGTGGAGCGCATGATTAATATTTTTCGATTTAGAAAAGGCCTATGACACCACGTGTCGGGGTGGTATCATGAAAGATCTGCATGAAATGGGCTTGGAGGGTAGATTACACTTATTTATTGATAATTTTTTTAAAGGGGAGAAAATGTAAAGTCCGTTTGGACAACGCTCACTTCCCCTTAAATCCAAAGGAGGAGGGTGTCCCACAAGGTAGTATTCTTTCACAAACTCTTTACAATTAAAATAAACAGTATAATTGATGCTTTACCAGAAGATATTGAGAAATCTTTATACGTTATTGATCTGGCTGTTTACTGTCAGTCATGCCAATATGGCGATAATCGAGCGACGCCTGCATGGTTGCCTCGGTAAGTTCGTGACTTGTGCGGATGAAAACGGGTTTAAATTTTCTCCCATAAAAATGTGTGTGTACATTTTTGTAACAAAATGGCTTACAACCTGAGCCTAGTCTCAAACTATATGGGCAACAGCTTCCTGTTGAAGAGATGGACCAATTCCTTGGTGTTTTCTTCGACAGGTAGCTCAAATGTATTCCACATATCACATACATGAAAGATAAATGTAGGAAGGCATTACAACTTCTACGAGTTATATCCAGGAAGGATTGGGGTGGTGACCGGATAACCTTACTGAAGATTTACTGGTCAAACATCGAATCCAAACTGGATTATGGTTGTATTGTTTATGGGTCAGCGAGACACCAGCAAGTTGTTTGAGGTACAACCAATCATTAAGCGAACGTTTACACCAATGGAAAGTAGAAGAGATGACGTTGTCTTATGCAGGTCCAGAATTGGCCATGGCTATTTCACAAACGGATATTTATTGACAGGAGAATTGCGACCTATGTGCTGCAATACTCGTCTCACTGTAAGACATGTCCTTCTCAGCTGTGCGAAATATACGCAAATCAGAAGGGAATATTTTTCATTCAATTCCCTATTTGAACTATTTAGGAACATCACTGCAGGTTTTATTATCCAGTTCCTACGGGAATGTAACCTCTATCATATGTTTTAATTATTAGACTAACTTAGACTTGTATTTTTTACACATTCACTCAAATTTCATGGAGCTATATTGACTTGATAAGTCTTTCATTTTATAATCACTTTATATTTTACATTATTTATGCTGTTATAGACATTTTTATACTCATTAAACTGTGTTGTAGTGCAGGCGCTACAACATGTCATCAAACTCGTTACATATAGGTGCCAGGAGCACCATCATATTATCATATCAAACTTTTAAACTGAATATTTTAGTGCGAACATGCTGTTATTAGTTTGATCTTTTCTTTACCACTTTTACTATACAATATAGGATATTGTATTTGTAATACTGGGACTTTTCACTTAAATGGCCATACTGGCCGAAAAGTGAAGTAAAAAATACATTTTACTTAAATTAAATATTACATATATGTTTATATAAAGAGGAGAATTTATATTTTATTAATATCTTATTTTACAAATGTTAATTGTGTTGTTATCAGTATCTGTGGTGAAATGTTTGTCTGCGACCTTGCTGTAGGGAAGATGTAATAGGCCTAGCTCAGTTTTTTTGTCTAATATTAAAAGAATTAAAACAGTTATAAATTCAAGTATCATTTTTTACATTAAACACAAGTAAATTTCTTCTTGAAATTATGTATTTCAGGATCACAACAACCTAAATTTGATCACAGAAGCCGCATATTTGAATTGGACGCTTGTGAAGGTTTTGGAAAGGTTTGTTACGTCTACATGAACACAAAGCCAGGTATGTCTCATATGCATGCCACTAACTTCTATATTTGTTATCGTATGAATATATGGGGTCTTACGCCTTGACCCGAAGGGGTATTTTCGTTCCCTCCATGTGCCACCGCGGCCAGTGTTGTCTACTGCTGTAACGTGATCGAAAATTGATAATTTATTTTAAATCCTCCTGCAATTTTTTTTACCCAAAGTCAAGGTCAAGGTTCTAAAACAATATTGGTAAAGCGATCTCGTGAAAAATAATTATCAGATATCTCCAGTTTTTTTATCCCCCGCCCACGAAGTAGGGGCGGGGGATATTGTCATCACCATGTCTGGCCGTGCGGCTGTGTTTCGTTTCCGGACGATACCTCTGAAACCGTTAGCCAGATTGCTTTCATATTGCATACAAACATCCCTTAGGGGGTGTAGATGTGCCTTTTGGGGGGTTTTGACCTAGTTTTTTACCTTTGATTTTGAGGCGATTATCGACTTTAATTGATTGCGGATAATGAGTTCAGTTTTCGGACGATATCTCGCAAAGTGTTTCCTAGATTGTTTTCATACTGCACACACAAATCCCTCAGGGGGTGTAGATGTGCCTTTTGGAGGTTATGACATTTGACCTAATTTTTCACCTTTGATTTTGAGGCGATTATTGACTTCAATTGATTGCGGATGATAAGTTCAGTTTCCAGACGATATCTCGCAAAGGGTCTGCTGAATTGTTTTCATACTGCACACAAAAATCCCTCAGGGGCTGTAGATGTGCCTTTTGGGGATTATGACCTTTGACCTAATTTTTGACCTTTGATTGAAAGGCGATTATTGACTTCAATGATTGCAGATGAAAAGTTCAGTTTCCGGACGATATCTCGCAAAGCGTTTGCTGAATTGTTGTCATACTGCACACACACATTCCTGAGGGGTTGTAAATGTGCCTTTTGGGGGATATGACCTTTGACCTAATTTTTTACCTTTGATTTTGAGGCGATTATTGACTTTATTTGATTTTGGATGATAACTTCATTTTCCGGACGATATCTCACGAAGCGTTTCCTGTATTGTTTTCATACTGCACACACACATCCCTCAGGAGTGTAGATGTGACTTTATGGGGTTATGACCTTTGACCTAATTGTTGACCTTCAATTTTGAGGCCATTATTGACTTTAATTGATTTTGGATGATAAGTTCAGTTTCCGGATGATATCTCAGAAAGCATTTGCTTGATTGTTTTCATACTGCATACACATATCCCTCAGGGGGTGTAGATGTGCCTTTTGAGGGTTGTGACCTTTCACCTAATTTTTTTATGTTTGATTTTGAGGCCATTAATGACTTCAATTGATGGCAGAAGATTAGTTCATTTTCCGGATGCTAGCTCGGAAAGCGTTTGCTGGATTCATATTGCCACACACATCCCTTAGGGGTGTAGATGTGCTTTTTGGGGGGTTGTGACCTTTGACCTATTTTTAACCCTTTGACTTTGAGGCCATTATTGACTTGAATTATTGGCGGGGGATATCTTTAGCGTCAGCGCTCTTGTTATGTGAAGGAACCCATGAGTATGGGGATGACCTCATTAGATTTTTAGCTTTCCACGGATAATCAAAATTACCGCCAGCTGACTTATCTTCATTTTATCCATTTTAATGAATGATTCTTATTTTCAGTTACATGTATATGCCTTGAAACCTGGTATGTATAGGTTATCGGGGTCTGCGGCTATTGGCATTGTCTGTTTTCATGTGCGGCCGAAAACGAGGCTATGGTGGTCATCTTGATTTTATCAATTTAAAAAATATATATATTTTCAGCTTAATGTCTTGAAACCTGGTAGGCCCGCCTATGTAGGTTTTTGGGGTCTTCGAGTCTATTGACATTGTCCGTTTTCATGCGCGGCCATGCTCAGTTAAATAACTTGTCACCTTTATACATATATATGTAGTATACTATTAAAGACATATACGTTTTTGTGGTCTTCGAGTATTGGCATAGTGTATTGTCAGCAGGTGTGTCTAATTTGTGACCATTTTGGGTCACTACATCAGCTGAGGGGTGTTTGAGGCTTCCACAATATTTTTGGCGTCTAGTGGCATTGTCGGTTTTCATGTGCGACCGAAAAACAGTATGTGTTGGCCATCTTGATTTATAGATTTCAATAAATTGATTTCATGTTCAGTTTTTAAAAGCATTTAAACCTAGTATAGGTTTATACAGGTTTTTGGGTCTGCGAATCAATTGGTAAAATTCCGAAAGTAAAGTCCATAAGTCAAGGGTTAACACCTGGAACCTCTTCAGCAAAAACTAACACAAGTACCTCTCCTACCAAAAAACAACCTGTGATCAATAAAAAAACAAATGTCGCTACAACAACAACAGCTACCCCTACTGCCCCAAAGCCACTGGCAAATAGGGATGCAAAACAAACAAAAAATGGCAAAACAAATAATAAAGATAAGAACAAAGAAATGGTAAATAAACCACCAGTAGCTGAACTAACAAAACAAATTAACAAGAAAAACACAAATAAAGGTAGTGGTCGAATGCCCAAGGGCACTGATGACCCGATCGCTACGTACAACAGATACGAATCCATGGATTGTGTAGACGGTGATGAAAGCAGCGATAGCGAGGTATTTGTATCTCCCGACACCGTCGCTGCACTCCAAGCAAAGATAAAACCAGGGAGGCATAAAAATTCATAATGGCCCACAAAATTATACAATGGAATTGTCGAGGTTTAAGATCTAATTACAATGACCTGGCTATTCTTCTGCAGGAACACAGCCCATCGGCTGTGTGCCTGCAGGAGACTAACTTAAAACCTAACACTAACATAAGTTTTAAAAACTATACAATGGTCAATTGTTTTGGCCCTGCCAATAATGAAAGGGCCTGCTGGGGTGTCTCTATCCTTGTGAAGGACGGAACACCACATCAACATATAACATTAAAAACTAATTTACAGGCTGTGGCGGTTAACATAAACTGTCACAGACCAATGACGATATGCTCTGTTTATTTACCGCCAAACCGCTCAGTAGATGTTGTGGAATTGAGGCAGCTGGTAAAACAATTGCCCAAACCCTTTATGCTGCTGGGAGATTTTAACGGGCACCACACAATGTGGGGCTGTAGGGACATCAACCCACGGGGCAGAATAATAGAAGACTTCCTCTCAGAGGAAAACCTCTGCATTTTTAATGATGATACCACCACCTATTTACACCCTGCTTCAGGATCTGCAACAGCCATTGACCTATCCTTGTGTGATCCCGATTTATATTTGGATTACACTTGGAGGGTCAACGAGGATCTCTGTAGCAGTGATCATTATCCTATATTTATAGAGAGCAACAACTCTATTGTTGAAGAAAGAGTGCAGCATTGGAGGCTGCACAGAGCAGATTGGGAGGCCTTCCAACAGTCTTGTGGGGAGAGCCTCACAATCTCTCAATTTGAGAATGAAGAGGGGGTTGATGACCCTATAGCCCTTTTTACTGACAAGTTACACAATATAGCAGATAAAAGCATACCCAAAACCTCGACAGTTCCGAAAAAACTCGACAAACCCTGGTTTGACGAAGGTTGCCGAAAGGCAATAGACAAAAGGAAAAAATCCTTGCAAAAATTTAAAAAACATCCAACTAGACAAAACCTTGACGGATATAAGAAAGATTACGCTAAAGCTCGCCGCACAATCAGTGAAGCCAAGCGGCAATCTTGGAGAGCATATGTCTCCACACTAAATAATAATACATCGGCAAAACATACTTGGCAAATGCTGCGCAGAATCAGTGGCAAGAGGAAAGATAAAACCATCAAGTACCTTGTCACTGATTCTGACACAATAACCAATAAAACGGATATTGCAGAAACGCTGGCGACATCCTTCGCTGCTAAATCATCGCCAGATCATTATCAGGAAAAATTTCGAAAGATTAGGGACAAGGAGAAGGAGAACACATTGGACTTTGAGTCAGATAATGACGAAAAGTACAATGTTAATTTCTCTAAACGAGAACTAATTAAATCTATCGCTCAGGCAACTGATTCGGCAACTGGCCCTGATGAAATTCACTACCAGTTTCTGAAACATTTGCCTGATGTATCACTTGATCTGTTGCTTCTACTCTTGAATGATCTGTGGCAATCTCAGGATTTCCCAGATGGATGGAGAGAAGCAACAGTGATCCCGATCCCTAAACCTGGAAAAGATCGAACAGATCCTAATAATTATAGGCCAATAGCATTGACAAGTTGTCTTTGCAAAATCATGGAGCGCATGATCAATCATCGTCTCACATGGTTTTTACAAGACAATAACATAATAACTAAATATCAATGTGGTTTTCAAAAAGGAAAGAGCACCACAGACCATTTGGTCAGACTAGAGACTTATATCCGTCAAGGTTTTGTGAAAAATCAACATACAGTTGGAGTATTTTTTGATTTAGAAAAGGCCTATGATACCACATGGAAGGGTGGTATCATGAAAGATCTCCATGAAATGGGCCTGAAGGGTAGATTACCCTTATTCATTGACAATTTTTTAAAGGGGAGAAAATTTAAAGTCCGCTTAGACAACACCCACTCTTCACTAAATCCACAGGAGGAGGGTGTCCCACAAGGTAGTATCCTTTCACCAACTCTATTTACCGTTAAAATAAACAGTATAATTGATGCTTTACCAGACGATATTGAAAAATCATTATATGTTGATGATCTGGCTGTTTACTGCCAGTCAAGCAATATGGCAATAATTGAGCGGCGCCTGCAAGGTTGCCTCGATAAGTTGGTGACTTGTGCGAATGAGAACGGCTTTAAATTTTCTCCCACAAAAACTTTATGTGTACATTTTTGCAAAAAAAATGGCTTACAGCCTGAGCCTAATCTCAAACTATATGGTCAACAGCTTCCTGTTGAAGAGCAGGTCAAATTTCTTGGTCTGTTTTTCGACAAGAAGCTCAGTTTTATTCCACACATCAAATATATGAAAGATAAGTGTAGGAAAGCATTACAATTACTACGAGTTATATCCAGCAAGGATTGGGGTGGTGACCGGACAACCTTACTGAGGATTTACCGGTCTCACATCAGATCCAAACTGGATTATGGTTGTATTGTTTATGGTTCAGCGAGACGATCGTACTTAGCAGTACTTGATCCAATCGCGAACCAAGGTTTGAGATTATGTTCAGGGGCCTTTCGAACATCACCAATCGAAAGTCTTCAGGTGGAGACCGGTGAGCCCTCTTTAGAGACTCGCCGGTTGAAGCTGAGCCTGCAATACTATATGAAGATGAAAGCAAATCCTGAGAACCCGGCATACTCGTGTGTTGTCAACCCAGAGTACAAGAGACTGTTTAATAACAAGCCAGGGACTATGCCTACTTTGGGTATAAGACTCCAACCCCATCTGGAGGACATGGAGGTGGAGCTCGACGCAATTAGCGTTGTGCGCCCACCAGAATGTCCACCCTGGCTTCTCCAACAGCCTAATATACTTTTTAACCTCTCAGATCTCAGGAAAGGAGACACCTGTCCCCTTGTCTTCCAGAGCATGTTGCTAGAGCTATTTTGTAGATTTCCGAAGCACCGGAAGGTGTATACTGACGGATCAAAGGAAGACAAGAGGACAGCTATGTCCTTTGTCTGTGATGATCATGAATTTAGTTGCCGTATCAACGATGAGGCTTCAATTTGCACAGCAGAGCTGTTAGCTATTGAAGCTGCCATCGAATACATATGGGATAGTAATGACGAGGAGTTCATGATCGTCACAGACTCGCTATCTTCATTGCAGGCTCTTAAGAGTCAAAAACTCAACAACCCAATTGTTTCCAATATTTTGCATATGTGTCACTACTTGTCTGGGCACAAGGACATTATTTTTTGCTGGGTACCCAGCCATATTGGAATACAGGGTAATGAACGGGCTGATGTTTTGGCCAAGGCTGCCCTGGATAAGACAAAACAGTTTTATTATATACCATATACTGATTTCAAGTATAACATCTCGGTCTACCTTGATGACATTTTGCAAGGTGAATGGAACATCAATGTCACCAGCAAATTGTTCGAGGTACAACCAATCATTAAGCGATCTTTTACACCAATGGAACGCCGAAGAGATGACGTTGTCTTATGCAGGGCCAGAATTGGCCATGCCTATTTTACAAACGGCTATTTATTGAGAGGAGAATTGCGACCTATGTGCTGCAATACTCGTCTCACTGTAAGACATGTCCTTCTCAGTTGTGCGAAATATGCGCATATTAGAAGGAAGTATTTTGCATTTAATTCCTTATTTGAGCTATTCAGGGACACCCCTGCTGGTTTTATTATTCAGTTCCTTCGGGAATGTAACCTATATTCTATGTTTTAATTATTAGACTTAGACTTGTAGTTTTTACACAATCACTCCAAGTTCATGGAGATATAGTGACTTGATAAGTCGTTCATTTTATAATAACTTCATATTTTACATTATTTATACTGATATTCTTATACTCATTAAACTGTGTTGTAGTGCAGGCGCTACAACATGTCATCAGACTCGTTACATATAGGTGCCAGGAGCATCGTCATCTTATCATATCAAACACTTTAAACTCAATATTTTAGTACGATCATGCTTTTATTGGCTTTGTCTTTACTTTACTACTTTAACTATACAATATGGGATATTGTAATACCTGGAATTTTCACTTAAATGGCCATACTGGCCGAAAAGTGAAGTAAAGCAGAAATTTTACTTACTTACTTACCTAAGTCAAGGGTTAACCCTTTCAAGCCTGAGTTTACCTTTGTCATCTTCATTCACTACAAGCCGCGAATTGCTGTTGCAATTCTCGACTTGTAGTGAATGAAGATAACTTGGAATGGTTGAAAAATTAAAGAAAATAGCAATGCATAGGTAAACTAGTTTCATGGAAATTTTCATTCTAAAGCCCTTATTTGTAGGAAAATTAAGTCTGTTTTCAGGGAAGTAATATGATCCTTTATGCATCGTGAGGGCTTAAAGGGTAAGGGAAATCGTTTGTAAACGTGACAATTACAAAATACTGATTGGATATCTTTGATTTTTTGAGGAAAACTTACCCATGGGTATTTGGAGATATTAGTGTAGTAAAATATTGCTTAACGTCAGTTTTCGGCACTAATGGTAATTTAAGTGACCTTGTAATATGATAAAAACAGTGCAGTCCATTGATGAGATGAATGATGTAGTGCGAACATGCTGTTATTAGTTGGTCTTAACTTCAACACTTTTACTATACAATATAGGATATTGTACTACTAATGATTGTCATTTAAATTGCCATACTGTCCAAAAAATGACGTAAAAAAGACATTTTACTTACTTACGATGACGTCATAGGGCATGGTGGGTTGTTAAGAGTGTTCCCTCACTCGCCGATAAGGGATTCTGGGCATGTCTAGGGGATCTACCCCCAGACATGCCCAGCCATCCAGAGACGTGTGTTTAGCTAGGTGAACCGATTACAATTTGAGATGGCCAGAATGGCCCACAACTGGCAAGTAGGTCTAGTTTTTATTTTTCGACTTGATTTTTTAAAACTCATAATAGCAGACCTACCTGGTATATATGGGTTTTTGGAGCTAATTTTCAAATTGCATTCCACGAAAACGAGGCTGTGGTGGCCATCTTGAAAGTTTTGATTTCAGTATGAAATCGAGCTTATGTTCAGTTAAATGCCTTGAAATGTCCAATAAATAATTAACATAGGTTCCTGTTGTCTGTGACAGCGGGGTAGGATACTTCCACTCAACAGCGGTGCCAATGTAGCTCCTGCATCAGTGCAGGCACTGATGTTGGCCGTACATGGCCTTAAATTACCGCCAGTAGACATATAGTGTTTCACATTAGGTCTCTCAAGTGGACTTAATGGAGATACTTAACTATTGTTAACTCTGGGGACTATCCGACCCGAGGATAGCGGAGCTGTGCGACAGGCCACAATATTTCAGTGCTAAATTGCAAAGCGAAACCCAACTCTCTGGGCATGTCTGGGGTTAAATCCCCTTGCGCAAAAACCTTTGTCGGGTGAGTGAAGGTAGACACTGTCAATAACCCACCATGCCCTGTCACCCCACCCTCACATCATCATTCGTACATCATTCATCTCATATCTCTGCACTGGTTTAAACCTATTACAATGCCACTTAAATGAACGTTAGTGCCGAAAAATGACTGTTATTCATTATTCTACTACTAAAAACGCTGGACGTTGAACGCCTGAAAGTGGTTTATTCTGTGGTCATTTCCGCCCACCGGTATTGATCAGAATTGTTGCGCAGTCGCTGCTCTATTCTATCAAACTCTATATATAAATTAGGTGCCACAGACACCATCGTGTCACCAATAAGTTTCAATGGTAAACACACTGGTAGGGCTGTGGATTATATGATTAGTCATAATAGCGCACTTAAAAACAATTTTTCTGTTTATTTTCCAAGGTATACCCTCCCAGCAAGCGGAAGTGTGGTTTTTAGACAGGGCTCTTCGGTGGCATTTTCTCTCCGAAAATTTTATCAATTACTATCGTCTAATGTTAACTTATTTGGGATTACCGCAATGGCAGTATGTGGTAACTGATATAGGTGTTACATCACAAGCAAAGGTCAGTTTATTCTTATAATAACTATAATAATTATTATTACATTTCACCTAAGTCAGACAAAGTAATATCGTACAGTACCTGTCATTATCATGATTATCCTTCTGAGATGCAAATTCTCTTTTGGCATAATATCCGTTTTTTAAATATAATTATCCTCCATTTAGCAATGGTTCAACATGTTCTGTCCTGTTCGTATTGATGAAGACCCAACCACAAACGCTGCTTTGGATGGCTCAACATCTGCTATGGGGTCAAACCAACTTGATTCGGCCAGATTGTTTATGGGAAAAACAGATAAGAAGTAAGTATAAGCTGAGATAAAAAAGAGACTGTATACCTTTTTAATTGATAAAATATCAAAAACTAATTAAATTAGGGTCTGATTTATTTGTATGCCTGTTCCTCCGTTGTTGTCTTAAGTTTGCCAGTCAGTCTTCACATGGGTTTTTTATCACCAGCTTACATATATATTATGTTTTCTGGGCATCTTATTTTTTATTTGCGTGAATCCGAATGACGATGGAATTATTCAACTTCTGCCTGACTAGAAATTTAACAGGACAGACAAGTTATTTAAGCCAGTACCGCTTGACGACCGTGAATTTTAAAGATTTTAAACGTACACTTGAATATTTAGGCTGTGTCTCACAAGGGCTATTACCACCACCCCTATTAAAACAAGACTATGTTGAAGCTGAAATGGACACATGGTTTCAGAAATCATCGAAAAAGCAGGGCCAATATTTTTAAGATTGGTTCATCAAATAAATGGGTGTTGCACAATGATTGTTTTTCCACAATTATTTATCCTATTATTTTAATAATAATTTTCCAGGAAAGCCATACAAACAGCACAAAATCAGAAGAAGCGACAAGGAATATCATCAGCAAGGTACGTATATATGATAAATGTTTTTAAAAATAATAAAAACAACTATTCTCTTCAATGTGCATAATAATCATATGAATGGCAGCTTGCTGTTTTTTGTGCATGCCATGTTTATCATGCTTTGTATCGGTACCATAGTCTAGGAGATATGCTAGTCCCATAGTTTGCTATGGTTGCTACTAGTAGTACTTAGTTTGCTATGGTTGCTACTAGCAGTACTTTTTGTCCCCATCTCACTGATGTGGTCATTGTAGGGCCTTAAACTACCTGTGAATTGAGTGTTTGACATTAGGTCTACCACGTGTGATAAATGTATTTACCCTCAACTATTGTTACTTTGGGGACTATCCGACGTTTGGGTATGTGTGTGGGGGTAAATCCCCTAGATATGCCCAGAACCCCTGGTCGGGCGAGTGAAGGAAAACACTCTCAATAACCCACAATGCCCTATCACCCCCACCCTCACATAATCATTTGTACATCATTCATTTCATCAATTGACTACAACGTTTTTATCGTATTACAATGTCACTTAAAAGACCATTTGTGCCGAAAAGTGACGTAAAGCAATGATTTACTACTACCCATGGTCTAACTGTGATCTGTGGTAAAAAATGTTTTAATTGCGTCATCGATGTGGCCTCAATGAAAAATATTTAAGTTTACATGTATTTTCTGATAGAAAACTTAGTGTGAAACGATTGCGACGTTTCGACCTGCCTTCAGCAGATCTTGATCAAGCAATGATCAGGGTGGGTGATTCGGCTCAGATGGTGGTGGTCGCGGAATGATCTGACCATAAATTGGTGGCAGCTGTTAGCCCTTGTCTCTGTTCATGGAAGTGGCTCTCTGCTTGATGTGGATGGCCTCCTTCACCTTGCGCTTCATCCAGTCCTGTTCTCTGTCTAGCACTCCCAAATTATCCATGGAAACACTGTGACCGGTGGCGTTACACTGTTTTCCTACCCCAGTAGGTCTATCCAGTTTACAATGTTCCTTGAACCAAACGCTGAGGGGTCTCTTCGTCTCCCCAATGTAGGTGTAGTGGGTGTCGTCATCACATGTGATGTGGTAGATGGTGCCGCACACTTTCTTTTTAGGTGTTTTATCCATGGGGTGTACGAGCATTGAGCGGATTGTATTGTTGGGCTTATGGAACAGGTATTCTTCGTGGGACTGGTAGGTCCGTGACAGCTGCTCAGATAAGCCCTGCATGTATATACAAGAGTCCTAACATCGGACAGCATATTCTCTACTATGTATTTTCTCCATTTTACAGAACAGTCAATTAATTTCAAGCTTTTGATCTTGTAAACAAAACTATATTGCTCCAGTTGTACTTATAAATTAAATTTGCCGTTCCTCAAGATTTCTTATATTGCCAAAGATATAATAAGGTCAAATACGTTTTCTGTGGTTGTAAATAAGATATTCATGTGTTTATAGCCTATTTATTCTTTTTAGGCGCCACTATTCATTTGTATTGTGTGATAAGACTATGTTTAAGCTATACACCCTTTTCAATAACAACACGCCACACAGTGACCACAGATGAACTATTTAGTTCAGAATCCTGTTACACACTTTTCAATAACAACACGCCACACAGTGACCAAACTGAACTATTTAGTTCAGAATCCTGTTTATCCGACCCGAAGATAGCGGAGCTGCGCGAAATGACACAGAGTTTCAGCATGAAATTGCACAGCGAAACCCAAGTCTCTGCCCGTCTGGGCATGTCTGTGGGTAGACCCCCTAGACATGCCCAGAACCCTTTATTGGGAGAGCGAAGGGAAACGCTCTCAATAACCCACCATAATAACCCACCCTCACATCATCATATGTACATCATTTCATCTCATCAATTGACTACAACATTTTTATCGTATTACAATGTCACTTAAAAGACCTTTTGTGCCGAAAAGTGACGTAAAGCAATGATTTACTACTACTACTACTACTAGAATCCTGTTTATGGGACTCGTGCAAAGAGTGTATTATGAGGTTTTTAACATGCCTATCGCCAAATTTGATGGAATGTAGAGATTAATATACAACTGTTTAATGATCTTCATTGAAAGACAATGAGATGCGACTTTAATTATATTTTAGTTATTTTGACCATACGTAGTGAGAGTGGATGACTATAATCATGTATGTGTCAGTTTGTCACATGTCAACTACGCGTTTGTCTGATTTTTTGAGGGGTGTAAAATTGTAACGTTAGTCAGGAATTATTCAAATATAAATCAGAATACACACCATGTCACAATGTGAGGATGTGCAAGTGATTTTACCGAAATTAAAAACGGTTTCCACGCGACGGCTTCATAATTTTCATTGACGCACAAACATGTTGTCAGAAATAATTTAAAAATAACACACTGAACAATAATTCTTGTTCGATCCAAGTTATATCTGGTCTGTTTTGTGATGGTTAAAATATGAGAGAAACCACACATCGTTTTAAAAGTGAACAGTTTTTATTTTCTAATGTTTAGCGTGCCTTTGTTAGCTCCCGCCGTCACCGAAGTTGTGACGGAGGAAGCTATAGATTCTGCCTCCGTCCGGGTTTTTATCCCTTCTTTTGCCTATAACATTGTAAGAAAATAACCCGGGATAACAATTTTTTGTATGTGGGTTACTTTTAGGTGGATAATGGACAGGTTAAAATAATTTTATTCTGAATTCAATACGCACGTCGCAGATGAGATTGAATGATGTTACGGCGTTGGGCCGTCCCTGAACATTTCGTTTCCGGACTATATCTCAGGATGTACTTTTCCGATTGTCTTCAAATTTCACACACAACGCCTCTAGGGAGTCTTGTTGTGTCTTTTGTGTTGTATGAACTTTGACCTACTTTTGGGTCAGTACTATGACCTATTTAGACGTTTTGACACACACTTCGTTTTCGGAGCAGATCTCGGAAACTACTGGGCCGATTACAGTCATATTGCACATACATGATCTCTAAGGTCCCTAGTTGTGTATTTTCAGGTTTTTGAACCTTGACCTTGAAGTTGACCCAACACTTTGACCTAATTTATAACACCGGTATTCTCGACTCACATATTTTGTGGAATATCATGAAAACCGCTCAAGATATCTACACCATTACTATAACACAAATTGTAAGGTTTCAGGAGAGCATACACCCTGAAAACGTTCAACCCAAACAAATTTAAAATGGTCGAAAATCGGCCATTATTTACCTTAACATACCTGATATCGGGTAAACCGTGCTAGATAGCTAGACCATTACTATAAAACTAAATGTGAGATTTCAGGAGAGGATGCATCTTGAAAAATCTTGGGCCATTGCTCTAAGACAAAACGTGAGGTTTCATTACATATGAAAAATTATAACTTGTTTAAAATTAAAATGGTCGCCCATCAGCCATTTGTTTAAATTTAAAAAGCTTCATATGTAGTCAACAGTGCTAGATAGCTGGCCTATTACTATACAACATAATCGGTTCAGGGAAGGATGCACCCTTAAAAATTCAAAATGGCCTACGCTTGGCCATTATTTACTTTAACATGCCTTATATCTGGTAAATCATGACGTGCTAGATAGCCAGACCACTATTATGCAGCAAAATTTCAGGAAGGGATATGCCCTGAAAAAAATCAACCTGGTCAAATTCAAAATGGCTGACTTTCTGCTATTATTGGTACTAATATGCATAATTATCTGTGGTAGTTATCTAGACCATTACTCCAAAACAGATAGTAGTGATTCTACACTGATTTATTGCTTCTAAGGGGAAGGTTATGTTTTTGGTTAAGTTGGTTTGTTGTCTTTCTGACTTTCCGCCAGATTATTGAATTTGCATGAAATCTTTACCTGAGGTATGTTTCAAGCCAAGGAACAAAACGTCAAAGGTGTCTCTGGTCAAAGAACTATCAATTAAATTGTGGGGATGATTAGGATTAAGATCAGAATCGGGATTAAGACCAATAATTGTGATGGAGGTTTGCCCAATAAATTGTTAGAGCAAGAGATAAGGGTGATTTAACTAAAAAGTTTGACCAGGTCCGTGTTTGGTATCGTTGGAAAGGTTATCTATCCGGGAGTATGGAAAATGGATGCTGGGGTGTCGCCAGTGGTGGAATAGGTCACCAGAGGTCATTTAAGGTCACTACCCACGGTCATTTAAAGAAAAAGTGTGATTTTACTAAAAACTTTGATAAACTTTGTGTTTCGTATTATTGGAAAAGTTACCTGTCTGGGACCGTGGGAAATGGGTGCTGGGGTGTCGGCCGTGGTGGGATAGGTCACCAGAGGTCATATAAGGTCATTAGTCAAGGTCATGTGACGAAAAAGAGCGATTTAACTAAACACTGTGACCAGGCTTTACCCAAGATCATTTCATGAAAAAAGTGTAATTCAACTGAAAACTTTGACTAGGTTTGTATTTGGTATCATTGGAAGGTTACCTATCTGGGACTATGAAAAATCGGTGCTGGGGTGCCGCCAGTGATGGAATAAGTCATCAGACGTCAGTTAAGGTCATTAATCAAGGTCATATGACGACAAAAGGGTGATTTAACTAAAAACATTGACCGGGTTTGTGTTTGGTGTGATTGGATAGGTTTTATACCCGAGGGTATGGACAATGGATGCTGGAGGGTTGACAGTGGTGAAATAGGTCAGCAGAGGTCATTAAAGGTCACTGCCTAAGGTCACTTGTGGTGATAAATAAGGTCATTACTCAATGTCATTGACGAAAAAGGATGATTTAACTAAAAACTTCGCCCACGTTTGTGTATGGAATCGCCTTTAATGTTACACGTTTGTGCATGGTATCGCCTGTAATCGTATCTAACTGGGAATATCGGTGATAGAGTGTTGGCAGTGGTGGAACAGGTCTCCACAGGTCATTTAAGGTCACTACCCAAGGTCATTTGATATATGAATATATGGTGACTTAACTAAGCACTTTGTCTTGGTTTGTGTTAGATATCGTTCAGAAAGTTTTTAATCTGGGAGTCTAGATAATGATTATTCTCCATGAGCCTGATAAGGTCTTGGGTGCCAACAGTGGTGGGGTGACGGCAGTTGTGAAATAGATCACCAGGGGTAAATTAAGCTCAATATCATCTATAGGTGGTGTAAAGAGATAAAGATGATTCCAATAAACCAAGTAATGTATCGTTTTAAACATTTATCATATTGACACATCATTTGCCAGGATAATTATCTTCATCTGATGATGCCATGTGCATCTGTTCATCTTCAATCTTGATATCCTCTTCTAATAAGTCACTTCGAACAAGTGCTGGTGTATGTGGTCCCTCATACCATAGAACACCTAAAGTTTTGCCATCAAGTTCTAATCAATGACCAGCTGGTAACACAGCAGGCAGTCTGGCCATTGTTTATTTTCTCCAAAACAGAGCTACGTATGTGGAGCATACATTTTGTAGAATATTTTGAATCGCGCTGCATTAACATCTGATGAATTGGACTGCCCATAGAGAGCACAAACGTAACACTCTAAGGCGGCAGACACTTCAGAGGAGACAATGTCTGACTGACCCAGTCTAGTAGTGGTGTGGAGGAATTCTTCATTTTTTAGCATGACGTCAAATGGGCGGACTTTCCCTTTCCTCATGAATTATGCTGTATAGTCAGACCCAGTGAGCGCATGACATGCCGGTAATCCGGCACATACGATTGCTACGCTGAACATATCAATATCCCTTCTGGTGTCCAAGGAACTGCTGCCAGTGTCCATCCTTATCTGAGCATCTAACTGGAAGTGGAAGAGGAGAATAAAAATGCCAGTGTCACTTGCACGAACAGCAATGTGAGGATTGGATGTGTTTTCAGCAGCATAACGTGCATGCAATAGTAACCGTGTGTCAGCTTCGTTGTCAGAGCAGGACAGTTCATCGACACCACTGCTGAAAACCTCTTTAATATCCACTTGAACCTTAATGCATGATTGTTTCCAGGTATAAGGTCTTCTCATTTACAATATCTTTGTAATGCTGTGACTTAATTTCGTAGGTAAGGAAGTCAATCAATGCAGACTTGAACGACGTAGGCAAAAGTGCAGGATTGAAATCTGTTGGACGGGTTTGATTGCATCCTTAAATGGAGTATGTAGTTTAGCATTTTCTCTCATATCACGTTTGAGGTCAGTGATGGTTGGCTCATTAGAGTATGCATCACAAATTATGTGAGCGGTTTCTGCATGCTAACATCATGCTTGATGATGAATGTTGCGACTTCATCAAATGTTGCTGGCAACTGTGGTGGAAGTATTGGCAATAAATAAATAAAGTCAATTAAGCACACATTAACATTCTGCTTGTCCAGGATTCCTGTTTTGATAAGGCTTTTGTTCCAGTTTTGTGATCAGGGATGATTTGTCTGTTCTGTTCATAGCACCATCAATATGAGCAAGTGATAGAGGAGCCATTATCATAGGATATGACATCACGTGCTCCAACTCCAGATTCTGTACCGCTGCCAAATACACAAGATGTCCCCATATATCCCTGGTAATCAAAACCTCTTTTACTTTCAGATCTTTCTGAGGGATATTCATTTTTTTTAAATCATTTGTGAAATTTTTAATCTTCCTCCGTTTGATTGGTTTTTCATATCCGGCTGGGTTTTCTTTATACACTGCCGAAATTTGTCTGCCCATGTAGTGCCCCTAGATACAACATTGATAAGATCATCTTTCATGTCATTGGGTGCTGCTCGCCCCGATGACAAATGGTAAAGCTTAGCGTTATCAGTACCTTCAGCATTAAAAGGATTAATTGTAGATCTTTTTCTACATTACGCTTCTACATCACGATTGTCACGAATTATTCTGTACGGTTTTGATTCTTGTGACGCTTCCTCAAGATTCGACAAACCAGCCATCTCGAATAGCTTCCCGACAATTGTTCCACGGGTGGAAAGTTTTATAGTCCATTGTTTGCGAGCCTTTATTGAATCCGTGAAAGGCTTAAAGCTGTTATATGCCAGTGTGTCTTGATGCTGCATCTTTATTCACGGTCTGTTCCAGAGTAAGATCGACTGCAGGCGCGGATCTAGAGGGGGGGGGGCGCACGCCCACTCCTTTTGGCACTAAATTATTTTAAAGTCCTAAATTGGCCCTAAATTGGCCTAAAAATGCCTAAAAAAAAAATTTCAAATCCTGGATCCGCCCCTGGACTGGGCATCTTGAGAAATGTTTACTTGTTCGTCGGGTAGAGAATCCCCCACGTGCTAGATGGAAATACACAGCCAGCAAGTTAGACCTTATTTTATCACCACAAATGACCCTAGGTAGTGACCTTAAATGACCTCTGGTGACCTACTTCACGACTGCCGACTCTCCAGCATCCATGTCCATACTCTCGGGTATATAACCTATTCAATCATACCAAACACGAACCTGTGTTTTGTTAAATCGCCCTTTATTCGTCACATGACATTGATTAATGACCTTAAATGACCTCTGGTGACCTATTCCATCACTGGCGACACCCCAGCACCGATTTTTCATAGTCCCAGATAGGTAACCTTCTAATGATACCGAATACAAACCTAGTGAAAGTTTTTTAGTTAAATTACACTTTTTTCATGAAATGACCTTGGGCAAAGACTTAATTTCATCACCGCAAATGACCCTAGGTAGTGACCTTAAATGACCTCTGGTGTTCTATTTCACTACTGCCGACCCTCCAGCATCAATTATCCATACTCTCGGGTATATAACCTATCCAATCATACCAAACACAAACCTGATCAAAGTTTTTAGTTAAATCGACCCTTTTTCGTCACATGACCTTGAATAATGACCTTAATTGACCTCTGATGACCTATTCCACCACGGCCGACACCCCAGCACCCATTTCCCACGGTCCCAGATAGGTAAATTTTCAAATAATACGAAACACAAAGCTTGTCAAAATGTTTAGTTAAATCGCCCCTTTATCGTCACATGACCTTGGGTAGTAACCTTAAATGACCTCTGGTGACCTATTCCACCACTGGCGACACCCCAGCATCCATTTTCCATACTGCAGGATAGATAACCTTTCCAACGATACCAAACATGGACCTGGTCAAACTTTTTAGTTAAATCACCCTTATCTCTTGGACTATGTGGGGATGATCCAGATTACGATCAGGATGTGGATTAGGACCAATAATTTTGGCTCTGACTGACTGTCTAGTTCTTGTTCGTACTCTTAGATTTAGCCTCTTAGACCTAATTGCCTTGCGTCTTGATTTTTGATCCAGCCTAGGACTACATTAATAACACAAAATCCCTTCAATAAAATTCTAATTCGGAGCGGGAGCTCCTGGACTTCTGTAGTCTTGTTCCAGCGGTAGCGACCATAGCTCGGATAATAATCACTCCCAGTCTGTAACAGCTAGAGTACAGTCTTGATGATTCTTGTACCAAATGCGGTATAAAATAAACGAGAACTTGATATTGGCTACGCAAACTGTATGATTGTTGCAACAAAATCTTTAGAATTGTAACGCAAAATTGATGATAGTTTTAGAATCATCAAGACTTCGTTCTCGCTTGTTAAATCATAAGGATCTTCAAGACTGTTACAGACCCTACTAAGTGTGAATAATAGATGGGTGCATTTGTATTTCAAAGCATCTTTTAAAAGCGGCATACACCGAAGCTTTCCACTGAATTTGTTAAAACTTGTATGGATTATTCTCTGACAGAACAGTTATCATAAATCATATAATAAAATGATGATATGCTCATTCTAATATGTTGCAGAGCTACTGGCATAACACAGGGACGTGGTGGCTCAGCTAATCAACAAAACAGAGTTGTTAGATAGAATACCTTTTACAAATTTGAATGCATTTATTTAACTCAAATTACAATTGCCATAATATGGATGTTTTAACAACATGTTTTAATAAGTAATACAATGTAATATTGTAAAAGATAAAATTACATCTTACTAGCTCCATCAAATATAGAGAGAATTTTACATTCTGTTCCATTGATATATCAAGTTTTAATTTTATGTCATCGACATACATGTACATTTCCATTGTGTAGCTCATAAGTTTATCATCACTGTACAATTTATTCCAGATCATTAGTTTGTTTACTCCATCCTATTCAAAGATCGAAGCAGACATATCCCTATACGGGTGAGGGATGCGATACACAATGTGTATCGAGCTATCCAAGTAATTTAAAGTGACAAAATCAGGCCAAAATCATCATTTTTATTTTGGCACCTTGTTATGTTCATAATATGTCAATATGTCCATAGACTAGGATTGTTTTTTGTGTTGCGCGTTTACCAGTTAAACGAGCAATAACGAGATTTAATTTCGAACATGCCTATCCAAAATATGAAATACCGGCATAATTTTGGGCACACATGCTACGTTGCCACAGCAACCCAAAATTTAAAAGAATTATACAGTTCTAGTCTATGGACATGTTCACATAATATGGACAAAAGCGAAAATACAATTTTGGCTTTTGGATGTTTTTTGGCCTGCTTGTGTCGCTTTAACAACGATATATATTTGACTTAGTTTAAGCATTTGAGAAAATAAAATCATTATAATTATTTTTAAGTATGATTGGGTCTAAACATGCTAGCTTGTATGAACTATTAATTTATGTGCATTATTTATATAATTATAATAATCTGTATTTTGTATTAGCAGCTGTTCGCACTGCCATTGTTTCCAGCATTGTTAGCGTAGGGTGGGGAAATACCCCCCCCCCCTTTAAGCCAATTTTGCTCTGTTCATCTCAATATACTCAGCTGTCTAGCCCAGCCCCGATGACTCATTCGGTTCCGCTGTAACAGTGGTCTGTCTGCTGTATACCATGGTATGTCATCAGTGCTGCATCCTGGGTGCTGCATATATGTTACTGTGCAAGAGCATAATATCAGGAGTAGTTCTACCGGCGGACTACTGATATGGTTGTTAGTAGGCCTAGTATATAGTAGCCTACTTTACGACCCACACGGGCAGTTCATTATGCTGCTGGTCTGTCTTCTGTATACCATGGTATGTAATATAAACTACAACAACCATTCTACATAATCTGCAGCCTTTAAGACTTCGTATCTCAGTCTTGCCACAAACTCTCTCAGTAACCTACCTTTCATTCATTTTTCATCTACATATTGTTTTTCTTTACAAGGCCACCTGAATGACCATCCTGGTCGATAAGTGACGTTAGTGCCCAAATTGGTTACTTGTGTCTCACTGTTGAATTGTACAGAAGTAATTGACCACCCACCTTTATTTTTAGACGTAAGTGTAACACAGTTTTAGATTTTCCCATTTGACTATTAGTAATTGTTATATATAATCACTGATAATAATCTACCTATTTGTCATTACAGTTTGTCTGTGTGATATCTCTACATGTGTGATTAACATGCATAGTCAAACCAGAGGGCTGTCCTAATCAATGGTAGTTTGATTGTGATGTTGTTACTTGTCTAAGACTAACTATAGACTTAGACCAGCATACTGAAGTTGAAAAATAGTTAAACATATTAGCGTTATGTTAACAGTATAAAATGCATTGACAATAACGCGTTACAATGTTTACACCTAGTCAGTATTTATGTTATGATATAATAAAAAAAAATATTGTATAGTATAAATGCTTCCGTTGCTTGTGTTTAGAAACGTTTCGAAATAATCAGTCTCGTGTGACACGGCTCTGCCATGATTGTTGCCGGTTCTAAGTATTATATGGGAAGGGGCCAAAACTACATTAAAGGGACTGGCCCAGGCTAAAATCATCAAAAAATCGGTGATTTTATTTCGGGTTCTTAATATGACCATATGATGTAAGCATGTACATAGACTAGAACTGCAAATTTTTATAATTTTTGTGCTGCGCATTCACCAGTTAGGCTAGATATAGAGACGAAATTCCTGATTTGTAATTATTGACAGCCATGTCAAAAATAAGAAATGCGGGAATTTTGTCTCTATATCTAGTCTAACTGGTAAGTGCGCAGCACAAAAATTATAAAAAATTGCAGTTCTAGTCTATGTACATGTTTACATCATATGGTCATATTAAGAACCCGAAATAAAATCACCGATTTTTTGATGATTTTAGCCTGGGCCAGTCCCTTTAATAGAATTGTATTTCCTTTTTTTGATTATTTACGTTGATCCACCAACCCACATTTTAGCGATTTTTTTTAATATCGATAATTTTTAAAGGCCCTTCAACCGTTTAGACTCTTGCTACCTGTGGATAAACAGCCTCTTCTCCTTTACCAGCTGGAGCAGTGGAGCATTGGTAACTAGAGCTTATATTTGCATCAAATATGAAAGTCTCCACCTTCCACAATATATGAAGAGTTTATTACCAATGTAGTAACGATGTGGCTATATGGTGGCCATCTTGGATATGCAAATTAGCTGATTTGCGAGCAAGTTAGATGATTTGAACATTGGCGACTGGAGAGCGTTTACGTGGATCTTGGATATGCAAATTAGCCCATGTCGGCCATGTTTAATATGCAAATTAGCTGATTTTCGGACTCAACCACGATAACCCATCAGAGCGTGTTTAGGTAAAAAATTGCGAAGATTGGATGAATATTGACGACTGGAGAGCGTTTACGTCGATCTTGGATATGCAAATTAGCCCATGGCGGCCATGTTGAATATGCAATTTACCTGATTTTCGAAATATTGGCGACTGGAGAGCATTTACGTCGTCAAATTATTGAATAATAATAATAATAACAAAAATAGACAGCACTAAAACAATAAGTCTCCACCACATAGTTGGTGGAGACTTAATAATTATTATTATTGACCATTAGGTCTGATTTCACAAAAATGGTCAAAATAGCAGTATTTTGTGTGCAAGAAATAGAAAGTTGAATAACAGGAATAATTACTCCATCTTCCTAATGTTTTTAATATTTGAAAGGCTAGAATATAGCCGATACCAAAGTCATCATCATAGGTATTGCAATAGCCTTTAACACTTAAAAAGTAAAATATTACATTTTTTAGGACGGAAAATTTTCCGATTTATTTACAAGCACATGCAATGCAATGACAAATGACTGATATCGTGACCATTTCCGTCTAAAAAATGAGTCATAATAGCAATGGGAAACTTAGGACGTCACGTGCAGAGCTTAAACCCAAAAGGAAAGTTCATTACCTTGTACGATAAAGCAACAATAATTTTAATGTTTCATATGGCAAGGTGACAGATGAAAATTTAAAAGCTAAAAACATAGTCCTAAAGTAGGGCACCCTAGTAGTCAAATGAACGTTCCGTCCGATTTTTGCCACGATATCCAGGGGCGGATCCAATAAAAAATCTGACAGGGTTCCAACTTTCAACCATTAACCATTATGAATATATATATATATATATATGGTAATTTTCGGGTTTTAAATATTCGTGAATTTCGGACTTTTCGTAAAGTCTACAATTCTCTAGTCTACAAAAAACTCCCCTCATCCATCGTTTTATAGGCGTAGCTCACTTCACCCTTACGTAATACCAATTACGGAAATAACTGTACACGACTCGTGCCGACATTTGCAATGGGCCTTTGCTTAAACGTTGGTTCAATGTTGTGTCAGCGCTGGGGATAGCTGGCCAACATTAATTCAGTGTCGGACTAACATCCAGTGTTAGGTGGGCGGTTGCAATGGAATCTCAAGCTGGTATTGTTATACAAACACATTACTGTAGTACAGACTAACTAGCAAAACCGTTCCAATCACTGACTGATATGATAAATAAATATACAAATAGATTATTGATGATTACTTTATCTCGAATTATTTTTATTCACGCCCACGCACTATCGGCTAATATATAAAGTATACATTGTTGTTCTTCATAGAGACTGTAGTTAAAACTCACTGTAGTCATTTACGATTATAGGTAGCGCTATCTAATAATAATCATTTTATTAATGACTCTTAAATTCTCTAATTTGTTCGCCTCGCGAATATATTCGCGAATATTACCAGATCTATATCAGAACAAAAAGTATAAAAAATACAAAAATAAGTGACTCAAAAGTTTAACAGAACAAACTTAGTACAATTTCAATGTGTAGAATACATTCAAAGCTAGGAGTATTTAATTTATTGACGTCTTTGGGAAACAAAGGGTGGTGTGAATGTTATGCAATAGTCGGGCCCCAAGGAGGCACTTGTAGGCCTATACTGCCGTGCAAAGCCAAAACGCAGTATCTACTAACGTTACAAGTAAGCTGATACTGCCTTTTGGCTTTGTAGAGTGTGACTGTAAATTACACCTGCTGCCGGTATTACCCCCACCCTTCCACACCTCTGAGTGCCAGAGTTTATCTTGAGATCAATAAAACGGCCCAGCTGACCAACAAAGAAAAATCTAGGTTACCAGTTTTGCTATCAGAACGGTGATCACTGGTGACAGGGTTCCAATCTCCCCAAAAATAAATTAATTTACCGGTTTCTAGATCTCAAACCCTGTAATTTGATAGAACCCTGTCAACCCGGTCTAAATCCGCCCCTGATATCACAATTTTAAAATGGTCACTGCATGGTGCAACGGAGATACATTTTTGGTGCAGTCATGCATGCTGACAATAGAATCAACAGAAAAAGTTCTACCAGTTGTCAAGGAGCATCTAAAATGCCGTACGATTTTAATGAAGAAATTAGGTTACCTATTTAAATGTCTTAGGCATATCACCAACAATAAAAAAATGGTTGTTGGCACTCAGGGAATTTCTCTAACACTGTTTACAGCGTTTGAAAAAACAGCAACACATGCGGCATTTTGAACGTTTTTGTAAGTGTTAAAAGTGCTATGACAAAAATACAAATTTGGACAATTGCTGTTATAATCTTGACATTTGTATGTCTGTCAAGATAGCATATTTCAGCGCGGGAAACAAAAATTATGTATGATATATTTTTACTTAATTTTACTTTTAAGTGTAATCACCATGTATAAAGTTGCCTGCTTTTAATAATTGCTCTACTTGTAGTTGTTTTACAAGTTCCTAAGCTTTCCAGAGGTTTTTTTTGCTACTTTTATACTAATACGTAGTTATTTTATCTCTTGTTTTAGCGCGAGAAACAACAATTATGTATAATATATTTGTATTTAATTTTACTTTTAAGTGTGATTTCAAGAGTAATTACCATGTATACATATACGTTTTATCCTGGATGTCGAACTTAGGTAGGGTGCTGGTCACCTGTATTCGACATCCCGATGTACACAATTTTACTTTTAATTGCTTATTTGTACGATTATTGTATATATTTGTGTATATAAAGCCTAATAAATAAAAACATTTTTAAATAATCCTTTTTTCCTTTAAAATATATGAATTTCGTTAATGTCTACCAACTATTTGCTGTGCAAAGTGATTAAAGCTGCTTAATTTCTTCATGCATATAAGTTCTCACCTCTATTGTGCTTCTGCATAAATATTAGAACCTGATATTTATGAATATTATAGATATTAAGAATTTTAAGGCTAGAAAAAATAGCCAAAAAACAGCCTGATGTAAGAAACCCTCACTTGTCAGGGCGATGATATGATAAGCATGGTAATCCTGAAATTCACGAAATTAAAATATAAATATCAGGTAATATTACATATAGTTCTTGGGGTACTGGGATGATTGCTAGTAGTAGTACTTTTTGCCCCCATCCGGGGAGGATCATTACTAAGGGATCTGTTTCGTCTGCTGGATGCTGTGTACGGCATTGTACGGAAGCACTAGTATACAGCAATCATCCAAGGACAGCTGCAGCCTCCTCGTATCTGGCTATAATCTTGGGGCGGATTGCCAGTGGCATACCCTGGTTACTCTGCTCAACAGCGGAGCCAATGCAGCACCCGCATCAGTGCTGGCGCTGATGTAGGCCGTAGTAGCATTAAATAGCGTGCAATAGCGTGTTTGACATTAGGTCTGTCACGTGGGATAAATGGAGTTACCCACAAGGAGTTATCCTTCCTATTGTTACTCTTAGGACTATCTGACCCGAAGATAGCGGAGTTGCGCGAAATGCCACGGTGTTTCAGCATTAAATTGCACAGTGAAACCCAAGTCTCTGGCCGCCCGCCCGAGAAGGGGTTCTGGGCATGTCTAGGGGATCTACCCTCAGACATGCCCAGAACCCCTTATCGGGCGGGCGAAGGAAAATGCTCTCAATAACCCAACATGCCCTATCACCCCCACCCTCACATCATCATCTGTACATCATCTCATCTCATCAATTGACTACAACGTTTTTATCGTATTACAATGTCACTTAAAAGACCTTTTATGCCGAAAAGTGACGTAAAGCAATGATTTACTACTAGTTCTTACACTTTTTACTTGGATATGAAAATATTATATGTTTACCGTTCTGAAAACCAGAGATAAAGTAACTAGGTAGAAAATATAAATAATACCTTCACTTAAAATCAAGTTAAATGTAAAAAAATGATAATACACACATATGTATTGTAATGAAATAGTATCCTGCTTTGCGTGTTGTCAGATGATATTTCCAAAATTCACACAACGTCGTTCTTCAAATGCATCAGATAAAGAAACGAAACAAAGTATCATAAATACGTATTTATTTAATAAAATGAAACTAACTGACCACCTAAACGGCAAATAAACCTTTCTCATTGATAGTGTTAAGATAGCAATGTATTAAGTTAATACACACACTTGTCATTGTACTTACTAAATGTATACACAAAAAATAATTATGTATCTGATTCGGGTCTTTGACCATGTTCACATGTAGTGAGGTTTTTGCACTTGCCACCTTTGTAGGCATACGGCCGCTATGTTTTTTCTCTGTTTTAGAGGAAAAAATCCAAAATGAGGGAGGTCGGAAAAAACATTTGAGAAAAACAACTTTTGGCTTATTTCTGGAAAAGGTAATGCGGGTGACAAAATAAAAAAAAAATTGGCAATGGAAAAAATAAACGAAATAAAAACATAGCTTTATCTCCTTAAATAAACTGTTTTTTTTTGCAAATTATGATGTTTCTAATGCGCGTGCTGGGTACAATAAAAACACATGTTTTTTTGTAATGAGCGGCCTAATCTAATGCGCGCCCTCATCCAAAACAGAATAAAAAACATAGCGGCCTAACTAATTGAGAAATGATTTTACATATGCTGTACCATTGTATAATATTTTTTTCAATTGCCAAATAGGAATTGTCATTTAAATCGATAACAAAGCAAAATTTTAATTAAGTTTCTTCAGATCTGTTATATTTTTTTCCAATTTTGTTGCCTCTTCATTCCACTGTCTATTGCGGGCATGTATTTCGTTTACCTGTCTTTTCAAGCATGTCAAATGAGCCAAATTCTTTTTCTGGAGAAAAAATACATAAATAATAGATATGTGTATTCGCAATAATTGCGCAGGCCCACTACATACATAGCCCTAAAGTTTCATTTTTAATTTCATTTAAATATGCTTACACTTAAATCACACATATGTTTTGACGTTGTCTCACTTTAACATATTTGCGATTTCTCTTTAAATGGTAATTAAGCATCCCTGATAATATCGGGATGCTTATAGTGTTTAGCATTATTCCGTCTTCGCCGCCGCCGCGGACGTATGAGGAATTTAGCTCTCTCTAAGATTAAGTTAACTGAAGAATTTTGTTTATTTTTTACAGACATGACCTATGTGCCTGGGTAATTCTTCCCATATATTTTTTTTGGCACCACGCCATAGGCGGCCATTTTCCAAGATGGTCGGCCAAAAAGCTTGTGGGCACGGTATCTTATTAACCATTGAATGGATCACATTCGATTTTGATGTGGTGGTTCTCTGGGTATTTGTGATGAGCTGATTAATTTTTGAGAAGATTCCATTAAAAACAAGATGGCCGACGGAGGACATTTTGAATAAAATAGCCACCCGAAAAGTTTGTGGGCGCGATTTCTTATGAACCGTTTGTTGGATCGCATTCAAATTTGATGTGGTGGTTCTCTAGGTATTTGTGATGAGCTGAATAACTTTTGAAAAGATTCCATTAAAAACAAGATGGCCGACGGGGGACATTCTCTGGGTATTTGTGATGAGCTGATTAATTTTTGAGAAGATTCCATTAAAAACAAGATGGCCGACGGAGGACATTTTGAATAAAATAGCCACCCGAAAAGTTTGTTTGCGCGATTTCTTATCAACCGTTCGTTGGATCGCATTCAAAATTAAGGTGGTGGTTCTCTGGGTATTTCTGATGATCTGATCACCTTTTGAGAAGAATCCATTAAAAACAAGATGGCCGACGGAGGACGTTTTGAAAAAAATAGTGTCCCGAAAAGTTTGTGGGTGCGATATCTTATGAGCCATTTGTTGGATTGCATTCAAATTTAATGCAGTGGTTCTCTAGGCATGTCTAATGATTTGATTATTTTTTTGGTAATAATTCATCAAATACAAGATTGCTCATTGGAGGACATCTTGAAAAAAAAATACCTGGTGGGGGTAATTTTTTTATTATGGCAATCTTTTGAGTCATGTAACGGGGATGCTTTTAATGTTTTCATGCCGTCACATCTAGTTTCTAACTATCAGACAGATATTTTATTGACAGAAATAAAAGTCATTACAGACTTATTTGTCATAGTAATAAGAGAGATATATGTACATGTATATACAAGAATGTTAGTTTGTTAAAATCATGTGAGTCAATATACATAGTATGATAAACAACTAAAAGCATGTTAGGTGGCATTGCCATAATAAAAACTGGGTATTTCGGTGATACAAATGACTACTTCTTAAAATAAAATTAAAAGGCATAGCCAAGATAACATGGGGGTCTATCATTTTGCTTCCCGCACCAAAACCAGAGATAAAATAGCTACTATGTTTAATATACTAATTATATATAGTAGCAAAAAAGACACTCTGGAAAGCGTAGAAACCAAAAATATATACAGGTGCATAATTATGCTACAGTAACTGGAGTATGAAATAAGACAATGGTAAAAATTATATGGTATTTAAAAAATATATATATGTATATATAATATAACGCAGTACAATTAATGTGGCAATCCGCGAAACAGGTAGCTCCGAGCCATGTGACCATGCAAGCACAGTCGCTATGAACTCGGAGATTCCCTGATAATGACTAGTGGTGTAAACTTAACAACGTAATAACAGTACTACTACCGTAACACAATATATACATACTAATAAAAGTCGGACATTGTGGTTCGTCGACTGCCAACAAAGTATAGCATCAGAACCATCCATATTAGCGAGTGTTGCAGACTTGTGATGTAATAACAATGACAATTACGGATAATAATTATGTGTGCCATTCACGCAGGACATGGCACTCACACAATAACATTAAAGTTTATTTAATTAACTAGTGATTTATTACCTATATGGCCCTCGCACAAAAAAAAACAACATTACAGCTTATTTTAATTCACTATATTGTTTATTTCATACCATTTCACTCACGACCTAGTTAGTACCACATACTCGGAGTTACAATCGAAGAAAAACATTCCCGACCTCATAGATAAAATCAGCTGACTTAGCAACTCTGAAATCATCCATAAGGCCCCACCTCGTCTGATAACAAAGGCGACGGAAACGTCCCTAACCTAACGTCCCTATCGTTATTATCTCATAAATCAATTTTCTACTTTACCATTTACACAAACTGTCATAACTTCATATGCATTTTTATATATTACTCATTTTTATATTTTAACTTTGTCACATTTTAAAATATTACATTATTTTGAACTTACTAATAAAAAGCATGTCTTGGCCAAATGCCATCCAACTTTGCGTCTGACTTTTCTATACGAACATAAAGTTAACTGATGGATTGATGGCCATGGCACATATAAGTTGCTTAACTTTTATGGTCATGGAATAAGTATTGTTTTGGACTCGAATAGTAGTCATGACTGAATAACACAGCTTCTGCTCGAGTGCTTAACCAACTGGTCATTCACCACAATCATCAGTCTTGGCAAGGCTATATTTTGTAAGCCGTGGATTTGTATTTGGAAGTTTTCCCACCCCCGCCCTACCAGTATTGCTGCCTTTCCATTGACGCGCCGCTGAAACCTTTCCATTGTTTTGTCCAAACCAATATTTTAGGCCTACTTAATTATTTGTTGCACCAAAAATAGACTGAAGTGTTATGGACCAAATTCACCAGTAATTTATATGACACAGCTCAAAACACAATATATTTAGCTGTGCATTGTGATATCTACAGTATCAAAAGTAGACCAAGGCGCATCTAGGGTCCGCAGAGATATATATGAATATTATTTTACGTCGCTTTCTGCACAATCATGGCAATATCGCTACAGAAGGAAGCCCGAAGCCTGGATTATGCTCTACTGTAACTCTTATTTCGAATGACTTCATGAGTTCTTTATACTGCACAGTACCATAGGCAGCACTGTACACTCCATGCCTTTAAACAGTTTGGAGCATTGTATATGTACAACCAGGTCCGCAGAGATACTTTGTGAGTGATGAGAAACCGATCTACCAATAGTTTCTCTGCTACATCCCACAAAGATAGCAGTGGTAGATGCTATATACCCGGTGGATGCATATTACACTGAATACAAGTACGATAGGTGACGCAAGGCATCACATGGTAATAGTCGCGCCCAAAATACTTTTTAAGTGCTGAAGGATTTTTTTAAGAGGCGATATTGTTTATTGAAGGAATATTTCAATTGAAATTCAAGTTATAATGTCGAGTTCTGAGCAGTTAATATGAAATTGATTGTACTGTTTAAAAAATGCAGAACACAATTCCCAATCTAATTTTGTTAGTGAGCGTCCCACATCAGGATTTAAAAATCCTATAGCTACAGTCTTAATAAGAGGTTTTAAACAACTAATATAGCTACTAAAGAAATTATTCAGCAACTACTATGATTGTTAAGGCCCAACTGCACTTAAAATTTCCTTAGTTCACTAGCGATTTTAAGTGCATGCACCTGAAACGCAAATAAAAATGCACTTAAATGCACTCGGTTTAAGTGCACTAATTTTTTAGTGCACTCAAGCACCTGAAACCAGCTTTGATAGCTGGTTTTGTAGATAGGTTTAATATCACTAATATTAAGGTCCGAGTTGGCTGAGGGGCGAGTTGACCCGGATCCCACACATTTACGTCTCAGGCTGTCAGAATCACTTTCGGGAATAGAACTGTGGTTTGTGACTGTCACTGTAGTCTACAAATCTAAACTGCAACTAACCACTACTCTTATTCTGAATTACCCACACGGTGTGAGTGTGCCCCAATATTCCAACATGCCCTGTTCTCCCCCACTAGTAGGCCTACTCCTAGCCTTACGGGATTTAATTACCAACGCTTACGAAATTCCTAAATAATTTATAGTCCGGGCCGCATAAAGGCTAGACTATCTATAGACTTTATGTAGTCACATATGGCCTAGCCCAAGACGTGGGCCTACAGGATTTTTTTATTTCCCAATTTTAGTCCCACAACAGAATTTAAAAATCCTATAGCTACAGTCTTAATACGAGATTTTAAACAACTAATATAGCTACTAAAGAAATAATTCAGGAACTAGGGACTATGATTGTTAAGGCCCAACTGCACTTAAAATTCCCTTGGTTCACTAGCAATTTTAAGTGCATGCACCTGAAACGCAAATTTTAAGGGCACTTAAAAATAAAAATGCACCTACTCGGTTTAAATGCACTAATTTTCCTAGTGCACTTAAGCACCTGAAAACAGATTTGACAGCTGGTCCTGTAGATAGGCTTAATATCACTAATATTAAGGTCTGGGTTGGCTGAGGGGCGAGTTGACCCGGATCCCTCACATTTACGTCTCTGGCTGTCAGTATCACTTTCAGGAATAGGCCTGTGGTTTGTGACTGTCACTGTAGTCTAAAAATCTAAACTGTGACTAACTACTACTCCTATTCTGAATTACCCACACGGTGTGAGCGTGCCCCAGTATTCGAGCATGCCCTGTTCTCCCCTACTAGTAGGCCTACTCTTAGCCTTGCGGGATTTAATTACCAACGCTTACTGAAGTCCCAAATAATTTATAATAAGGTCTCACGCAATTTATTGGAGCAATCAACATTTGTCGGAAGCACCTGAAACCAGCTTAGACAGCTGGTCCTGTAGATAGGTTTAATATCACTAATATTAAGGTCCTAGTTGGCTGAGGGGCGAGTTGACCCGGATCCCACACATTTACATCTCAGGCTGTCAGTATCACTTTCGGCAATAGACCTGTGACTTGTGACTGTAGTCAAAAATCTAAACTGTGACTAACAACCACTCCTATTCTGAATTACCCACACGGTGTGAGCATGCTCCAGTATTCGAACATGCCCTGTTCTCCGGCCGCGACAATAATAAGGTCCGAGTTGGCTGGGGTGCAAGTTGACCCGAATCCCACACATTCACGTCTCAGGCTGTCACTGTCAGGAATAGGTGGTTTGTGAATGTAGTCCAAAAATCTGAACTGAGATTAATTACTACTACTAGTATTACTATTAGGCCTAGCCCTACAGGATTTAATTACTAATGCTTACGAAATTTCAAATAATTTATAATATGATCTCGCACAAATAATTACTTGAAACGTGAGCAAGATCGAAAATACATTTATCAGAAGGCCCAAGCAGACTGTTTACAGAGCTAGCTAGCCAAACAAATAAACAAGGAATAATTACAAGTAGTTTAATGTTTCTTTTTGTTTCTACCTCTTATTTTTGTATCTTTATTATTACTATCATTTTTAAAAGGACTAAAAACATTGGTTGATTTATTATTATTAGATCTATTAGGATCTTTTTGTAAACTACATAATCGCTAACCTTAAAGGTGTAGTCAACTGGTAAAATTCGCGGGACAAGGGTCCCCCAGAAGGCAATAGTGCCCGTGGGTAGGTCAAGGCCCTATTCCATAATAATACTAAATATGCGTTTCATACCCAAAGCCTCATTAAGAGCAAGTTCTCAAATCACAGCAAGTTCATATATACTTGAGCGACATCTATGAGTTTATAATTCAAAGCTCTTGGCCCTTACCCCTACTTGGTCGCTTGCTTGCAAACAAACTGACTGTATTACTGCGGGGATGTTGAAACTGCTTGACCCAAGCTTGTATTGACATGCCCAGTAAACACAAAACATTTGTATGACTTTATGCAATGTTGGACCAACGTTTTCGACGTTGGACCGACGTTGTATAAATGTTATACAAATGTCTTGTGTTTGCTGGGCAGGAGGACTTTTTCTCAAACATTGTACATTTATTCAATGTTGGTTCAATGTTGGGCCAGCGTCGCAGACGTTGGCCTAGCATTAAAACAGCATTGGATCAATGTCCCGTTTAAGTAGTATCTTGTAATCAGTTCAGTGGCTATATTAATGCCGTCAATCTGTACTCAATAGGCTACTGTTGGCCTACACTTGACCGTCCCAGGCATGCGCGTTTTGGAGTTGAATCATTCTTTAACTGAATGACAGGCAGTTTGCCCTGGTCATGTAGATTTATCACTAAAAGGTCGAGTTGGCTGTGCCTGTGGTGCGAGTTGACCCGGATCCCTGGTTCGTCTCAGTCTCAGGCCAATGTCTTAGGCTGTCAGTGTCACTTTCGGGAATGGACCTGTGGTTGGTGACTGTAGTCTAAAGATCTAAACTGAGACTAGCTACTACTAGTAGTAGGCCTACTACTACTATATAGGTCTAGCCTTACGGGATTTAATTACCAATGTTTACGAAATTCTTAAATAATTTATAATAAGGTCTCACGCAATTAATTAGTCTACTTAAATTCTAAGCGAGATCGGAAATACCATGATAGCCCCATGATCATGATGTTTCAGATCATTCGACATTCATTGGAAGGCCCGGGCAGCCTGTCTACAGGGCTAGCTTTTTTGTAAACTCTACCACAGTCTGGCCCAGAATGCACTGCGCAACCTAATGGGCCACACATTGCCTGGCGAGCCCGGCCAATTACATTTATGGCCTGGTATTGGCCAAGGTTCTTAGTCACATGACCATCATGCCTGTGCTATTGAGGCCTGTGAATAATTTTCTGGGTCAAGTCATAGGAAATGCGTCAGAGGGGAAATACAATACTGTGAACAACTCTCCAACCGGGGAAGTGACCTTTCAAAAATGTCTGAATTCGGGGATTACCCTATTTTCATCTAAAAATAGCAACAAGTCACAAACATTCGCCACTGGGCCATACCAGAGGCTACATGAAGCTCGGCCACGCCGCGTAGTGTGGCTCTGGGAACCTAAGTAGGCAACACAGAGATAGCGAATACAGTATGGTGGACAATAATTTGTGCTAAAGATTTATAGTCACAGAGACAAATAATTGGCTACAGACCTTCATAATTTCTATGTTCTGTTTCTCTTTATTGTTTTCGTCTTGCACACTTTTAAGCTAGAACAACAAAGTAATTAATTTCAATATCATGTAATTCTTCAAGTTATAGAGCTATAGCTATCAATCAGACAATTAGAATGCGATAAATGTTTTATTTCACTTATGGATACATGCTAGAATGAGGACTTTGCCATAAGGACTTCGGCGGCAAAATTTGTCGTGGGTTAATACTGTACCTGTCATGAAAGTTTTTCCGAAACATTGAATCTGTCATTTTACCTGATATTGCTAAATATAAAAATAGCCATCAACTGATGGCAGGACCCCTCAGCCGTAGGCTCTGTCCATCAATATCAAGAAATAATGAGACAAAAATGACCCCCACTACCACCATGTGGATTTTTTTTTAAAAGGCTACGGCAGCTTTTTTGTTTTTTAATGGATTCATCCCAAAAGTTTATCAGATCATCAGAAATACATAGAGAACAACCGTACCAAATTTGAATGCAATCCAATCAACGGCTCATAAGTTATCGTGCCCTCAAGCTTTTTAGGCGGACATCTTGGAAAATGGCCACTTATGGCTTGGTGCGAAAAAAAATATATGGGATGAATTGCCCAGGCACATAGGTCATGTCTGTGAAAAATAAACAAAATTTGTCAGTTAACTTTTTAGTAAGAGCTGAATTTCTGACCGCCCGCCCGACCACCCGCCTCTGGTGATCACTATACCCCACAGCCTTAATGAGGGGTAAAAGCTATTATGTAACAAGCAGTTTATAGATTTGTTGTTATTTAAAGAAGTTGAAGTTAGAACTTGGACGCACACTGTTTCCTTCATGCATGATATGATTGTCAGATATAAGTGTTTGATGACAACATCGCAGGGATACAGTCGGTAAAAGGATGTGTGTCTGCTCTGTGACAGAAAAAATCAATTTTAGCCTAATTTGAACTGTGATTACATTTTTACACGCTAGGGAGAATTGCTGAAAATCTGTTTGGTTAGCATACCCACATCTGACCTGCTTTAGAAAAAAAGACAGTTCAGTCTTTATCCTGATACGTGACACTATATAAGGGGGGGGGAGGGGAATGGTGAAATCGGCCTGTAGAATTGAGTTAGTGTAGCCTACATGTGTTTAAATAGGACTGGCATTTGTGTCGGTGAGACCATTAAAGAAAAAAATAGAGCAATACATTTTTTCAAATACTGTAGATCTGGTAATATTCGCGAGGTTTTAATTTTCGCTAATTTCGAAAAGAAGACAAATTCTCAAATTAAAAAATCATGCGAAAATTTGGACAACCATTTTGGACAACCATGTCAAAAATAAGAAATACAGGAATTTCGTCTCTATATCTAGCCTAACTGGTAAATGCGTAGCACAAAAATTAAAAAACATTCGCAGTTCTGGTGTATGGACATGTTTACATCATATGGTCATATTAATAAGCCAAAATAAAATCACCGCTTTTTTGATGATTTTAGCCTGAGCCAGTCCCTTTAACTATCAAAGAAAAATTAAAATTTGCGAATTCTAAGGTTCGTGAAAAGTCCCAAAATCAGAAAATCGCTAAAATGTACACATGCGAATATTACCAGAAGTATAATAATAATAATTATTATGGAACATCCCTCATCTTCTAACTTGACTGATCTATGGGTAACTACTCTTGTCCAAAATCTGTAGCGATTCTTTCTACTGTGTAGTATTTCACTTGCATTTTGTCTATTGTGTGGGGCTGTCCTGGTATAGTAAACTGTCAAAATTCGCAGGACATGGGTCTTCCAGAATGCAATAGTGCCCGTGGGGAGGCCTAGACCTTATTCCATAATAATACTAAATATGCGTTTCATAACAAAAGCCGCATTAGGAGCAAGTTCTCAAATCACAGCAAGTTCATATATACTTGAGCGACATCTATGAGTTAGTAATTCCACTAAAGCTCAAAGCCCTTAGCCCTGGCTCTTAGCTGAGCCTTGGTTTGCAAACAAACTGACTGTATACTGTGGGGATTTCGAAACAGACTGACCTCACGCTTGTGTTGACACCCAGTAAACACAAAACATCTGTATGACTTTATACAATGCTGGACCAACGTCGAAGACGTTTGGCCGACGTTGTATAAATGGTATACAAATGTTTTGGAAGACTTTCCCTCAAACATTGTACTTTTCCCCAATGTTGGTTCAATGTTGGGCCACCGTCTCAGACGTTGCCTAACATAAAAACAGCGTTGGGTGAGTATCTCGTTGGAGTAGTATCCATATTCTTGTAATCAGGTTATAGCTCAGCTGAATGCAATCAACCTGTGGGCCTACTGTATATTCGTTTATTATACTGACATGTACAATATATATTACTGATACATAATATACTGAAGGCCTATACACGTGACCTAAGAATGCTCATTCTGAAGATGACCGTCAGTTTTTAAAAGGCAAGATCACACAATAGACAACAGTACCTACATATTAAACATGTACAGATGATGATGTGAGGGTGGGGGTGATACTGGCATGGTGGGTTATTGAGAGCGTTTTCCTTCGCTCACCCGATAAGGGGTTCTGAGCTCCGCTATCATCAGGTCGGATAGTCCTCAGAGAAACAATAGCTAAGGGTTATTAACTCCATTCATCCCAAGTGAGACACATAATGTCTAACACTCTATTGTCGGTTATTTTAAGGCCACCACAGCCACCATCAGTGCCTGCACTGCACTGATACAGGAGCTGCATTAGCACCGTTGTCGAATAGACGAATCAGGGTACGTAACTGACAATCATTCCAAGATTATGGCCAGACTCGTGGATGCTACAGCTTCCCTTTGATGATTGCTGTAGACTAGTGTTCCCGTACCACGTAAAGGATGCGACAGACAGAACAGATCCCTGTGACCCCCCACGGATGGGAGCGAAAAATACTACTACTAGCAATCATTCCAGTACCCATATACATAATATGGTATAGCTATTGGAGTAGACACATGTGAAGGGTAATTTGAAAGGGCGGGCGGACAATATAATATTAATACATTTTTGTGTCACACCTTTGCTTTCATTGTACTTATGTCTAGAAGAATATTTTTTTCCAGTTGACGAAAGTCTTCTGTGTCTGCTTTTATACTACGGAGGCAAGTTTTTGGTTCATTTTCAAAACTTCTGATAGAGCTATTTTCCAATGTGTTCTCTGAAATGATATCAACATTAAATCGTAAGTTTTTAAAATTATCAAAAAGTATATTCATGTCCATGCAAAAAAATAAGCGGATAGGAAATAATATGCGAAGACATTCTATGCTGTCATTCTCAAACAGAATTGAAATCGAGCATTAAGGGAGGAGACTCATTTGTTGTGAATTGTTAGTCTGCCCATAACTTAATAATTCATCAAAATTTCTAAATGTGTGAATAAGTTTATGCACAGATAAAATAAATAGAATTGAAATCGATTGTCAATTATGGACAGAAGACAGATGTCGGACGATTCGTGATGACATCGAAAATATACTTCTTGGCAAACAAAAATAGCCTAAATCTGTTTGTGGGAACATGTCAAAATGAGGTCATAAGGATGGCCGTCATTTTTCACATTTGGGTCACTTCTGTCATTTTTGAATAAATAAATGAATGGGGTTTTAGGCTACCTTTTGTGCACATTAGTCTGGTGGTATAACTCATCATTTTACCATTTGTGGGAAAAAAGTGAAGGATAAATTATTTTACGTTTTTCAGAATCAGTATACTCCACAATGCCTCAGAAAAAAAATTCCTTTGAAATTACTTTGGGCAATTTGTTTGACAGAGCTTTAAAGTATTGGCTGAAACTTGGATAAAAATACGATGAATCACACAAAAACACGCTACTGAAAGATGGCGTGTATTGCAAATTATTATCTATACATTTAATCCGAAGTGAGAGTTATATTTAAAATTAAATGGATTATAGAAGTTCAAAAAAAATCCAAACGGCGGCCATTTTTGCAACAAAAATAATATATCAGATAACTGCACACTTCTATCAATATTGACAACATTTCTAGGCCTTGGGGTGTTTCTAAAAAGTAGAATTTGCTGCAACACCCCCCCCCCCCAACATAAATGTTATGCTTATACGGGTTTTTAACCCTTTTGTCACCATAACCTTGTAATTATTGATATTAAGCAACGAGATAAACATTTTTCAAAATATGACTCACACTTGAAAAATATTACCGTATCTTGCTAGAATATTAATTGAGATCAAAATACATTATTCTTGTAGGTACATATATAAAGATATTTTTTAGAAACATTAACCTGATACCACCAGACAACAGGGATACGCGAGATTTATATAGAAACACAAGAAGATACTTCAGATGACTTTTCAAATGCTACAAAATAAACTATATAAATATTCAGAGAAGAGATCGTCACAAAAAAACAACGAGGGCAGTTTAATGGATCAGGATGCTGTAGGCCCCCAAATTCCCGTATGGTAGGGAGATGAAGCAGCACGAGAGAGAGAGAGAGTCTACTTCTAGCTATAACATATTGTCTTATATGTCTAGCCAAAAAGTACATAATCTCAAAATACGTCATAAACACCAAATTTGATATTGCGTCTGATATATATTGTTATGAGTAATATAATGTGAGATTAAAAGAGGTAGCTTTATTTTACCCTCCAACAGTTCTGGCACAGCTGGATTTTAGTTTTGAACCTTCAGACAACTGATATTCTTCATACTTGACTTTTGAATCAAACATAAATTCAATTCATGCCACTTCTCAGCGAACAACTAGGATTTTACAAAAAATGGGTTTGATAGCATGTTAGTCTTTTAACTTTCCATTGTATTTTATTGATCAAATGACAATAATGCCTAATGTAGTACTTGTAAGCCTTTGAAGTAGAACCAAGCACGATTTTGTTTCCTAAAGTAATGAAAACATTTTAGCATGCAAGAACTTCATTTGAATATCCTAGTTCGTTTCCCGTCTTAAATCGCCCAATGACATTCACAACTATTAGCAAGTCATAGTTTGTAATATAATCTAGCGAAACCATATGTAAATTATTACAAATAGCGTTGGGTTTATGCTAACCTTTGCTATCAAGTGTGATTTACTCGATATAATTGAAGCCATTGTAATTTTGTTCATTTATTTTACGAAAAAGTTATCGGCAGGATTTTTTTAGGCATGTCATTAATCTGTAAAAAGTCAACATACTGATTCCAGCCCTGCAGAATATAATACTAAATATGACACATATGTATGAGGCTTTCAATGTCATATTATCTGCATAATTCATCTGTTTGCTAAAACAGTATACTGCATACATGAATGAATGAATGAATGAATGAATGAATGAATGAATGAATGAATGAATGAATGCATGAATGAATGAATGAATGAATGAACGAATGAATGAATGAATGAATGAATGAATGAATGAATGAATGCATGAATGAATGAATGAACGAAAGAATGAATGAATGAATGAATGAATGAATGAATGAATGAATGAATGAATGAATGAATGAATGAATGAATGAAGCAGCAAAATGAATGTGTGCCATTTGTAGTCCTATGGCGAAGAAAATGGTCCAATTTCGAATTTTTGACGCTTTTATTCTTAGTTAATGTTCTGTCAAGAAATGCCATTAAACAGAAACAATAAATGCGAATAATTTTCATTTAAAGCTCATTTAAATTACTTTATTTTTGTCTCGTAAATATGATACATGTACCTAATGCATGTACTCTAAATACTTATTTCCAAATGGTAATTAAAGTGTCATAATAACGTTTTTAGGCGTTTTCATTTCAAAATAATGTTTGTAATATTAAAGTTTATGTAATTGCGACGACAGTAAATAAAAAAAAGAATCTGATAGGGCTGAGGATTTTAACTAGAAAAATGGTTGTCATTAATTTTTATTTAAAAATATACATGCATAATTTATTAAAATTATATAAAATAATTATTTCATATAAATTTAAATGTTTTTTTTTCTTCGTGTATACACCCCGTACATTTATTCTAGATATGTATTCGAAAAATTTAATGTTTTTTGTAACATTTGTAGATCTATATTAGAATATAATTTTGTGTAGGGCATGGTGATTGAAGTTTAAAAATGACGTTTTCTAGACATTTTTATGTTTGGTTTATGTTTCGAATATGGAGGCTTAGATTTCACAAGATGGTTAATTTTTTGACACAATATAATTATTATATATTTAACAAAACTGGTCTGTGACTTATTTTATAACCAGAAACCTTCATTTCCATGCATTTTAACCCAACTTTGAACTCAATATGCGAACTGCCGTAAAAAAATTGCCCAAGTTGAATTAACGGGGATTTTTTTCCTGAAATACTATGTGGTGTACTGATTCATGAGTAAGTAAGTAAGTAAGTAAAATATTTGCTTTACTTCACTTTTCGGCCAGTATGGCCATTTAAGTGAAAATTCCAGGTATTACAATATCCCATATTGTATAGTTAAAGTAGTAAAGGAAAGACAAAGCCAATAAAAGCATGATCGTACTAAAATATTCAGTTTAAAATGTTTGATATGATAAGATGACGATGCTCCTGGCACCTATATGTAACGAGTCTGATGACATGTTGTAGCGCCTGCACTATAACACAGTTTAATGAGTATAAAAATATCAGTATAAATAATGTAAAATATGAAGTGATTATAAAATGAACGACTTATCAAGTCACTATATCTCCATGAAATTGGAGTGATTGTGTAAAAAGTCTGTGTTTAATAATTAAAACATGTATGTAATATAGGTTACATTCCCGAAGGAACTGAATAATAAAACCAGCAGGGGTGTCCCTGAATAGCTCAAATAAGGAATTAAATGCAAAATACTTCCTTCTGATGTGCGCATATTTCGCACAACTGAGAAGGACATGTCTTACAGTGAGACGAGTATTGCAGCACATAGGTCGCAATTTTCCTCTCAATAAATAGCCGTTTGTGAAATAGGCATGGCCAATTCTGGCCCTGCATAAGACAACGTCATCTCTTCGGCGTTCCATTGGTGTAAAAGATCGCTTAATGATTGGTTGTACCTCGAACAATTTGCTGGTGACATTGATGTTCCATTCACCTTGCAAAATATCATCAAGGTAGACAGAGATGTTGTACTTGAAATCAGTATATGGTATATAATAAAACTGTTTCGTCTTATCCAGGGCAGCCTTGGCCAAAACATCAGCCCGTTCATTGCCCTGTATTCCAATATGGCTGGGTACCCAGCAAAAAATAATGTCCTTGTGCCCAGACAAGTAGTGACACATATGCAAAATATTGGAAACAATTGGGTTGTTGAGTTTTTGACTCTTAAGAGCCTGCAATGAAGATAGCGAGTCTGTGATGATCATGAACTCCTCGTCATTACTATCCCATATGTATTCGATGGCAGCTTCAATAGCTAACAGCTCTGCTGTGCAAATTGAAGCCTCATCGTTGATACGACAACTAAATTCATGATCATCACAGACAAAGGACATAGCTGTCCCCTTGTCTTCCTTTGATCCGTCAGTATACACCTTCCGGTGCCTCGGAAATCTACAAAATAACTCAAGCAACATGCTCTGGAAGACAAGGGGACAGGTGTCTGCTTTCCTGAGATCTGAGAGGTTAAAAAGTATATTAGGCTGTTGGAGAAGCCAGGGTGGACATTCTGGTGGGCGCACAACGCTAATTGCGTCGAGCTCCACCTCCATGTCCTCCAGATGGGGTTGAAGCCTTATACCCAAAGTAGGTATAGTCCCTGGCTTGTTGTTAAACAGTCTCTTGTACTCTGGGTTGACAACACACGAGTATGCCGGGTTCTCAGGATTTGCTTTCATCTTCATATAGTATTGCAGGCTCAGCTTCAACCGGCGAGTCTCTAAAGAGGGCTCACCGGTCTCCACCTGAAGACTTTCGATTGGTGATGTTCGAAATGCCCCTGAGCATAATCTCAAACCTTGGTTCGCGATTGGATCAAGTACTGCTAAGTACGATCGTCTCGCTGAACCATAAACAATACAACCATAATCCAGTTTGGATCTGATGTGAGACCGGTAAATCCTCAGTAAGGTTGTCCGGTCACCACCCCAATCCTTGCTGGATATAACTCGTAGCAATTGTAATGCTTTCCTACACTTATCTTTCATATATTTGATGTGTGGAATAAAACTGAGCTTCTTGTCGAAAAACAGACCAAGAAATTTGACCTGCTCTTCAACAGGAAGCTGTTGTCCATATAGTTTGAGATTAGGCTCAGGCTGTAAGCCATTTTTTTGCAAAAATGTACACATAAAGTTTTTGTGGGAGAAAATTTAAAGCCGTTCTCATCCGCACAAGTCACCAACTTATCGAGGCAACCTTGCAGGCGCCGCTCAATTATTGCCATATTGCTTGACTGGCAGTAAACAGCCAGATCATCAACATATAATGATTTTTCAATATCGTCTGGTAAAGCATCAATTATACTGTTTATTTTAATGGTAAATAGAGTTGGTGAAAGGATGCTACCTTGTGGGACACCCTCCTCCTGTGAATTTAGTGAAGAGTGGGTGTTGTCTAAGCGGACTTTAAATTTTCTCCCCTTTAAAAAATTATCAATGAATAAGGGTAATCTACCCTTCAGGCCCATTTCATGGAGATCTTTCATGATACCACCCTTCCATGTGGTATCATAGGCCTTTTCTAAATAAAAAAATACTCCAACTGTATGTTGATTTTTAACAAAACCTTGACGGATATAAGTCTCTAGTCTGACCAAATGGTCTGTGGTGCTCTTTCCTTTTTGAAAACCACATTGATATTTAGTTATTATGTTATTGTCTTGTAAAAACCATGTGAGACGATGATTGATCATGCGCTCCATGATTTTGCAAAGACAACTTGTCAATGCTATTGGCCTATAATTATTAGGATCTGTTCGATCTTTTCCAGGTTTAGGGATCGGGATCACTGTTGCTTCTCTCCATCCATCTGGGAAATCCTGAGATTGCCACAGATCATTCAAGAGTAGAAGCAACAGATCAAGTGATACATCAGGCAAATGTTTCAGAAACTGGTAGTGAATTTCATCAGGGCCAGTTGCCGAATCAGTTGCCTGAGTGATAGATTTAATTAGTTCTCGTTTAGAGAAATTAACATTGTACTTTTCGTCATTATCTGACTCAAAGTCCAATGTGTTCTCCTTCTCCTTGTCCCGAATCTTTCGAAATTTTTCCTGATAATGATCTGGCGATGATTTAGCAGCGAAGGATGTCGCCAGCTTTTCTGCAATATCCGTTTTATTGGTTATTGTGTCAGAATCAGTGACAAGGTACTTGATGGTTTTATCTTTCCTCTTGCCACTGATTCTGCGCAGCATTTGCCAAGTATGTTTTGCCGATGTATTATTATTTAGTGTGGAGACATATGCTCTCCAAGATTGCCGCTTGGCTTCACTGATTGTGCGGCGATCTTTAGCGTAATCTTTCTTATATCCGTCAAGGTTTTGTCTAGTTGGATGTTTTTTAAATTTTTGCAAGGACTTTTTCCTTTTGTCTATTGCCTTTCGGCAACCTTCGTCAAACCAGGGTTTGTCGAGCTTTTTAGGAACTGTCGAGGTTTTGGGTATGCTTTTATCTGCTATATTGTGTAACTTGGCTGTAAAAAGGGCTATAGGGTCATCAACCCCCTCTTCATTCTCAAATTGAGAGATTGTGAGGCTCTCCCCACAAGACTGTTGGAAGGCCTCCCAATCTGCTCTGTGCAGCCTCCAATGCTGCACTCTTTCTTCAACAATAGAGTTGTTGCTCTCTATAAATATAGGATAATGATCACTGCTACAGAGATCCTCGTTGACCCTCCAAGTGTAATCCAAATATAAATCGGGATCACACAAGGATAGGTCAATGGCTGTTGCAGATCCTGAAGCAGGGTGCAAATAGGTGGTAGTATCATCATTAAAAATGCAGAGATTTTCCTCTGAGAGGAAGTCTTCTATTATTCTGCCCCGTGGGTTGATGTCCCTACAGCCCCACATTGTGTGGTGCCCGTTAAAATCTCCCAGCAGCATGAAGGGTTTGGGCAATTGTTTTACCAGCTGCCTCAATTCCACAGCATCTACTGAGCGGTTTGGGGGTAAATAAACAGAGCATATCGTCATTGGCCTGTGACAGTTTATGTTAACCGCCACAGCCTGTAAATTAGTTTTTAATGCGATATGTTGATGTGGTGTTCCATCCTTCACAAGGATGGAAACCCCCCAGCAGGCCCTTTCATTATTGGCAGGGCCAAAACAATTGATTATTGAATAGTTTTTAAAACTTATGTTAGTGTTAGGTTTTAAGTTAGTCTCCTGCAGGCACACAGCCGTTGGGCTGTGTTCCTGCAGAAGAATAGCCAGGTCATTGTAATTTGATCTTAAACCTCGACAATTCCATTGTATAATTTTGTGGGCCATTATGAATTTTTATGCCTCCCTGGTTTTTTCTGTGCTTGGAGTGCAGCGACGGTGTCGGGAGATACAAATACCTCACTATCGCTGCTTTCATCACCATCTATACACTCCATGGATTCGTATCTGTTGTACGTAGCGATCTGGTCATCAGTGCCCTTGGGCATTCGACCACTACCTTTATTTGTGTTTTTCTTGTTAATTTGTTTTGTTTGTTCAGCTACTGGTGGTTTATTTACCGTTTCTTTGTTCTTATCTTTATTATTTGTTTTGCCATTTTTTGTTTGTTTTGAATCCCTATTTGCCAGTGGCTTTGGGGCAGTAGGGGTAGCTGCTGTTGTTGTATTTTTATTGATCATAGTTTGTTTTTTGGCAGTGGAGGTATCTTTGCTTGTATTAGGTTTTGATGAAGAGGATACAGGTGTTGCGGAAACATTTGTTGCACCAGTTGCAGATCTGATCTCTACTGCATCAGTCTGGCAACCAACCGACACAACCTGCTTCGCGACAACACTGGCAAATGATGGTTGTTTGCTAACCCCTTCAACAATTTTCCGAGCTTCAGGGAAGGAAATCTTTCGCTCTGTGCGAACACGTTGGATTTCCTTCTCTGTAATCCATCGGGGACAATTTTTGGAATAGGCCGTATGTTCACCATTACAGTTGACACATTTCATTACAGATGTGCAGGCGGTGTCTTGATGGTCAGGTTGTGCACACTTCGCGCACACCTTCGCTTTACTGCAGTTATCTTGGTGGTGTCCAAACTGTTGGCATTTGAAACACCTCAAAGGGCTGGGCACGTATGGCTGAACGGTACATCTCTCAAATCCAACCTTTAAGGTGGCCGGTGGAGTTGGCCGATTGAAAGTGAGAATAGCAGTGTTTACTCTAATCATTTCTCCGTTTTTTTTAATGCTAACCATACGTGCGTCAGTGACTCCTTGTTTTTTGAGCTGTGTCAATAATTCCTCTCTAGTTGTATTTTTGAGCTCAGGAGTCCTGAGAACTCCCTTTGAGGTGTTTAGTGTCCTGTGTGGTGATACTTTCACAGGCACTTGGCCAATTCCGTAACTGCTAGAAGCTTGGTAGAATGCGTTTCTCTGTCGACCTCTATTAAGAGGTCGCCAGAGCGCAGCCTTTTGATGGTTTTAGGCTCTCCTACCAAGCCCTGGATTCCCTTCTGGATGGCAAACGTTGAGAGTCTGGAGAGAGATTTCTCATCATCTCCAGACGTCATCATCAAAAACCTCGGAAAAAATATTTTAGCTTTTAGAATTTCCTCTCTTGTTTTTTTGTATCTTTCTTGGTAGGCTTGGTCACTATCATAATCTTCATCGCTATTTTTCCGCTTTGTCGCTTTGTTATGACCGTTATCCATGGTGTGTTGTGTTGTTTTTTCATCACCCTGGCTCTCCACCCACCACGGAGCCCTACAAGGGGGCAACCTGCCCGCGGTAACCAGCAGGAAGTATTGTCAGAGCTACCAGGGTGATATACTCATAGCAAAAGAACAGCAGTTGCAATAACCGCAGTACACATCCTTTCACCAGATTAGCCCATGAGCCATCGCCATCTAGTGTCCACAATCGTGTATGTAAAAATGGGAGTGGCGCTATCTTTCACTTTGTCATGGATGATAAAAATGAGATGAGACGATAATCGACAAGTATGGACACTAGATCAACGAGACAAGCCGATTGATCTGGCCGGGCCCACCAGACCACCCGTCTCAATGAGATAAGGGCCAAAGTGGTGTGTTGGGAGTATAGAGTCCGCAGGCTCCTACGCCCTCAACCACCAGGATCCCTTCTCCCACCTATACGGGATGCAACCCACGGCAAACAGGTTGAGGGTGTGTTTAGCCTTCTAAAAGAAGTTACCAGGGGGACCACGTGGAGGTAACACCCTCCCCCCCACTGATTCATGAGAACTAATCAGAAATTATCCTTCACTTTTTTCCCACACAATTTCCACTACCACTAGACTACATTTATTTGCCTGTATAATTCTATATTGCTATTAGTATTATGCATATTCAATTATTTTTCTTTCTGATCTGGCCTCCACCATGTCCGCGATAGCGACATATGGTCTAATTAGTGGAGGTCTCATGATCATTGCTATTATCTACATTATTAATCAAAATATGTATTTGCTATTCTTTTGATCAAATAAAATTAATCTGAGTCTGTGCGGTTTCAGGTAGAGATATGCCCTGAAAAATAAATTTCAACTTGATCAAATTGAAAATGGCCGACTTGCGGCCATTATTGATTAATGTGTAATAGACATGGAAAACTGTAGTAGATAGTCAGACTATTTCTGTAAAACAAAATGTGAGAGCTTAGGGAATGATGTATACTGAAAAATTTCTATCACGCGGACGGACGGAGGATTATGGTGGCCGGCTGGCATCTTGTTCATCTCAAGTACTCACCTAGATTATATATTTGATAAAATTATATGTATTCAGACAGATTAGACATTCAAACTGTTGTTCTATGTATCTGAATTTCCACGCCAAGATTCAATGATATGAGAAGTGATCTGACACGGAACGCTGTAAAAAACACATTCAAATCAGTACTTAAGTTATCATAAACTCACTTTGGGATATAAGACAATCAACTCTGTCTCTCTGTTCTTGTAATGTACAACCGGTGGGCAGATTGATTTGTATATCCATCAAAATGTTCTTATGTGAAGCCATTTTATTCTCATATGTACACAAACGTCGCTCCTGTGATGATAACCTGTGTTGTTTCTCTTCAATTTCGTCGTTCAACCCATTAACGTTGCATATAAGTGCCATGAGCTCTGTACAGAATAAACATACTAAAATCAATTCAGGCCAACACATATATAGGAAACGCCAGAACGAGCCCCCATTCTTAAATGTATTGTCATCGGGATATTGTTATTCGTCCTTGCATTATAAATATTGGACTTCATTTTAATATAACGTCTTAACATGTTCACAAAACGGATGTCTGAACATTGCTAGTGCTAACTTAATGTGTGTGTGCGTTCAAAAAATCCTTTCAAGAGCAACTTGTTAAAAGCGACAGTTCGCATAGATTCAGTTTTCTCTCAGCCCATCTCAAATGGGGACACCCGAGAGTGGGTTCCAAAGTTCCTAAGTTTCTGGAATAAGTTCCCAAGTTTCCGGAACTTTAAGTTCCCAATTTCCCAAAACTTCAAGTTCCCAAGTTCCCGGAATTTCAAGTTTCCGAAATTTAAAATAACATAATAAATTTGTTAAAATGACAAAAATAGTAGAAGTAGTACTGTAGACTGTAGTAGTACTTAGTAGTAGTAGTAGTAGTAGTAGTAGTAGTAGTAGTAGTAGTAGTAGTAGTGTTAGTAGTAGTAGTAGTAGTACTAGTAGTAGTAGTAGTAGTAGATTTAGTAGTAGTAGTAGTAGTAGTAGTAGTAGTAGTAGTAGTAGTAGTAGTAGTAGTAGTAGTAGTAGTAGTACAGTCATTATACAAAGCTTTTCATATTTATGTTCATTTTTATATATTTCTTAAATCAACATACCTCACTCAAATGAACACCGTTAGCGTAATAGGCCTATTATAATACTATTTGTAGGGCATGTTTTCCCTCGACTTCTCAGTCCATTCTCAGCGATTTTCATGAAATTCTGCAAGGACTAGACCGATGTTACTCGCCAAATACCGTGGAATTTTCATAAAAATACATTCAATAGTTCAAAAGCTATAGACCAATTGACATTTTCTAATTACGACGTCCCTCTATAAACAGATACGATACCATGTGAATAAATACTATCGCATTGATATCTCTACCGGGTGTGGATCTTCATACGCAAACGTATAAATATTTTCACCGGGTGTATATATTAACCTGCTATATGTAGGTATACAATGTGGCCAGGTTGTAGCACATACAACATTTCTGGTACATGCACGTACACAATAAGAAAAACGGGATTATGGCCAGTGAATTCACAATATATCATACTGCGTATATATATTGCATCAGAGGAACAATATTGACTTTGCTAGACTCCGTATCTAGCTATAGTAATGATCGTGCACAATATCCTACATTTCAGATATATTATAGAATGTTATTGTCTTTGAAATAAATTTTATTTTTATAAGCAATAAATTGTGTTATTAATAAGACTTTTTAAATGTAACTTAGCTCAAAATTAACGTTTAATTAAACACTTCTTCACCAGTGATGGCGAATATCTTTATACAAAGCCTTCTAGAAAAAAAACACGCATACAAACCTCCTCTTACGAATGAAGATTGACTGGACGCATATGTGTTACAACCTGATCACATTGTATACCTACACATTGTAAACCTACAAATGTAAAAATTTAACCATGCATAGCAGGTTAGTATATAAACCCGGGTGAAACCATTTATACGTTTGCCATATATGAAGATCTACACCCGGTAAAGATATCAATGCGATAGTATTTATTCACATGGTATCGAACCTGATAAACACAAACCCTGAGTTTCATTACATCATGCAAGATTGAACTGGACTCTATAGGCTACAATATTTTCTAATAAAAATCTTACGGTATTTGGCGTAACGCTCGGAGGGGGGGGGGGGGGGTGTTACGGGATGCGTCACGGAACGTAGCCAAAGTGACGTTAAAAAACGTTTTGAAAGGTGGAGGTGGGGTCAAAAATCGTCCAAAAGAGTGTTACGTAATTGTTGAACAGTCCCTAACAGAGTTTGTTGAGATTGAGGCAATATCGCGACAGAAGGAAGTCCGAAGCCAGGACTATGCCCTACTCTTATTTCGACTTCAAGGGTTCTTTATAGTGCACAGCACGGTACCATAGACAACACTGTACACTCCATACCTTTGAACACCTTTGGAGCAATGTATGCACAACCACAATGACAAATATCCGGCCCGACCGGGATTCGAACCTGGTACCTTACAAGCCCCAGTCGATACGAAAGAGCCATCGAAGCTGACCGGGAGGGAGGTGGTGGGAGATCTTTAAAATAATTTTGGGTCACCAGGAAACGAATCAATTACTCAACAGTTCATTTCTGTTTAATTATGTCATTTTACCCTGTTGACAAATTATGTTATTTTAAATACCGGGAACTTTAATTTCCGGGAACTTGGAAACTTGAAGTTCCGGGAACTTGGGAACTTCGGAACTAAGTCTCGGGTCACGGGGTGTCCCTCTCAAATGTTAGGCCTATGTCCAGTAAAAGCCTACACTAGACTTTGCGATTAACTGTTAGTTCAGGGTGGCTGCTATGGGCACACTGGGCTTTGCGATTATAGTTTTTATCCCCCGCCCGTAAGGGAAGGGGGATTTTAGTCGTTCCAGGATTCTGTCCGGCGTCCAGCGTCACGTTTTCTTGTGGGCGCGAGAACTCAAAAACTACTGGTTATTTTTTTGAAATTTCAACATAACATTCCTAGCAACATGGGGATGTGCAAGTGATTTTTTAAAGATGCTACCAAAATTCAAAATGGCCGTCAGAGGTCAATTCCAAAAAAAATTATGGGTGCAAAAACTAAAAAACTTAAAGTCAGAAATTATTCAAATTTTACTATCACATTCCCCACCATATGGAGATGTGCAGGTGACATTTTCAAGGTTTTACTGAAATTCAAAATGGCCGCCACGGACCAGCTTCAATTTTTTGGGGGGGTGCAAAAACTCAAAAAATTAGTTTGGTCATTTTTTTTAATTTTAACATCACATTCCCAGCAACATGTGGATGTGCAAGTGATTTTTTAAAGATATTACCAAAATTCAAAATAGCCGCCTGAAGTAAACCCAAAATTGTTTGTGGGCGCAAAACTTTCAAACTTAATGTCTGAAATTATTTGAATTTTGCAATCACATTCCCTACAATATGGAGATGTGCAGATGATTTTTTTAGGGTTTTGCTGAAATTCAAAGTGGCCGCCACGGATCAACTTCAATTTTCTTGAGGTCGCAAAAATTTAAGTCATAAATTATTCTAATTTTAAAATCACATTCCCCACGCTATGGAGATGTGCATGTGATTTTTTCAAGGTTTTACAGAAATTCAAAATGGCTGCCATGCATGAACTTCATAATTGTTTGTGGGCACAAAAACTCAAAATTAAAGTCAGAAATGATGTGTAGGTGATTTCACGGAAATTTAAAATGGCACCACAAGTCGACTTTTTGAATATTTGTGACCTCAAAAAACTCTAACCTAATTTATGGCGGGGGATGATATAGAACTTCAGTTCTCTTGTTAACTGTTTAAGATGCTTTTGTGATTTAGCAGCCTTTTAGGGGCAAATTTACAGTACAATCGCATTCACTCGCAGACTTGTCTGTGACACTCTATTGCCATAAAAATCGAAGACAGTTTCGCCCGACGCCCCCCAATAGTGTAGTCATTCTAGCAAAATATTCTGGACAAATTGATAACAAAGGTTTTATGATGTATTATGGTAGATATAGGTCTCAACTAAAATTTTCGAGAAGTCCCAAGCAAAACTCCTGTTCAAATTCGAGAAATTGACTAAAACTATTTTCCAATAGACGATACACGAAAATCGCTTTTTTCAACTTTTTCCATTTTGCAAATGTTAGGTATCGTTACTTATGTTTTGGACATCAGGAATCGATTGCAGCTATCAGGTTGACTTTAAATGCAACGAATTGTTGATTTAAAGTCGATTTAACGATTTTTCAGAAAAAAATAATGATATTTTAAGTAATTTCAATTTTTTTAAAAGTATATGAGTATATGATGTATTCTCGTTTAAATTGTTCTTGTTTGCCTAGATAATGATATGCTCTCGTATTTAATGGGTAGCTTGTGTGGCGGAGTGACCACCTACAATATTGGTATTTGGTTTGTCTGTCTGCTATAAATATTAGTTGATCAGGTTAATATGTAGGTATAATTTGTGGTTGTTTCAGACGTTTGTATTTATTTATTATGAAATAATGCAAGAACAACGTTTTTTTGCTAAATGGGGCGCTTTAGGCACCCTGTGCTCAAAGGGCCCCTCCAGTATCCTTAAAGCGCCCCCTGGTTTTTCCACTTTATTAGAAGTTCTCAAAAGGCCCCGCCCCCTATTTAATATCCTGGTTATCTGGATCTGTAGATAGCCATAACTAACATTCACGCATGCGAACATGGTGCAACAGATTAAATTCATAATTCATACAAACATTCAACCCCTCCCGGCACTTTTTTTACCCAAGGTCAAGGTCATAGGTCAACGTCAAAGATTTAAAAAAATTCTTGTTAACGCGATAACTTGAAAAATGATTATTGGATCTCTCCAATTTTTTACGTGAAGTTCCACCTGGCGACTAAATTTTTTTTTTCGACTTAATTTTTTTTCATAATTCTCCTGAAACCTGATATATATAGGTTTTCAGGGTCTGCGAGTCTGTTGGCATTGTCCGTTTTCGCGTGCAACCGAAAACGAGGCTATGGCGGCCATCTTTATTTTTGAATTACAAAATCCCTTGTTAAAGGTGTGGTCAACTGTCAAAATTCGCGGGACAAGGGTCCCCCAGAAGGCAATAGTGCCCGTGGGTAGGCCAAGTCCCTTTTCCATAATAATACTAAATATGCATTTCATACCCAAAGCCTCATTAAGAGCAAGTTCTCAAATCACAGCAAGTTCATATATACTTGAGCGACATCTATGAGTTTATAATTCGAAGCTCTTGGCCCTTACCCCTACTTGGTCGCTGGCTTGCAAACATTTACTGACTGTATTACTGCGGGGATGTTGAAACTGCTTGACCCAAGCTTGTATTGACATGCCCAGTAAACACAAAACATTTGTATGACTTTATGCAATGTTGGACCAATGTCAAAGACGTTGGACCGACGTTGTATAAATGTTATACAAATGTCTTGTGTTTGCTGGGCAGGAGGACTTTCTCTCAAACATTGTACATTTATTCAATGTTGGTTCGATCTTGGGCCAGCGTCACAGACGTTGGCCTAGCATTAAAACAGCATTGGATCAATGTCCCGTTTAAGTAGTATCTTGTAATCAGTTCAGTGGCTATATTAATGACGTCAATCTGTACTCAATAGGCTACTGTTGGCCTACACTTAACCGTCCCAGGCATGCGCGTTTTGCAGTTGAATCATTCTTTAACGCAATAACTTCAAAAATAATTATTGGATCTCTCCCATTTTTTATGTTATGTTACCCATGAGTATGGAGATGCCCGGATTAGATTTTCAGCTTTCAACCGAAAATCAAAATGGCCGCCACCTGGCGTCTAATTTAAAAAAAAAAAAAATTCACAATTCCCTCGAAACTTTATATATATATATAGGTTTTCGGGGTCTGCGAGTCTATTAGTACTGTCCCTTTTCATGTGAGACTGAAAACAAGGCTGCGGCGGCCATTTTGCTGAATCGGTGTTATCATCCACCTATTAGGGTAGGGAGGATGATTTAGATATTGAATATTCACTAATTTCCCAACAAAATGCCAACTTAATGTTGGCCCACTGTCTGCGACGTTGGCTGTACATTAATCCAACCCTGGCGCATGAAACGTCTTGTGTCTGGTGAGATGTGGTGGGAGCTGTCTGTGATACTTCCTGTGAAATTCTCGGCCACCAGACATGTGTCGTTTAATGTCGGACCGGCGTCGTAGACAGTGACCCTGCATAAAAGCAGCACTCATGCCAGAGGTCAAACTTGGGTCAAACAGAAAAAATCTTTCTCAAAAGTCCCCACTCCAATAGCAGGTTTTAACACTGATTCAGCAAGGCCTCGGTCTACGACCTCGGAAGCAGCGAGCCTTGTGTGGGAAGATGGCATATATAGAGTCACTGCACGAGCCGAGGGGTATTTGAGTGCTTGCACGGTATTTTTAATTATCACGATCTGTGCAATTGGGCTGATGAGACGAAAGGGATGCTACCAGGTTATGACGCCCCATGCAGCAAACTCGAGGCGCAGTGACCCAATGTTGCTTCAACCCTTTCAAGCCTGAATTTACCATTGTCATCTACATCCACTACAAGCCGCGAATGGCTGTCGCAATTCTCGACTTGTAGTGGATGACGATGATTTGATGTGGTTGAAAAATTAAAGAAAATTGCAATGTATTGGTGAACCAGTTTCGTGGAAATTATCGTTCTAAAACCCTTTGTTGTAGAAAAATTAAGTCTGTTTTTCAGGAATGTAAAAAGATGCCTTAATGCGTCGTGAGGGCTTAGAGGGTTAATGCTGGGCAGCTTCGCAGACGATGGACCAGCAATAAAATAACATTGGATCAATGTATCGTGTTTACTGGAGCAGTCCTACCCAGCAGCACGTTATCACTGCATTCACATGATACATATGCTACATATAGGCCCGTAGACAAATATTAGCTCAACGTAGTTTCAATGCGTTAGGAGCCGGAAAAAAATTAAACCATCGTTGGTGCAATTAAACTGATAGATGTGCTATAAATTACATCAGGCTTTTATCTTTGAAAATTAAATCCCCCCACCTTAGCTGCTAGCGATTAAAAGTCACGCCCACTGATTTAGGAACACATACCAAACACAGGCGAGCAATTGGTTGTTATTTTCATTGACATTTACATACATTGACATACGTGAGACTGTTTACTCGTTCAGGTGACATATCTCATTTATGAAGTTTGTGATCCTGTATTTATATAGTGTCAAGACACCATCACCAGAATAGGCAACGTGGAAACAAATGGCTCACTCTGTCTCAGAAGAAATTCACACTCCCTCATCATCAAGATTACTGCCCAATGTATTCATTTATAAAATTACCGTTTTTCAGCTCTGCTATGAGCTTTAACTTGTCTTCTGTTTCTCCCTCAGACATTCCTAGTGAGCGCTGTAGCTTATCCACTTCGCCTTTTGCATTGGTAATATTTCTTAGAGCTTAAAATACAAAATCAGAAGTGTGTAAACTTCAAAAACTATAAAAGCATTACGTAAATATGTGCTTAGGCCTAGTATTTTCCTTTTTTTAATTAATGCAAATAGCACAATAATTAATCTGCCTATTTTATGCCAGAGAAGGATAAAATTAATAAATCATAGTGTGAATAATGTCAATAAATTTGTCTATAATAATTATTGCTAATTCATAGATTAGAATTAAACGATTGATTAAAATCCGCTTGGCAAAATATGAAGATGAAGACAGAACGAAGTAATCAATCAAGCATAATTAAATAATATCACAACAATATTTTTTTTTAATTCCTTTCAATACTATAAGCACCCATTCTCTGCATACAATAAAATATATGCTGCTGTGATTTTTAAGTAGAATAATACCAGTAAACATAGTCATAGAAGGGCGGTCATATTATTTCAACGATAAAAGTGGCACAAAGGCCAGTGTTTGCTAAAAGCATGCGAAAATACGCAATAAAATACAAAAAATGTGGTAAGAACAAATGGGAACAAAATCAATGGAAGAATAAAATACTTTTAAATGACATATCTTAACAGTGGGGGCTGATCCAAGACCTTCTTGACAAGGGCATATTTTTTTCTATACTACATTTTGTGCATAATCATGGAAATTCTATTACTGAACTTGTGAAGGATGTTTTTTTTCGCTTATGTTGAAAGTTGGGAAGTATGATAATATGTAAGTTCGGCTTTAAACTAAAGAGTATGTACCTTTTTTTCTTGGATATGCCCCTATATTATAAGGGAGCTCCCATTAAAATACCGTCGGGGTTGGAGATTTTATGAAAAAATAATCCGGCTTCCAATTTGACGAATAAAATCTAGCCTCATGCTGCTTTGAAAAAAATATTTTGCCTTCAGGATCGTATGGTGTTGCTTATAAAAAGAATTGCCAAAGAAACAAATTTGTGCAAACAAACGGTGAAAATAATAATCTGTCAGAAAAAATCTTCCAGTCTCCCTCACCCCACCCTGGTCTTTTAATGGTTGCTCCTTAAACAATAATGATCTCTTTTTTTTAAACACGATAGGCCTACCTTCCTTGCACTGTTCCTGAAACAACAATATTATTATTTTATCTATAAGGTATTAATGTATAGGTGAATGTACAGCTGTATTATTTTGATATTATCACATTTTTAAATATCTTATTCATAGGCTTCAAAGTGTATTTAGACCACAATATAGGTTTTTTATAGTTTTTTTTCTTGGTAAGTTTTTATAGGCTGATTTGATACAAAAAATCACATAGCCTACCTGTCGTGTAGAAATTATTACTTTTTATACCTGTCTAAAGTCTATCAGCATGTCAGCTGCTACATTGGTATTGTCTGGTCTTTCAGTCTCGCATAATCAGACTTTGCAATTTAACCCTTTAAGCCCTCACGATGCATTAAAGCATCATTTTACATGCCTGAAAATAGACTTAATTTTCCTACAACTGAGGGTTTTAGAACAAATATTTCCATGAAACTGGCTTACTAATACATGGTAATTTTCTTTTATTTTTAAACCACATCAAATCATCTTCATCCACTACAAGTCGAGAATTGCGACAGCAATTCGCGGCTTGTAGTGGATGAAGATGACAATGGAAAGAGTTTTAAGGAGAGCGAGAGCGATCACTCTTGCTCGCTTAAACATGTTTCGAGGAGAGTGATTGACAGCTCGCCTGAATGTCAGCAATGATGGGTAACTTAAATGCTATCAGGTGAGCACAAGATTCAGCACTCTGGTCAACTGCGGATCCGAGAAGGTACCCTTTTCGACCATATTTATCTGATTCGCGAAATTTTCCTGGGGTTACGGTAGGCTACTGGCCCATCATTGGACGTAGATGCGGGAAAGCTCCTTATAATAATATCAGCTCTAAAAGCGAAGTGATGAGAATGACGTCCAAAATACCGCTTGAGGAGTAGTCCAGGCCGCCACCCGTAACATACTATAGTAGGGCAAATACCAGCGACCCTAGACTGACTTCCAGAGTAGACCCGTCACCCAGAATGACCTTCCAACTGTCGACTGCCCATGTTGGCTGGTCAATGTGTAGCGGCAATAAAATTGAATCGTTCGATGCACTTGGGGGCACAGTTTGATTAATTAGACATCTAATTAATTACATGTAAACTTGCTAGTGCACAATACCTCCTCGTATATAAATTACATTATAATGCATGTATCTAGGAGGCATGTGCACTAGCAAACATGTCTGTAATTAATTAATCAATCAAACCGCGCTACGCCACCAACTACCCCCCACGTGGTTCGATGGATTCGTTTAGTCCCTATGACACAGTCAGTACTAGTCCAGGAAAAATAGCCTGACAATACACCATAGGGTGGGATAAATTCGTAACAGGCTGATTTGTCCAGAATGGGCTACATGTATCTACTCAGAAAACAGTCCTGAAAAACATATTAAATCCCAGTTCAGGAAAATAACAAAAATCAAGAAGGCTGCCAAAATGCAGTTTTGAATAACGAGAACTTGTTAAGTACACGCACATTTTTATGTGCATGGTGTCACCGGGTATTGGTAACACAAAATTTGCTAAGTAACCAGGGATGATTTAAAATACACTCGATCAACTACAAATACAATAAGCCTACTATTATACGCTGTCGTAGAATCGTTTAAATACAAATATGAAGCCTTAAAAAATATCAAACACAAATACAGTCTTGATCAAGTACAAATATAATTTCTTTGAAAATTACAGCTCTAGGCTATGTTAATCAACTTTGTTTCAGCGCATGTAGGCCTACACAGTTTTGTATAAATGTTTTTTTTTATTTCTTAAAATGATTTACTAAATATGCAATTTTAAATTATGATGTCCAGGATAAAAATTATATACACGATAATTAGGCTGACACTTGAATTTAAGTCAAAGTGCCTACACAGTTTTGTATAATTTTTTTTAATTATTTCTCAAAATGATTTATTAGGCCTTCTATACAAAAATATATTGATAAAATAATTGTAAAAATATGCAATTTTCAATTATGATGTCAACATGGTCAAATACAAGTGACCAGCACCCTTACTACGTTTGACATCCAGGATAAAAATTATATACACGATAATTAGGCTGACACTTGAATTTAAGTCAAAGTGCCTACACAGTTTTGTATAATTTTTTTCTTATTATTTCTCAAAATGATTTATTAGGACTTCTATACAAAAATATATTGATAAAATAATTGTAAAAATATGCAATTTTGAATTATGATGTCAACATGGTCAAATACAGGTGACCAGCACCCTTACTACGTTTGACATCCAGGATAAAAATTATATACACGATAATTAGGCCTACACTTGAATTTAAGTCAAAGTGTATAAGATAATTTTTATATACATACATGGACTACTATGTATAATATATGTTTCCCTCACCAAAATCATAGATAAAATAGCTACATATTATCATAAATAGTAGCAAAAAGACACTCGGGAAAGCGTGGAAACCTTGCAAATATTGATAATATTCGATAATACTCGTGAGGTTTTAATTTTCGCGAGGAGGACAGATTCGCAATCTCCAGATTATCGCTATCAGAAATCATGGAAAACGATCGATGAGCCAACTATAGGCCTATTTACTTCAATAAAGGCTCAAAATTTAACTGGACCCTCGCCAACTGTGCGTGAATGTAAATCAAAACAACGTAGGTAGACCTACTAGCAAAAAATGCGTATTATATATATTCGTGACAAGGCAGTCTGTCATCACAGTTAAATATTGTGGCGTCAACCGGCAGTGGACGAGTACGTGTGTCTATCAATGCATTTATAACATTTACCCATTTTAATCATATGATATAAATGTCCATACCTCATTTCGTGATAAAGTGTAGTCCAGACCCTCAAGTTCTTTCGTTTGGTCTCTCTGTTGAACAACTAATTCTTCCATAACTTTGGGCAAACTAGAGTCTAAAGCTTGTTTCATCAGCCGACCTTCCAGAGCATAGTCATTTCTGGCCATCGTCTCCATCTCAATAGCTGGATAATGACTCAAAGAGGTGTGTATTCTCCCTGAATGAATTAATAATTTATTCTGTTGAAGTATTAAACTTTATATTATGAGGGTTAAAAGGTTTAGGTTATTAGTACTATGAAAGTTTAATTAAGAGTTTGTGTACATGTTTAAATCAGGCAATTCCTCATTTAACATGTCCAAGTGCATGAAACAATACTGCGATGAATGATGATTATCACTCTTAACATGTACTATTGAATACATTGTATTTTGTTTAGTTTTGTACGGGCCGATGGCCTATCAAATAAAAATTGTATTCGTATTAGAATGCAAAATGCACTGTGAGTAAATTTACTCATACCCTCCACCACCACCTCATTCCTCTATGTATCACCCTATCCTGAAAAACAGATACAATAATATTATTGAAAATATAAATCTTCGTACCTTGATGTAATTCCGGAGGTAATAAAGTGCTTGAGGTGATAATATCATGTGATTTCCCATTAGTGCTCCACTCTGTGGGTAAGGATAATATGGGAGGCGGTTTATACAGTTCCTCCGACTCCTCTATTGCAATCAAGCGTGTCGGCATTGGGGGACTAGAACATAAGATATCATATAGTTATATAATAACTGCATCATGCTCATAACTGCATACACAATATCCCAGCCAGCAAACACAAAACATTTTCTAACATGTTAAAAAGTCACATAAAAATGTTTTACAACATTAAAATGTCGGGTCAACAGAAAATTATAAGACATTAAATAGAAATATCATGCAAAACATTCACTAAAAAACGTTTTTAAAACGTTTTAATAACATTTTTCAAAATGCATTTTTTTAACATAAAATGTAAATATTATAAAAATGATTTTTAAACGTTTTTAAATGACGTTGTTGAATAATATTTTTAATTAATGTTTTATAATATTCTGTTGATCCGACGTTTAAATATTTAAAAATCATTTGGTCTAACATTTTCTAAATATCATTAAATGTTTTTGTGTTTGCTGGGATATCGTATGGTTGGGGAAGACGTGTAGAATCTGAATGAGCTGGCAGCATTGAGCATTTTGAGTTAGGCCTATTCAAGATGGCCTCCAAGATGAAAATGTATCAATTGGTTAGTTTTAGCTCATTTTTTAAATTTTGTAATGTACCATTTCAACTAGTTTGGTTAACATACCCTAACCGTAGTTTGGTTAGCATACCACCTATCAACATACCCTCATAACAACACGCTTAACAACATACCATTACTGTTTATGCGACTTTGTTTTTTCCAATGCAAATTAAAGACCTTTCCGCTGCCCTCTAATTAATCTCCATTCTTACATATATATGACGCCCTTTATTGCCTCCCAATTGCCCTTTAGCGCCTCACTGTAACTTTCAGCGCCTTCCCCATTGATCTTTAATGCTTTTCCATCGACATTCAATTCCTCTCCATGGTCATTAAACACCTCCTCATCACCACTTAAGGCCTCCCATCGCTCTTTAACGCCTTCCAATCACCATTTGTGCCATTTGATGCTTCGACGTCGCCTTTTAAGGCCTCTTTATCGCCCTTTAACGTCTTTTTGTCGCCATTTAATGCCTCTATATCACCCTTTATTGTTCAACCATTACCTATCAAAGCACCCCGTCACACTTTAATGACTTCTCTTTATGCATCTTTATAGCGCTTTAGTATTTCTTTGTTGCAATTGAAGGCCTTCCTGTTGCCCTTTAACGTATCTTTATTGCCATTTAACGTATATTTATCTCCCTTTAATGCCTCCCCATTTCCCTTCAACGTCACTCTGTTGCCTTTGATGTCTTTCAACCACCATGTAAACCATCCCCAACGCATTTTATCACCTTCACATCACCATTTATTGCCTGTACGGCGCCCTTTAAAACTTTATCGTAGCTCTTTACTGCCCATTCATTACCTTAACGCATTTTCACCTCCACTTAACATTCAGTCATCGCGTTTTATTGCATCTTTGATGCCTTTTACCCCCTCTTCGTCGCAATGTAATGTGTTACTGTCACCCTTCAACACATTTTTATCCCCTTTAACGCCTCTTCGGTGCCCTTTAGCACCTCGTTCAGTGGTGGAGTCATAATTTTTGTGGTTTATGCAGTTTTGTTATCTAAATTGAAGTTTTTAGCAATACATTGAGTGATTTTAATAGGTAGTAGTAGTAAATCATTGCTTTACGTCACTTTTCGGCACAAAGGTCTTTTAAGTGACATTATAATACGATAAAAACGTTGTAGTCAGTTGATGAGATGAATGAAGTACAGATGATGATGTGAGGGTGGGGGTGATAGGGCATGGTGGGTTATTGAGAGCGTTTTCCTTCGCTCGCCCGATAAGGGGTTCTGGGCATGTCTAGGGGCTATACCCCCAGACATGCCCAGACGGCCGGAGACTTGAGTTTCGCTGTTCAATTTATTGATGAAACTCTGTGGCATTTCGCGCAGCTCCGCTATCCTCGGGTCGGATAGTCCCCAGAGTAACAATAGGAAGGATCACTCCCTCTGGGTAACTCCATTCATCCCACGTGAGAGACCTAATGTCAAACACGCTATTGCCGGTTATTCAAGGCTACCACGGCCTCTACGGCGCCCTTTAAAACTTTATCGCAGCTCTTTACTGCCCATTCATTACCTTAACACATTTTCGCCTCCACTTAACATTCAGTCATCGCGTTTTATTGCATCTTTGATGCCTTTTACCCCCTCTTCGTCGCAATGTAATGTGTTACTGTCACCCTTCAACACATTTTTATCCCCTTTAACGCCTCTTCGGTGCCCTTTAGCACCTCGTTCAGTGGTGGAGTCATGGTTTTTGTGGTTTATGCAGTTTTGTTATCTAAATTGTAGTTTTTAGCAATGCATTGAATGATCTTAATAGGTACATGTATGATGGTTTACAGTTATATCGCTATCTTGTATGTTAAAACACAAGGCTACATGTAGATATATTGTTTATTCCCACATTTTTAGCGTTTTTGCCTTACAATGTAACTGCTCATGGTCTAGTCCATGTATTGTTCTTATGCTATGTAGTTGCACTTATTACTGTTTTAGTGCTTGTAATTGATATCGTCGTCCAGTGATCATATTGTTAACCAGCTAATAAACTGATGCATGAAGGATAGGTTCCGAATTAATTGATCCAGTAATAGCCATTGTGGGAATTTTTTTGTTTTCAAAATCATATTATATTGACATTTAGCTGAAACGAATTTATACACAGAACGGCTCGTTCCATATTCACATCAATTTAAAACTGTTTCAGTCAGTGTCATATTTTATGTTATATTTTATTTAAATAATTAAACAAAATAATATGCATGTGGGATATATTTTGGCTAATTTCATGTCTTAGATCTTGTAGATGGCCATGACCTTGACCTGTACAACACGAACTTGATAATGTACTATTAATCTGAGATAAAAATCAATCAACACCTATTTTTTTACAACTATTAGCGTCAGTATCAACTTACATTTTATTTATATAACTGGAAAAAAATATGCACGAAACCAATATTTGGGCAAATTTGTAATCCGCAATCAATTAAACACCTTCCCATCACCACTTAAGTCCTCCCAACGCCCTTTCACGCCTTCCAATCGCCATGTGTGCCCTTTGATGCTTTGTCGTCGCTCTTTAAGGCATTGTAGGATCCTGACTTCGTTCAGTTAAGGTGGCAGTTATCCCCGGCTTCTCGGACGCGGGAGGCTGTGGACGACCGCCTCGTTTCCGTACCTTGGTGACGGGTGCACACAATTGCAGCCGTGCGGCTTTGGTACTTTTTCCCGCACTTCAGGCGTTACACTCGGCGACTACGGACGTGCCGTAGTTCGCTCTCACTAAGTCAGATAGGACGTGCCGTGCGCGGAGGTTGTGCTTTGTTGTTGCCAAATGTCAAACGAATAAACATGACAAGTGGAGAAAGAGTTTTATGATTTGTTTGGAACCGTCGACTCGACGGGGAAGGAAGTTTGAGTTGAAATGGTGAAGATTGGGCAGATTCCCTCGTCCGCCATTGTGACCCCACACTAGAGACTCCGACGGTCACTTACAGGTACTTTCGGCGCGAGGGGCTCTCCATCACACCATACTGGTGACCCCTGACGACTGATCGTCTACACAACAGTGTTTTCACCTAGACGCCAGTTGAAAAACACTGTTTTCAGGGATAGTTTTTATTAATTTTGAGGGATTTTTTGAAAAAAATCAATAGCATTTTTTTCATCAGGTACGTGAAAACTGTAAGTCATTCTTTATATGCCAGTTTAAATTAGTCAGAAAGAGTTATCAGAGGAGAAGCACGTTTCTTTACGTCGAAAACGGCGTAAATTTCTAAATTTTGGACGAAATCCCACGTGTTTGGCGCTTTTTCAAGATGGCGACCATGTCGGTTTCTCTAGAAGAATCCAGAAAATTATTCTCATAGACTTAGTCTATCATTTGTTAAATGTTAGAGTTTGTTTAATGCCTTCATCCTATTAATGCCACTGTAGGCGAGTAGGAAGTGGGTATTTTCGGTAACTCATTTTTTATCGTTGATTACCATAATTGGGTGACTAGATTTTAAAGTCCATAGACGAAGTCTCGTCATTTTTCCGATTTTTTCAGCAAAATCGACAGAAATTATAAATATCGCTTCGACTCGGGTAACCTTTAATAGGTTTAGGGCCAAAATAAAATTGTTTCCCTAAATGAATGTCAATAAACGGTCTTATTTGGTCTGTTTAAAATATTCCCAGGACCGTAGGTCAACATTTTGTACTATTATCATATGTTATTTCAGAGAATGCTGAATATTGTACATGTATTTGGTAGGTGTGCGCCATAATCGTTGATTACAATAATTGGGTGACTAGATTTTAAAGTCCATAGATGAAGTCTCGTCATTTTTCAGATTTTTTCAGCAAAATCGACAGAAATTATAAATATCGCTTCGACTCGGGTAACCTTTAATAGGTTTAGGGCCAAAATAAAATTGTTTCCCTAAATGAATGTCAATAAACGGTCTTATTTGGTCTGTTTAAAATATTCCCAGGACCATAGGTCAACATTTTGTACTATTATCATATGTTATTTCAGAGAATGCTGAATATTGTACATGTATTTGGTAGGTGTGCACCATTTTGGACGCTGGTGTCCCTCACTTAGCTGCTCGCCCGCCGTGGGCACACAAGTGTTCCGCCATAACCGGCATGCATCTGGACAGTGAACCTGTGTCGCCACATCACATTAGCATAAATTAGGCCGCCATTTTGATTTGGTGGAGCTCATTTCTCACGTGTTCAAAATTTTACACGGACTGGTTGTAATAATTTTTTTAAATTGTTTATAAATTTTCTTTTTTAAAACGATTGAAGGAGAGGAAATATAAATAAGTTGTTTCGAAAACAAAATTGTACCACTAATTGTGTGAGATTTTTGTTCACTTTGAAACACCCTTCGGTGTTTGTAATCGTTCTAGGCTATTTAGCGCCTTATTTGGGCACGCAGTAGGTAATGAATATGCTAATGTGAGGCGAGACGGGGATGCTGACCATATATTATGTACACACCGTTCCACGCATGCCGTCAGACAGTAAGCCACATGCTGCCTGCCGCACAGGTTGGAAGCACCGACAATACATCATACACACACCCACCACAGACGACATAAACACAACCGCTACGACGACAGTCGGTTTATACGTCAATCAATGAATCGATGCGAGCGATTGATTCGGACGTTTATGAGAATGACTCGGTGATGAACGTACCATTATAAAAAAAAAAAACGTGGACTGTTCATCACAGACATCATTTTCCAGCGAAATGATATACTATATCATTAATCAGCATAGACTACTGTCAGTCACGTTTTAAATATTATTCTAAAATCATAAATGTAACTGTTTTTCTTCGCAGTCACCTTTAGTCTATCAGTTTGAGAACGAAATTTTCTCACGATAGTTTATTTCTGAAGTTTAAATTTTTCATAAATACAGAAATATTCGATTTGACACTTGCGCTATTGCAAAACATTGCAAATATTTGAATGTGTTTTTCGACTTGCGTGAAATTTTTTTTTTTCTTCACCCAGGTCGATTTACAAAATACTATTATCCTAGCTTAGCATAGCATGTCATAATTGTATCTGGCATATTTTTTTTTTTATGTACCATTTCGACCTACGGTTTTCACTATAACATTATGATTGTGTGTGAATAAGTGAAAACGTTTTATGTCAAATATAGACCTTCAGTTTGCACTTCAATCAATATATACCTTTGTGAATTAGTGCACAGCATTTAGGTGCAGCCTCAGCGACGCATTTTCAACTAATCTGCAACCCCTGTTTCTCGCAACATGCGACATAGCATGAACATTTTCTACAGGCTACAATTCTAAGATTCAGCATATTAAAGACATTTTTCATCTGATTTACACGGCAACGCACAACCTATCCGCGCACGGCGCGTCAAAATAGTTGGCATGTGTTAATACGACATGCCATTTTAAACACATTTGAGATAGACATAGAGCCAATAGGCCAGCTATCTCAAATGCTTCACTAGTTAGATAATTTAAAAACACTACTTCATAATGTCGAAGCAGTACGACAGTGAAGGCTTCATGTCAACGCCCCTAGAAGGTGCGGGTGCTAGACCTAAAGATGATTATCGTCAAGACAGTGAGGACAATGAGGTTCGATTCCGAGAGGCAGATGAAGAATATCAACGCCTCAAAGCTGATTTCGCTCGAATTGCCCGAACTAAGCGTATGACTTCTCACTCTAGGAGCGACTCCTCAAGGAGTACTTCACCGCTCGGTAGACAGTCGCAGAGATGTGCTACGAACTTACCCAAGTTCAGAATCGCCACTTTCTACGCTTCGGATGTTGAACTCTGGTTCAACCAAATACAGACTCAGTTTGCTCTTCACCAGATCAACGATGATGATGAGAGGTACAGCTTAACCTGCGCTGCACTTTCGGGCGAGGTCGCATCGGATGTGAGGGACGTGCTACTTCAGCCTTTCAGGTCCAATAAATACGAAAGCCTGAAAGCGATCTTGATAGAGAGACGAGGTTTGACCACACCCGAAAGGGTTAACAAAGTGATCTCTGGTGAAAGGATTGGTAATGACATTCCCTCGCGTTTCCTGCGGCGTCTGCAGAAGACTGCAGGTTTCGGCACTAAAGCTGTGGTGGGGAAAGCGGTAATTCGTCAAGCATTCATCCGCCAGATGCCCGCTTCCATCAGAGCCCATTTGGCGACTCAACCCGACAGTGCCACCCTCGAAAGTTTGGCCGTTTTGGCCGACCGGGCACTGGCAGCCGAAAAGGACGTCGAAGAGAGTAAGCCGGGGGTCGCAGAGATTAGGGTAGAAGAAACCACCAAACTAGTTGGTTTGTTGGAGGATTTGTCTAGGCGAATTAAGAAACTAGAAACCGTGACTACATCAGAGAGGAAAAGAAATAAAGGACGTGGACGAGCAAATAATAACTATGCTCCTGCGCCTGCATTTGCTTCTAATGTTCAGGCCTCAGGTTTTGTTAGCAACCAACCTAGTCAGTAGAGAAATGAACAGGATAATGCTCGACCTTTCGTCCCGCCGACGAATTTGCAACCACTTGCTCGACCTTTCATCCCGCCGCCGAACCCACAGCGAAATGACGCCGCTAAGACACTAGATTCGGCTAATGCACCTGTCTGCTATTTTCACCACACTTTCGGTGATAAGGCACGCACGTGCAGGAGCGCTTGCGCTTTTTCTTTAAACTGCTAAGCCAGAGCAAGGTAGCGACTCTTGCATCTGGGGGTATAACTGAGACGCGACATGACTCCGCGGACGCTAGTTCTCCAAAGTTATCTCACTCTAAGTTATTATATGTCGCAGATAAAGGACATAAATGCAGATATTTAATTGACATGGGCGCAGCTGTCAGTGTTTTGCCGAAATCTTGCGCTAACGGGATTTCGGACGCTGACAGTCTCCCCCTGGTGGCAGCTAATAACAGTAATATACATACTTACGGCACCTGTAAACGCGTCGTCGATGTCGGCTTAAAGCGCGAATATCCGTGGACGTTCATAGTGGCAGATGTGCAGCAACCCATAATCGGGGCTGATTTTTTAATCCACTATAATTTGCTCGTAGACTTGAGAAGCAGATGTCCCCGGGACATGCGTACAGGTCTAGCTATTGCCGCTTCACTCTCATCGATTAAACCTCTGTCATTAAACAGAGTAGACACAGTTCAGAATGAGTACACAAAACTCCTCGGCCAGTTCCCGGAACTGACACGCCCTACGACAAAGGGTGAGACCGTTAAACACGGTATAACACACAAGATAGTGACTAAAGGACACCCGGTGTTTGCACGACCACGACGTTTAGCACCCGATAAGCTGGTTACCGCAAAACGCGAGTTTGATGAAATGATAAAACTAGGGGTCATTGAACCCAGCGACAGTGAGTGGTCCTCAGCGCTTCACATGGTGCCAAAGAAAAACGGCGATTAGAGACCATGCGGGGACTACAGTAGTTTGAATGCACAGACCGTACCGGACCGTTATCCGATTCCTCATATACAAGATTTCACGCAGCGTTTAGCCAGATCGAAAAAAATTTCGAAGATCGACTTGGTCAGGGCTTATTACCAAATTCCGGTGGAACCGTCCGACGTACACAAGACTGCCGTTACTACACCTTTTGGCTTGTTTAATTTCACTAGAACACCGTTTGGTCTAAGAAATTCCGGTCAAACGTTTCAGCGCTTTATAGACCACGTTACACGCGGACTTGATTTCGTTTTTGTTTATTTGGATGACCTACTGGTAACCAGCCCAGATCATAAAACGCATAAGAAACATCTACGAATTCTTTTTGCTCGACTGTCTGAATACGGAATTATCATTGGTCCTGAAAAGTGTCAGTTCGGTACAACTGAATTAAGTTTTCTAGGTCACCACGTTTGCGCCCGTTACCCAGCGCCGTTGACGCGATTGTTAATTTCGTTAAACCCGAAAAGCAACGAGCACTGCGTAGATATCTGGGAATGGTGAATTACTACCACCGTTTCATACCGCATTGCGCCGCGAAGTTGACACTACTCGATAATCTACTAACAGCTGCCAACGAAGGACATACCAGACTGTCACCGAAGTCAAATTTCGATTTGAAGTGGAATAAAAATGCAGAGTCAGCATTTTCTGAGTCAAAACAGATATTGGCAAACGCTACGCTTCTGTTTTGCAGCAATTTTTAAACGGTATGTGGCAGCCACTTTCGTTTTTCAGCAAGAAGCTGAACCCAGCAGAGACACGCTACAGCGCGTTCGATCGTGAGCTTTTGGCAGTATACGCTACAATTAAACATTTCAGACACAATTTAGAAGGACGAAATTTCTTCGTTAGTACAGATCACAAACCGTTGACATTCGTAATGTCATCCGTGACCGAGCCCGCGTCCCTACGACAAACACGTCATTTAGATTTCATCGCTGAATTCACCACCGATATTAGATATGTAAAAGGAGAGACAAATTTTGTCGCTGATGCGCTGTCACGACCATCAGTGTCAGCGATACATGATGGACCAGCGATAGACTATAAAGAGTTCAGTCTCGACCAAGCTAATAACGCGGAATTCACGCGTTTGAGACACTCGACTACATCCACTATGAAGTTCAAACTATTAAAATCGTTCGATAATCAATTGATCTGGTGTGATGTGTTTTTTTCAAACTTGCACGGTTTAAACCATCCATCGCATAGAGCTACCAAACCTTTGATTAATACCCGATTTGTATGGCACGGCATGAATATAGATATTGCTAGATGGTGTCGTACCTGTAAGGGTTGCCAGACTGCTAAAGTTTCACGTCACAACACCCCAGTTTTCGGAAAGTTCACTGAACCTACCGAGCGATTCGATCATGTCCACGTAGACATAGTCGGACATTTACCTTATGCTGATGGCTCTAGATATCTACTGACTTGCGTCGACCGTTTTACACGTTGGCCCGAAGCTATACCTATGGTAGATATTAGAGCCGAAATGGTCGCCGATGCCTTCTTCAGCGGGTGGATAGCACGTTATGGTACTCCAGCCACTATCACCACTGATAGGGGCGCTCAATTCGAGTCCAAATTGTGGGATAGTTTGTGTAATCAATTCGAGATTATTCGGAATCGTACCACGAGTTATCATCCTCAGTCGAATGGCATGGTCGAACGTTTCCACCGTCAATTGAAAGCCGCCATTATGGCGCACGAGTCACCGAACCCGTGGACTCTCACGTTACCCGCTGTGCTTTTAGGAGTTCGTTCCGCCGTTAAAGAGAGACTAGGCAGGTCAGCTGCTGAGATGATTTACGGGACAACCCTTAGACTCCCAGGAGGGTTTACTAAACAGTACACCGTCGACGCTAACACTGATTTGGAGAATTATTCAGACAAGCTACGCGTGGCCATGTCGCGTCTCCGTCTATGTCTGCCACGTGACACACAACAACACAACATTTTCCAATTCAAGGAAATAGCTACATGTACTCATGTATTCTTGCGCCGAATCGCAATTGCACCGCCTCTGACCGCCCCTTACGACGGACCATATAAGGTCGTCGCGAGGAGTGGCAGAGTAATGAAAATCCTAGTTAAAGGCAAGGTTGAGACGGTCTCTTTAGATCGCGTTAAACCCGCACATCTTGAGTGCGAGCCTACGACAGGTACGACAATACAGCGTAAAACGCCAAGCAAACCACGGAGATCGACGGCTACCAGGACATCTAGTAGGAATCCACAGGGTCCACCTAGAACTGGTAGTGCGGACACTCCGACGTCCAACGGGACGAGAGTTAAAACGAAAAAGTTGACGGCAGTCAGAAGCAGTCAAAAATCGGCCACAGTCCCAAAGCAAATAGATGTTAAAATCAACTTGTCTAACAGAGACAATACTTATGTAGCGCCGCATTCGCGAGCCCCCGCCGTATCCCGCGCTAACGGGAACGGCGGTTGTTTACGAACGTATTCCCGCATACCTTTACATCTACGGGGTAATATCCCGGGTGCTGCTGACGCCGTAATCGTAATTTACGCTAGAGACGGAATTTCTGTCTAATATTCCCTAGGTTGATGTGATGAAGCGATGCGATGTCGTTGTGATGCAGGCCTTCCCTTCCATTTTTCTACTTTTGGTGTTCTAGGAGACGATTTCTACTAAATTGTGTTATTATTTTGTTTATTTTATTTTATTTACAGTTGTGTGGTAGTAACTAGACTACCAGTCTCACTCCTTGGTGATATTTTCCATATATTATTACAGTGGGTTCATAGCGATTAATTGGAGGAAAGTTCGATAGGCTTGATGTGACGGCGAAGATAGTCTTGGTTGACCGTACAATTGCGTACCTGAGTTTGGGCACCGGATGTTCATTCTCCTGTCTTCGCCCAAGCTGCTTTTCAATAGCCCGTACCTTTAGTTGTCATAATATAACCTTTACCTCAGCAGAGTGTGTTTAATACAATTATATTGATTGTTACAAAATTTTACTTTACATTTTATATTCTAAGCTCCGATCTCTCTTCTATTATTATTTTACTTTCAACTATATTGAAAGTAGTGTGTTAGAAACAGTGTATAACAGAAGTTTGACTGTTTCGTCGCCAGGTGTCAGTATAGTTACTGACACGTGGGGATGAGAGGGTTTATGTTATATGAGTGGTATAGTCTGACAGTTTGGTTCCCTGGTCTCAGTTAGAGATTGACACGTGGGAATGAGAGGGTTTATGTATATTTTTGATGGCACTGTTTTATCGCCCGGTCGCGGTTTCATATTAGACGTGGCGATGGGAGGGTTCCATTTTTATTGGTCAGAAGTGTTGAGCAGCAATCAGCGATTGTGATAATGATTGTAAATAATTTAAGTGATTTTAGCTAGTTCAGAAGTGATATGATCTGTTTGCCATATTGATTTCATGTGTAATTTCTAATCATTTTGATATATAGTTCATGACTGATTTTTGTTATTTATGCTGATCAAACCCGATTTATTGTTGATATTATTGTTATTTTTCCAGACTAATTAAAGTTGTCTTTTCAAAGAAATCGTTGTGATTAATTCATGCGTGTGTTTGGATTCATTCTTTGGTTGTTACTTCATTCGAATGATTCGATATTTTGGAATTTAGTTAGATTTTCTGTTTAGCTAATTGTTTGAGCTTGATGTCCTTAAGGCATCTGGTGTCAGTCCTGATATTTTCTCTTTGAGGAATTAATTTTGTTATAAATAATTATAACGCCGTTAACTTTTAACGTTAACTTTTCTTCTATGTGGCAGCATGTAGCCTTTTTGTGCATCCATCCTTTGACCGCTCGGGCTAATGTATAATTAGGTCATCATGTTTTCATACGGGGTTTAATTTTACTTTTCTTTACTATCCTTAAACATTTTGTTCCGAGGTTCGAGATTCTGCGATTTTTCCTGATTTTACGTCAGATTTTAACGTTGGATTTTAACCTTTGATTATTCCTTTCTATATGTAGATTTTACCCTGGTGAGATGCAAGTAACCCGTCACAATATCTTTATTGCCATTTATCGCATATTTATCGCCCTTTAATGCCTACCGATTGCCCTTTAACGTCACTCTGTCGCCTTTCATTCACCATGTAACCCATCCCAAACACATCTTATCGCCTCCACATCACCATTTAACGCCTACGGCGCCCTTTAAAACTTAATCGTAGCTCATTTACCAGTTAAAAGCGAGATATAGGCCTAGAGACAAAATGTCCGTATTTCTTATTTTGGACATGCATGTCCGAAATAAGAAATCGGGAATTTCGTCTTTATATCTCGCTTAACTAAATGCACAGCACAAAATTTTTAAAACTTTTGCAGTTCTAGCCTATGGACATGTTTACATCATACGGTCATATTAAGAAGCCAAATTTTTTTACCGATTTTAGCCTGATTGTGTCGCTTTAAACAACTGGAAAAATTATGCACGGAACCGATATTTGGTCTAATTCGTAATCCTACATGGCAATGACCTCGCCCTGTGCCACATGACCTTGATATTCATCACCCGTAAACAATAACTAATAAACAATAAACAACCAATTTACAGCTGTTAGACTCGTTATCATCTTGTCTTTTATTTAAATAATTGAACACAAAGTATGCATGTGAACAATATTTTGGTTTAATTTGATTATTAAATGGCCATGACCTTGACCTGTGCAGCATGACCTTGACCTTTTATTACCCGTGAACAATAGCAAAAAACAATTAACACCTAATTTAGCGATATTATAAATCACATCGTTTTATATTTTTATGAATAATTAAAAAAAAATATACATGTGAGTGATATTTTAGCTAATTTGGGGTTTTGAGTGGCCATGACCTTGACCCTTGTAACATGACCTTGACATTTTGTCATTTCAAAATCATTTAAAACTAATTTTTAGACAGAATCGAGGTATCATACTTGTTTTTAGGTTTACTTAATAAAACAACATTTTCAGTCACTTGATCCTAACATTGATGTTTTGACCTTGAAGATGACCTTTAATCATCAAAAAATTCCAGAAATTGATTATCCAGTCGAAATCACAGCAAAAAAGATTAAACTTGTTGCTATTTATAATTGTTGAAAAAAAATTAAACTTTGAATTGACCTTTTGACCTTGAAGATGACCTTGAATCATGAAAATAGCGCCATCAATGGATTGGCCAGTTAAAATCACATGAGAATGAGGTATTACACTTGGTCCTATCCTTATTTATTGAAAAATCACATTTGACCTTGAAACTTGAAGGCTATATGGCAGACACCATCTTGAACGCCATCTTGGATTTCACACTTCCGATTTCTTAAGATTTTTATTATGACAATAAGTGTCATTTTCTGAGTTCAAAACAGTTAAAATAAATTTTGTTTGCAATTATTTCTAGGTTAAGACAATTTTTTCAGCCAATTGACTGGACTATACATCTCCCAAATCTAATCGATTGTTCCTTGGCCCGGGACACACCTCTGGAAAAAATCATGCAAATCTGTTCATTACTCTTTAGGTAATCCGACGACCAACCAAAAACATAACTTTCCTGAGTTATAGTAAAGTACCGGGTATAGCATAGTAGAATAGTACTTAACGTCACTTTTCGGCACTATAAATTGTCAATTACGTGATATTGTAGTACGATAAAAACAATGCAGTCCATTGATGAAATGAATGATAAGGCCACACAAAATTAATTTTATGGATGACGGATTCTCAGAAGAAAAAAATGGAGCGACCGAGCAATTTTTTTTTTTTTAATTATTTTGATTTCCCCAAAAAATGGAGCGAGCAAAGAAGCGACGATTTTTTTTTTCAAAAAGCTGAATTCCCGCAAAAATGGGGCGAGCGAAAAAGCAATTTTTTTTTTCCAAAGAAAGAAACGTAACACTGACTTGATTTTAAGGCTGGGGGGGGAGGGGGAAAGGTGTCTTCAAAGAAAAATAGCGGCGAAATAAAAATAAATAAAAAAAAATTGTGCTTCTGAAAAAAATGGAGCGGCGAAATAGTTGTTTTTTTTAAATAAAAAATTTTAATCACGGTAAAATCGGAGCGGCGAATCCGTCATCCATAAAATTAATTTGCTGTGGCCTAATATCTTAATCAACTTTAGAAAAACAATTAGGGCCTATATTTAAACTGACTTGTGCATGACTAGCACATTTGGGCCTAGAAAAAACTAATTTTGTCACAACCGGCTTAGGCCTACTTGTTTAATATTATTTTATAAAAATCTAGGCTGAGCGAAAGGAGTCGTGATGAAAAGGAAGACACCATAGGGGGCCTACATTTCATTATTTATTTAAACAGTCATTTTATTTATATCCAAGCATTCAAAGCATTTTTTTTTCACTGAAACACTGGCCAGACGATTATTTATTTACAATTGTTATGCCTTCAAATATTGTTTTAATTATTTATTTAAAATGCAGTTCATAATACACGTCGGCCTAATTACTGTTGTCGACTTTGATATTTATTATGATATTTCTCGAGAAAAGTCAGAAATAAGAAAGATATCCGTTGTAATGAAATGAACATGTTTGCAAGTGGGAACTTTTTACATGTATGCGTTTGACAGTATACCTGATAAGACAAGTAACTTGTGTCCTATTTCAATTCCCGTCTGGGCGACGGTACATAAATAACTCGACATTGACTCCATGAATGATGTTCTTGATGCTTTATTATTCATAAATCATAACGCCGTGCACTGGCTCAGATGGATAGTAATGCAATGTTAAACGTGGCGGCAGCCTCGTGACAAGTTCTGCGGGGAGCAGAGGGACAAAGATCGCAAGTGAGTGGAGCGTGCCTGGCCGCGTGGCTTAGCACCAGCGACATCCGCTAGGGGGCGGCTTCTCGTCAGATGGAAACCTAGCGAACGCCGCCGAAACCGATGCTTGTCCCCACATACCCACAACTGACACGTTCTAACGTTTATTGAAAAAATAACCATCAATTGATAGCAGGACCCAGGGGCGGATCCAGGATTTGAAAAAGGAGGGGGCGCAGGTGGCTCGGAGGCGAGTTTTTAGGCATATTTAGGCCAATTTAGGGGACTTTTTAAAGAATTTGGCGCAAATATGGGTAGGCCTGCATGCACATGTCACCCTAAGTCAAGGCGTTATGAAATTAACGCGCTTACAAGCCATTTTGGTTTCCGTGACCTGGTGACCTCGAAATTAAGTAAAGGTCACTGAATATTGAACTTGACCCTCAGATTAGTGTCAAGGTCACTGAATACCGAACTTGACCTTCAGGTCAGTGTAATTCACATGAGATAAAAAATGAAGGTCCTAAGTTGATGCATTATAAAGTTATCACGCTCACAAGCCATTTTGGTTTCCATGACCTAGTGACCTCGAAATTAGGTCAAAGTCACTGAATGTCGAGATTGACCTTCAGATTAGTGTAATGCACATGAGTTAAGAAAAATAAAAGCCATAAGTCAAGGCGTTATGAAGTAATTATCACGCTTAAAAGCCATTTTTTGTGACCTAGTGACCTTGAAATTAGGTCAAGGTCACTGAATGTGGGAATTGACCATCAGATTAGTTTAATTCACATGAAGTAAAAAATGATGGCACTAAGTGAAAGGCGTTATGAAGCTATCACGCTTAGACTAGCAGCCATTTTTGTTTCCATGACCGGGTGACCTCAAAATTAGGTCACTGAATGTCGAACTTGACCTTCAGAATGGTGTCATGCACATGATGTAAAAAATAAAGACCCTATGTTTACAAGCCATTTTGGTTTCCGTGACCTGGTGACCTCGAAATTAGGTAAAGGTCTCTGAATGTTGATTTTGATCTTTAGATTAATATCAAGGTCACTAAATATCGAGCTTGACCTTTAGGTTAGTGTAATGCACATGGGATAAAAAAATGAAGGTCCTAAATCGAGGCGTTGTGAAGTTATCCTGCTTACATGCCATTTTGGTTTCCGTGACCTGGTGACTCCGAAATTAGGTCAAGGTCATTAAATGTTGAGCTTCATATTCAGATTAGTGTTATGCATGGCTGTCAAAATTTAGAAATCAGGAATTTCGTCTCTATATCTAGCCTAACTGGTGAATGCGCAGCACAAAAATTTAAAAACTTTTGCAGTTCTAGTCTATGGACATGTTTACATCATATGGTCATATTAAGAAGCCAAAATAAAATCACCGATTTTTTAGTAGAGCGTTTGCTCTACTTTTTCTGTCAATGTGGGTCTGAGTGGTTTTCTGTGTGATTAATTTCACGGCAATAACTTTAAATTTGTGGAATTGGGAACATAACTAGCTCCATGTGTGTGTTAATAATAACTTTGTCCTTTGCACCACGAAGCCAGATTTTGTAATTTTGGCTCAGCTGATCAGATGAACACTGCTATAAATGACCCATCAATTCCTATCATGTACAAAACAATGTCAGCCATGTCTGTTAGGTGCAAGACGTCACGCGTGACACATGACCTTAGCAATACACTTTGACCCTCAGTGCTTTGACCTGCCTCGCTAGCACAGCAATACCAAGCTTGCAGTACTGTATACGACACATGACCTACTATAATCCAATGTTGTTTGAATGTTGGCCCGCCGTCTCTGACGTCAGCCCGACCTTAAAAGAACATTGGGTCAACGTCTCGTGTTTGCTGGGAAGTTCACCTGTCATTAATAGTAGGCCTAATACGGCAACGCTGACCAAATGTTGGGCCAGCGTCGTAGTTTAACACTTTTTTGTCGCCCTTTACTTCCTCTATATTGCCCTTTATTGCATTACCGTCGCCTATTAACATACCCTCATAACAATGCGTTTGACGACATACTGTTGCTGTTTATGCATCTATTTTTTTTCGCTGCAAATTAAAGGCCTTTCCCCTGCCCCTTAACGAATCTCAACTCTTACACATATTCGACGCCCTTTAATAACTCCCCATTGCCCTTTAACGCCTCACTGGCACCTTTTAACGCCTTCCCCATGGATATTTATTGCTTTTCTGTCGACATTCAATTCCTCACTATGGCCATTAAGCACCTCTTCATCACCACTTAAGGCCTTCCCATAACCCTTTATCGCCTTCCAATCGCTCTTTGCACCCTTTGATGCTTCCACGTCGCCCCTTAAGGCCTCTCCTTGGCCCTTTAATGCCTCTACATCTATCTTAATATCTTTTTGCCGTCAGACTTTAATGACTTCGCTTTGTGCATCTTTGTAGCCCTTGAGTATTCTTTGTTGCAATTGAAGGCCTTTCTGTTGCCCTTGAATATATCTTTATTGTCCTTTAACGCATAATTATTGTTCTCTAATGCCTCCCCATTGCCATTCAACGTCACTCTGTCGCCTTTGACGCCATTTATTCACCAATTAACCTATCACAATGCTTTTTATTGCCTACTCATCACCATCTAACGCCTCTACGGTGCCCTTTAAAACTTTATTGTAGCCCTTCACCGCCCATTCATCACCTCCACGCTTTTTCGCCGCCCCTTAACTTTGAACCATCACGTTTTATTGCATCTTTGTTGCCTTTTAGCGCCTCTTTGGCGTAACGTAATGTGTTCCTGTCACCCTTTAACACATTTTTATCGCCCTTTATCGCCTCTTTGGCGGATAGGTTTCCAATTAATTTATCCACCAATAGGCATTGTGGGCATTTTTTTCAACTCATATTATTGACATTTAGCTGCAACCAATATATACACAGAGCAGCTCGTTTCCTATACACACCAATTTAAACTGTTTGAGTCAATGTTATTTTACATTTTATTTGAATAAGTAAACAAAATAATGTGCACGTGGGATATATTTTGGCTAATTTTATGTTTTAGATCATGTAGATGCCCATGACTTTGACCTGTACCACGTGAACTTCATATTGTACTATTAATCCGAAAAAAAAATCTACCAACAACTAATTTACAACTATTAGCGTCAGTATCAACTTTTTTTTAAATAACTGGCAAAAATATGCATGAAACCAATATTTGGGATAATTTGTAGTCCTACATGGCAATGAACTCGACCTGTGCCACATGACCTTGATATTCATCAACCTTGAACAATAACAATAAAACTATTTTTTATTGCTAAATGGCCATGACCTTGACCTGCGCAGCATGTCCTTGACATTTTATCACCAGTAAACAATAAAAAAAATCAATTTACAACAAATTTAGCGATAATATAAATCATATCGTACATTTACCTGTAGGCCTAGGCTACAACACGAACTTGGAATAGTAGCCTACTACTATTCATAAGAATTAAAAATCAATCAATAACTGATTTACAACTATTAGGGTCATTATCAGCATATATTATAATAAAAAAAACCAGGAGATTATGAGCGAAACCGATATTTGGTATAATTTGTAATCATACATGGCAATGACCTCGACCTGTGTCACATGACCTTGATATTCAACACCCGTGAATATTAACAATAAAACAATCAAACAATCAACAACCAATTGACAGCTGTTGGACGCGTCATCATCTTGTCGTTTGTTTAAATATTTAAACACAAACTATTTACTTGACCAATATTTTAGCTATTTCTTAATATTAAATGGCCATGACCTTGACCTGTGCAACATGACCTCGACATTTCAATACCTGTTAACAATAACAAAATCAATTAGCAACTAATTTAGCGATATTATAAATCATATCGTATTATATTTTTATGAATAATCAAACAAAAATATGCATGTGAGTGATATTTTAGCTAATTTGGGGTATTAAATGACCATGACCTTGTAACATGACCTTGTCAGTTTTGTCATTTCAAAATAAGTGAAAGCGATTCGAGATCATTTAAAGCCAATGTTTAGACAGAAAAACATTTAGAAAATCGGACAAGCGGGTCCTTAGATACAGTCAATTGCAATTTAATGCCGGTCATTCAGTTATTACTCATTACAATCGGCCATTTTGAAAATGACCTCTGAATGACCTCAAGATGATGGGAAAAACGGAATCCTACGATTTTGTGTATAAACAAATATATGGACACGAAAGCCATCCCGTACTCACCCTGACTTAGTAGGTTGAGTGATCAGCCGATACACCTTTTAATACAAAAACGAGGTATCCTACTTGTTTTAAGTTTATTTAATAAAAATCACATTTTCAGTCCCTTGACCTCAACATTGATGTTTTGACCTTGAAGATGACCTTTAATCATCAATTTTTTTTTCAGAAATTGATTATCCAATGAACATCACACCTAAAAAGGTATTCAACTTGTTGCTAGTCTATTTATATTTGCTAAAAACATTTTATTTTAATTTTTTGACCTTTGAATTGACCTTTTGACCTTGAAGATGACCTTGAATCATAAAAATAGTACGATAAATGGATTGGCCAGTTAAAATCACATCAAATTGAGGTATTACACTTGTTCCTACCTTTATTTGTTAAAAAATCATATTTGACCTTGAAACTTGTATCTGCCAGACGCCACCTTGGACGCCATCTTGGATTTTGACGAAATTTCCGTATTTCTTATTTTTGACATGGTTGTCAATAATTAGAAATCAGGAAGTTCGTCTTTATATCTAGCCTAACTGGTGAATGCGCAGTACAAAAATTAAAAACTTTTGCAGTTCTTGTCTATGGACATGTTTACATCATATGGTCATATTAAGAAGCCAAAATAAAATCACTGATTTTTTTATGATTTTAGACCTGGGCTAGTCCCTTTAAGGTCATGTTTTCAGCTGATTGACTGGACTAAAGCTAAACATTCCCATACTAGACTAGCAGTAGACCTACAACTGTAAAAGTTTTTAAATTTGTGTGTTGTGAATTTAGACTAACGTGCCTAAAATCATCAAAAATCGGTAATTTTATTGACCACATACTAGGCCTATAGCCTGTATGCCTAATATGATGTAAAGTTAAACATATCCATAGACTAGATCTAGAAGTAGACCTAGAACTGCAAAAGTTTTTAAATTTTTGTTTTGTGCATTTAGACTAACGTTAGACGGTTTAGTCTAGACTAGTTAAGGGAGATAGACCTATAGGGCCTAAAATATAGGCCTAGAGATTAAATTCTTGATTTCTTATTTGGGACATGCATATCGTCAGTGACTTTGTCCAAAATAAGAAATACAAAATTTAGGCATATAGGGGGCCTATATAGCCTAGGCTATAGGCCTATCTGGCTTAAAGGGACTGGCTCAGGCTAAAATCATAAAAAAATCTGAGATTTGATTTCGGCTTCTTAATATAACCATATGATTATGATGTAAACATGTCCAAAGACTAGGCTATAACTGCAAAAGTTTTTTTTATTTTTTGTGCTGCGCATTTAGGATCTAGGTCTACCAGTTAGGCTGGAGGGCCTAGAGATGAAATTTATGCTTTCTTATTTTGGATAACCATGGCATGTCAAAAATAAGAAATGGGTCCGGGTCGTTATTCCGACAGGTCGTTATTCCGACAGGTCGATATTCCGACAGGTCGTTATTCCGACAGGTCGATATTCCGACAAACAGGTCGTTATTCCGACAGGTCGTTATTCCGACAGGTCGATATTCCGACAGGTCGTTATTCCGACAGATCGATATTCCGACAAAAAGGTCGTTATTCCGACAGGTCGTTATTCCGACAGGTCGATAGTCCGACAAACAGGTCGATATTCCGAGAGCTCTATATTCCGACAAACAGGTCGATATTCTGAAAGGTCTTTATTCCGACAGGTCGTTATTCCGACAAAAAAATAATAGTGATGAGAGGAATAACCACTATTAACAGCTACTGTAGTGATGAATAGCTAAAATACTAAGATTGTTACTGTACTTGTTAACTTTTTTCGTGCTATATCTAAAATACTAAGATTGTTACTGTACTTGTTAACTCTTTTCGTGCTGCATCATTCTTTGACATGTATTATTCATTTGAAGCTTGCATTGGTGATGCAAATGTCACCTTAACATGGGCGTTTAAAAGTGGCTTTGTGTACTCGACGCAGACGCAGACGCAGACGCACACTCAGACGCACACTCAGACGCACAAACAGACGCACAATCAGACGCAGACGAACGCTCCCATGATCGAAAGTCCCACGTTCCGATAACAATGATAAAGTACCTCTGTCGGTTATTTAGATGAACCTTGCAATTCGAGAAGTATTATGGTTTTTTTGCTCCAGAGGTATAATTGATATGTCTAGATTGTAAAACCACCGGGTGCAATTTGTTCACCATTAAGCATCTATTTTTATTTTTCGTGGCCATTGCTGAAAATCTTGTTTTTGCTCATAACAGTTTGTTACGGGAACTTCAAGCTCCGAAATTCTGAGAAAAAATGTCTCCCCAAATTAGAACACCTATTGACAGCACTTCCTCAGATGGCAGCCAATATCAGAATAATATAGGTCTAGGCCTAAGCATGCTAAATGTCGGCTATAGATCACTCTAATAATTTACACTAAAGTTAAAGTGATTAACATGATAAAGGAGATAGAAACTCAAACCCGATCAGACCGATATTGTTGTCACGAATCCCAGCTGACTCAAGACATTCATCCTATGCTGACTCAATGTTGGTCCACCGTCTGCGATGCGATGCTGGCATAATAGGGCCTACTGAATCAAAATAAAGTAAACTCATGCTTGCATATGTTTGTTGTTTTAATGTTGGTCCAGTGCCGTAAACGGTGGACCAACAAAAAAAAAATTGGTCAAAATGAAAATAGAACCAACAGGAAGGTCTGCTTCGAAAATTACGGATGTGAGAAATCCTCCCGTCCTCTCCGTCAAAGATAGCCTACATTGTATTCAAACAACGAGAGTCATTTGTTACATTAGGCCTAGGCCTAACCGCCTTGCCATACATGATATAGACTAATGACCCACATCCTACTTTCGCAGGGTCCGATGCTATCCCCACCACAATGTTGTTTTAACCTTGTCCCACCATTTACGACGCTGGCCCAGCATTAAATCAACATTCTGTATCAAGTACACAAATCTCAGATTTTATGCGTCTGAGTCTGCGTCTGAGTCTGCGTGTGCGTCTGCGTGTGCGTCTGCGTCAAGTACACAAAGCCTTAAAAGTGGACCAGTTAGGACTAATAATTTACAATCGGTGCTTTTTGAGATCTGAACGCATTTGCCCGCACTGAAAGGGTTAACCTTCTCCACCCTGAGTTTATGGGAGCCATTTGGGGGGTGTTTTTGAGCGTAGTATATATAGGCCCACACTTCTTTGTACAGCTGTGATATATAGATGCGTTCAGATCCATTGTTAAGCTTAATATGCCAACCAATGGAATAAATACATTTATGTAAACGTATTTGATATCAAAAGTTGTTTTTACAATTGCAGATGTATACAATTATTGTATATATTTATGTATATTCCAGCCTAATAAACACTGATAAATAAATACATTTAATTATTATTCCCACACATTCCCCTGATTTTTCCCTGACTGCCCAGAAAATACATCACCAACTATTAAATTGAGCAAAATATTATTGAGCGACCCCCATAATGCTCTAATGCCGTCCAAAATGCTGTTACAAATTAGCAATCTCAACAACATCAGTACTGAAACTAATAATACTATTTTCGAGGTAAAAGTATACAGTCAGAATGAATACAATTCAGAACTAATATTGATCATCTTAACATTTCCTAACTTTGCCCTTCCTATGAGGATGGATGTATTGGCAGTGATGGAACAATTTAAGTTTTATAGCTGCGTTGCGTATAGACAGTGATATGAAAATATAATTATGTTGTTGTGCCTTGAATCACAATTATAATATTATATCTATAATATTCTTATTATAAATACTATTACTTATTATCTTGTTCATGTTCGTGACGGCAGGATAGCTCATTGGTCGCGTGGTGGACTCGAGAGTCTGGGGGTACCTGGTTCGAGTCCCGCTGCGGCCGAAATCTTTCCTTGGTGTATACATATGCAGTGACCCAAACTGTTCAAATTCGTGGTATAATAATAGCAACCGAACGTATAACCGATTCGCGCCGCCTAAAAAAAAGTACAAAAAAAAAGAAATAAAAATGTAAAAGTTGACATGTAAACGGTTAAAAAACCTGTCAAAAAACCCTTTCGTCCTGGTTGGAAACGGGCTCTTACAAACACATGAAATAATATATATTTAAAATCGTTTATGAAACCGTAGAAAAAAGCTATTAAGTGTTTCTCTACTGCTATTAGTTGGCAAGTTATGACGTGGACTTGTTATGAGCAGCGGCCATTTTGAGATTATTTAATATGGCTGATACACAGGAACTCCAAAGACTGGCTCTGGTAGCAAATCTTATGGATAGGTCGTTATTAATGCCTGATACAGACGATTGTGTTGCTGATCTGCGTCGTTTAAACCGTTATCATGTCGTATATATATTGACGAAATAACTTTACAAAAATTTTTGTTTTTTAAATAATTCCCAAATCAACTGCAAAACATCATAAATCAATCCTACATATTCGAAAACCATAGAAAAGTGGTATCACATGCGTCTCTACGTCTATTAGTTTACAAGTTATGAAATGACCCTAATTTGAATGGCGGCCATCTTGGATTTGTCAAATAAAGCGCCCACGGCGAGAGTTCAGCTTGGTTCCCGCAATAAATCAAAAATATTATGGCCTTGGCCATACGTGGTCCAAATTTGGTGCTTTTGGGACGATTTTAACAATTCGGGGGTAAATCAGTTAAGCCCCCTGATTTGAATACTTATGCTATGGGTCTGACACTATTATAAATATTTTTAAATCTTTCAGCGCTGAGACTGACTTTAGACGTCAGATTCTGACGTATAAAATCGGTCTCAGCGCTGAATTTGCTGTCTTATCATTTGATCACATGTGTTAGACAGTTTAATTTGGCATCACATGCTCTTATGTAGATACATTTAAACAGTGTCACTGGTGTCAATAGCGATTTTACCATTTTTGTATGAAAAAAACACGCAAAATGCTATATTCTGAAAAAATGCAGCGTCTGAGGCATTTGGGAAATGGAATTTCAGAATCAGCATGAAATTCTGACTAGAAACACTCGAAATAACGACGTGTCGTTGGAATATCGAACTGTCCTGTCGGTATACTGACCTGTCGGAATATAGACCTGCTGGAATATAGACCTGTCGGAATATCGACCTGTCAGAATAGGCCTATAGACCTGTCGGAATAACGACCTGTCGGAATATCGACCTGTCGGAATATAGACCTGTCGGAATAACGACCTGTCGGAATAACGACCTGTCGGATTAACGACCTGTCGGAATATCGACCTGTCGGAATATAGACCTGTCGGAATAACGACCTGTCGGAATAACGACCTGTCGGAATAACGACCTGTCGGAATATCGACCTGTCGGAATATAGACCTGTCGGAATAACGAACTGACCCCTAAGAAATAGGGTCTACGGGAATTTCGTCTCTATATCTATAGGCCCTACCAGGATTCACATTCACCGTGCCGTGGTGGATGAATTTCGCCGATTACTCCGTCAATTCTCAATCAATTTTCATGAAATTTCACACACACTATTTTCCATTCCGTCGTGACTACCCTGAAAGTTTCGCGGAGTTTTGATAAGTATTTTGAAAGTTAGACCATTTGACATGTAGTAAATAAATAAAAATGTTGCCCTCTATAAAGCCATTAGCTTCGTCTCAGAATTTTATCACATGTCAAATGGTCTAACTTCTAAAATACTTATCAAAACTCCGCGAAAGTTTCAGGGTAGTTACGACATGAATGGAAAATAGTGTGTGTAAAATTTCATGAAAATTGGTTGCGAATCCGCGAAATTCAATAATCCTGGTTGATGAATTTAATGTGAATCTGACTATAGTCTAACTCAGTAACTGGTAGATTTTGATAAATTTAGATAATTTAGATAAATTCTAAGTGCACAGCACAAAATTTTTTTAATTTTTTTTTGCAGTTCTAGTCTATGAGACTAACGTTAGACCTATGGACATGTTTACAATTAGGCCTAGGCCTACATCATATGCCATGATATGGTCATATTAATAAGCCAACATAAAATCACCGATATTTTATGATTAGGCCTATTTAGCCTGATCCAGTCCCTGTAAGTGTAAAGCTTTTTAAAAACAATTTACCTCTGCATAGACATGGTCGAAAATCAAGCACTGACTGACTCAGACTCAGAGCTGCACTTGACTAACTTCTAAGTTATCTGGCAAGTCTGGGGCCGGTGTGGTGTGATGAATGGTCCCCCCGTGATGAATGGTCCCCCCTGCTTCTGCGCATGTGCGTTAGCATGGCAACCTTCTAGTGGGGAGATTTGGGCCAGAGCTATGATAGGGGGGAACAACTGTAATGCTGGGGCTGTGTGATGAAAGGACCCCCGTGATGAATGGACCCCCCCCTGTACTCTGTAGACCTATTATCTGCCTCTCTCCAAAATTGAAAAAAAGTAATTAGAAAAGTTACTTCTATGTTAGATCTATCTCAAATACAGATATTTTAAATATTGGAGGCCTATGCCTAAATAAATGTAGCCTAGGCCTATTTGTTTGTTTGTTTGTTTGGGATAGCTAGCCCTCAAGTGGGGCTGCTAGGGCCTTTCGACTTTGTCGATCGCTCTCTAACTTCCGGCAAGGATCAATGTATCTCTTAGAACCCACGAGTGCCGAGCCGACTTCCTCACTTTACAAATCTGTCATTTTGTCAGTTTGTTTATTTATGTTATTTCAGACAGATATCCTTGACCTTGGAAACAGGATGCTAGGGCCTATTGGTTCTGTTGTGATGAATGTTCCCCGTTCTAGCAAATACCCTGCTGAATGACTGTCCGCAACTAAAAGCTGGGAATAATAAAGGGATAGGCCTAGGCCTAGTTATATCTTTAATAATATTTTTTAATATATTCGCAACTGAGGATAGTCTAGGCCAAATTTACTTGCCAGTTTGTTTATGTTGTTTGGAATAACTATCCCTGGAAACCGCATGCCAGGGCCTTCCGGTCCTGCCGTGATGAATGGTCCCCCCCGCCCGTGATGAATGGTCCCCCTTCCCACAATACCCTGCTAATGACTCGGTCCTGAACTAAAAGCAAGAAATAATAAAGGGTGTTTGTAGGCCCTATATCTTTAGTTTAATAATGATTTTTAATATATTCTCGGTTGAGAATAGGCTGAAATAAATTTACTTGCAAGTTTGTAATTTGAGCAGATGTGTTTGTTTATGTTGTTTATGATAACTATCCCTTGAAATCAGATGTCAGGCCCTTCCGGTCCTGCTGTGATGAATGCCCCCCCCCCGACCGTGATAAATGGTCCCCCTTGCCGAAAATACCTTGCTGAATGACTGTGTCCGTAACTAAGATCAATAAATGTACTTGCAAGGGGGCTTGCAAGTTTGTTTGAGCAGTTGTGTTTGTTTATGTTGCTTGGGATAACTATCCCTCGAAACAGGACGCCAGAGCCTTCCGGTCCTGCCGTGATGAATGGTCCCCCCGACCGTGATGAATGGTCCCTCTTCCCGCAATACCCTGCTGAATGACTCTGCCCGTAACTAAAAGCAAGAAATAATAAAGGGATAGGTATATCTTTATTCATAATTTATAATATATCGTCAGTTGAGGATAGGCCGAAATAAATTTACTTGCCAGTTTGTTTGAGCAGTTGTGTTTGTTTATGTGGTTTGGGATAACTATTCCTGGAAACAGGAGGCCAGGGCCTTCCGGTCCTGCCGTGATAAATGGACCCCCTTCTCGAAAATACCCTGATGAATGACGCTGTCCGTAACTGAAAGCAAGAAATAATAAAGGGATAGGTATATCTTTAATTAATAATAATTTTTACTATATTCTCAGCTGTGGATATGCCAAAATAAATTTACTTGACAGTTTGCTTAGGCAGATGTTTTTTATGTTGCTCAGGATACAGGAGGCCAGGGCCTTCTGGTCCTGCCGCGATGAATGCCCCCTCCCGGTCCGTGATAAATGGTCCCCCTTCTTGAAAATACCCTGCTGAATGACTCTGTCTGCAACAATTATTTATTTCTGCCCCAAATTATTTATTTAAAAAGTACTCCAGCCCTCCACCCGGAAATTGAATGGTGGCCTCTCAAGCAAAATCATATCTCCTGGAAATCAGTTGTGTCCACCGATTCCATCCACATTTGTGCTGCTGGGAAATTAGATCCTCTTGATTTCAGAAATTAGATCCTTCATAAGATCGCTCGTGATCACCATGCCAACGTTTCATTTTAATTTTAAATACAGTGCCGGTTCTATGATTCTCGCACTCTGGCAGTGATTGGCCTACTTGTGTACAAGTCCGGATAATCCTGCACTCGCACTCTATGCCACGCACTAGACCTATCACATCTGTATCAAATTATGTAACATATATCCAAAACAAAGTAGTTCGTTACTGCCACTATGATGATTTTTCCAGAAGCTTAATTGTATTTGCCCACAAAAGATGTAAAATAAATATTGGAATTAAAATATTTTAGTGGAATTTCAAAATGTAGGCCTACTGTTTATTCAAACGTCACATCACCTGTGTCTCAGAGTAGGAATGTGTCAGGTGATTCCTGTCAACAAATGTCAGTGATGCAGCGGCGCTGGTAGAACATTCAATTTCCAAATAAATCCTGATGTTTTTAAGTAGTTTTAGGTCTATATAATTCTTTTTTTTTGGTAACTGTACTAGATGGCTAGACCATTACTATAAAACAAAATGTGAGATTTCAGAAGAGGATGCATCTTGAAAAATTTTGACTTGATCAAATTCAAAATGGCCTCCTATCGGCCATTATTCACTTTCACATGGGCGATATTTGGTAAACCGTGCTAGATGGCTAGACCATTACTATAGAATGAAATGTGAGATTTCAGCTGAGGATGCATCTTGAAAAATTCTGACTCGATCAAATTCAAAATGGCCCCCTATCGGCCGGTATTTACTTTCACATGCCCAATATTTTGCAAACTGTGTTAGAAGTTAGTCCATTACTATAAAACAAAATCGGGGGAGAATGCACCCTAAGTTTTTAACTAATTTATATCGAATTCAAAATGACCGTACATCAGCTATTAGTTAACTCGATTGGTCTGATATCGAGTAAACCGTGTCAGATAGGTAGACCATTACTGGGATACTGATTAGGATCATTAATTTCAATGGAGGTTTGCAATCTCTGACAGACTGTCTAGTTCTTATCTTACTCTTAGACTGGGCTTCTTAGACCTAGTTGTCTTGCGTCTTGATTTTTGACCTAGCCTAGGACTACATTAATAACCCTACAAAAAATTGCTTAAATTAAATTCTAATTCTGAGCGGGAGCTCCTGGACTTATGTAGTCTTGTTTTTCTTAAATTAACCATGTTTATGTCAGTGATATACTTTCAGAATTATTGCTACATATGTATAGGCCTACTGAACCATTAGGGCCTATATTTAATAATTTATATAATTTTTACTGAAAGTTTACATTCAGTGCGACCCCTATTGGTCATAAGTCAATAAACATTATTCCAGTAACAAACCAGGTGTTGTTTGATAACTTTAATAACATTTCATTTTCCGTCTCATCACCCAATTCCGTCCCATCACCAAATTTCATATTCCAACTGTAATGTTTGAGACTGTCAGGTGCATCAGGCTAATGAATATATTTTTTGAAGTCATATTAAAGGATGGTTTATCATATTAATTCTCAAATATATTTTTCCATTCTATATACATGTAAATTAAAATAATGAACCAAAAAAGTGATGGGACGGAATTATTTTTCCAAAACTCAATAGTTTAGATATATTATGATCAAGACCCGTTCTAAGTTATAACTATGCCAGGTTATACCACCATAAAGCACAACTCCACTGTATATTTTTCACCTGATCTCTATTAGGAATTAAACAATGGCAGGGACAAAATGATTTCTGTCCCATCACCACAGTTTCATTCAAGGAGATGATGAATTTACGTAAAATTACACAGTGTTTAACCTTTAGAACAGATTGAATTATACAAAATAATATGCCACAGGGGGTGTACTACTTCCCTAAAAACACAAAAAAAGTTTAGCATTTAATATATTTTTTGTCACTGTTGATGACTATTTATGGATTTGACCCAGGACTAGGTCTAACGTTACCCAAGTAGCTGAGTAAGCCCCTGGCCAAGACAAAAAAAATATAGATAGTCTATATAATTAGATCTATATAATTTATTAGACTTAGCCTGGTAGACTAGTGAGGTTAAGCCTAGACTAACTGTTAGTTGGGCCTATAAAAAAAAACTTGCAGTCAAATTAGACTAGTCTAGAGCTAGGCCTACAGGGCAGCCTACAGTCTGTTTCACCAGATTCTGGGAGTAGCCTTTTTCCAATTTGCTCGGTCGCTCTTTAAAATTTTTTAACAAATTTTTTCTCAGATTATTTTTTCATCTTCCCCAACATTCCTGAAAATCTGGTGGATTTTTTTGGTGTAATTATCAGCAAAGTCAGACCATTTGACATGTAGAGATCCAATAAATTTTAAAAATTACAGCTCTGTTTAACACCATTAGCCTTAGGGTCTACTACATTGATTAGGCCTAGATCTACTCTAGCCTACCGTGAAACAAGAATTCTACATGCCAAATGGTCTAGACTAGACTAGACTAAATAATTTCCAAAATACTCAACAAATGTGCACCAAATTTTCAGAGATGTTACAGTCTAGTCTGGTAGACTCTAGACCCTATCCTATTAAAAAGAAAATAGGGGAAGATGAAAAAATGATCCGAGAAAAATGTTGTGAAATTTTTTTGAAGAGCGACCAAGCAAATTGAAAAAAAGGCTAGCCTATATTAACTCAAGTCTTAGTTAAGTATACAATACAGGGGCGTGCGCAGCTTTCCGTCAAGGAATAGTGTTTATCATCCAAGCATTAAGCGCTGATGGGGGTACTCGAACTTAGGAACAATTTTAATCATCTGTGCCTAAGTTCGATTTGTGTTCAAAATCACTTTATTTGGAAAATATTTAGTTGCCATTATCTCTATTTATTTTTGTTCGAAATGTGTTTATCTTATGTTTGTTTCAGTAAAGCACTTTCTGATGTCCATCTCCATATTTTAATAGCTTTTAGGTGAATATGTTTCAGGGAAAAGGTTTTCAAAATGGTTTTACATACAGATTAATACAATTTATAGTTGGTAAAAAGCAAAATTAATGAAAAAAATACTGATTAACTAGATTTTCAATCTTACTGCCTTATTAGTGAATCCAAGTGAATCAATTAACTATAAACTATGAATAGTCTGGAAATATGGCATGGCCTGGTCAATTGTTAGTCTTTCTAAGGGCTCTGGTCCTCATAACCTGTGCAACAGTCCTCTCATGGCTTTTCACTGACAATTTACGCTAGAGACGGATTTTCTGTCTATGGTCCTCATGGAGGACCTTCATTGAACTTAGGCACACCCCACTCGAACTTAGGCACTTGATTCCCAGAGTGAAAAATTGATTCCTCTCTGGTCGTCCTAGGCACTTTTTCATAATTTCGTGTTTTTTTGGTTCCACATTTATATGTTTTATCAACACAGCCGACCACAAAACTATTTTAACATGTGTATTTCTGGATAAATTCAATAAACTGCTTAGGTGCACGAACTTAGGCCACTTTGCTCTACGGAAAAATATTTCTTACATGTTTTTTTGGACAACCAAATGTTTTCCTAACGTTATAATATTAAAATATAACCAATGCATAGTTAAAATATGTCAATTGTGTAACCACAATTATGTCAACACAATAACGTTTTTGATAAAAATTAACAACTTATATGATTAGTCAAAGTTCAAAACGATGGTTTTGTACTGCAACGTTAATCTGACGAAAAATGGCTAGAAAACCTATTGATGACAGTGGCTTACGTTTGGCAATTAAATGTTTTCTACATGACATATAATATAGGGCCTAATAAATCATTTGGAAAAAAAAATCTTTTTTTACAGTGGCTTACGTCTGGCAATTAAATGTTTTCTACATGACATAATATGATAAATCATTTGGAAAAAAATATCTTTTTGTATGCTTTTATTAGGCCTATGTATACACATATCATTATTTAAATATAGGCCTATGTGTGGTCTTGCAATATTGTATAATAGCCGGTATTTAATTCGTGTATTACACTACAGCTAGGCCCTGGTTGATATTGGCCTTATATTAAACGTGTCGGCCTATTATCCAGGTCTAGTTTCGAATTAACCAGCTGGGGTAAAATAAGGCGACCAAGTCAACACAGTAGCAATTTTCCGCATTGAAGAGTGCCATTTAGACCTGACTTATTTTAAACCCGGAGGAATCAAACAATTCTCATCTGCTTTAAACATCAATTCATTTCCAATTGTATAATTTCCCTACTCTACGCTTAGGAATATAATTCTGATGTATGGTGAGACATAACTGAACATGTTTGTGAGGCTAATATACCCTGTGGTAGAATAATTGACTTTTGTAATGTCGTAGCCTAATTTAAAAATAAAGTAGACTAGTATAAAATAAAAAAACAAATGATCATCCCCAGAGATGTATGCTGAATATGGTAGGCCTATACTTTAAAACACCAAATATTTGCTAGCTAGGTCTCCTTAAACGGTATATACAACAGATTAAATCCTAATTTTGCAGATCTGAGATATAAATCACACAATTGTCACATGTATATACCCTTGCCCCTCATAAGCAGTAGGCCTACAGGAATCATGATCCCACTTTTTGTAACTAACACATCCCATGCAATCTTCTTCAAATGAAATGACGTAGTTCTCTCCGCAAACTATACAGCTCCATGCTGACAGCTTAAAGCGACACAATCAGGCTGAAATCATCAAAAAATCGCTTTCTTATTTCGGACATGCATGTCTAAAATAAGAAATACGGGAAATAAAATTACCGATTATTTGATGCTTTTAGCCTGATTGTGTCGCTTCAAACTTATTTGGGTATTTACTACTAGTGGTGAAAGGGTGATCGTCTTGGTCCTACTTTGCCACTATGATTTCAATGACAATTTCTTGAAAAAGCACAAAAAATTCTGTACATTACTATCTTACACCCCACGTTATCTAATTAAACTAATGGTCAGCTCTCAAACAAGCATGCATGGCCAGTGTCAAGGCTGTCAGTTGTCTATACATCAGCTGTACATTGCATCATGTGTAGGCCTATGATACATCATGCTACAGGTTGATTCACACTTGGTCTAAAAATATATATTCAAAATCACCTGCAATCGGCAGGGTACAGGCCGCAAAACTACCAAAAGTAGCCTGATTCCACCTGCATAGGCAGCTGGCCGTATCGGTTGTCATGTCAACACAACAGGTGTACAACATAGATATTGGGACCTAATGTCACCAAAGAGCATAACTAATAACTATTTTCTTAATTATCACCCATGTCGCTCAAGTATATAGTCTCACTGTGATTTAAGAGATCGATATGATCTTGTTTCTTGACTGTTGATCAGAACTGGGTCACTTTGAATTGTGGGAGTGTAGTTGTCCCGCAAATAATCATCAGTTGACCATGGCTTTAAGATTGTCATCCACTTGAACTTGTGTCTTGCTAGGGGAGACTGTGGGAAGTTGGGTCACAATTTTTCAATTGTTTTTTGTGCTTATGCAATTTATATATGCAGAATGATTTTATGTATTTATTAAAGTTTGTGTTGTTTGTTTTTGACATATATGCAAATAAAATAAATAAACTGGCATCACCCATCTTGCCCCATCTCTGGGGCAAGATGGGCTATGCCTGGGGCAAGTTGGACATAGACCAATTGTAAAATTTGGATGATTGATAAAATATTGATTTTCTTTCCAATCACTAAATATACCAAACTAAGTGATTTTATATCACACACTTAACTCCACCTAACTTTCTGACCGCGAAATAATCGGTGTCTCGTTCCGTTTCCCTGGTTTCACAAAAATTGCGGCCATTTTGAATTTTTAGAATCCTTGTGAACACCTTATCTCAAGAACCGCAAGTCCAAATCGCTAGTCGCAAAATTAGAATGTTTTGGTTGCAGCTTATTTTTTTCAAAAAAGAAGGTGCCAATTTAAATTCTTTATTTTAGTTTTTTGCAAACTAGTTATCTCGATAACTTTTAGTCTGGATTAGTTGTGATTTTGTATTTAGGCAGTTACTACCTGGCTTGCAACAAAGCAAAAGGTTTTGGTCGCCTGTCAAATTTCGTAAAAAAAAGGGCAGCGATTTAAAAAAATTAAACTGTTTTTTTTATTCTTTGTGTATTTCCTTGGGGAAAGTTGGGCCATTGCAAATCTAAGCTTAAGCTAGGGCAAGTTGAGCCATGCTCAACTTGCCCCATAAAAGTGGCCCAACTTGCCTCATCCGGCGCCATTTGCAAATTCAATTTATCCTGCATTTCATAATTATGGGCTCATTATAACCTATTAGTCAAAACATAGACTACCTGTATATGTGTGAAAATTAGTCTCAAGTTAAATTATATATTGAGGTGTTGAAAAAAGCATCCCGGTGGGTAATCAGATTTGGCTATAGAAGGGGTGGCCATTCTTGCCTCGCGGCCCAACTTCCCTCACTCTCCCCTGATGCGACAATAGTCTTTAATCTTTAATAATGTAACTCCACAGTCCTCCTCAATGGAGTATCAGGTGGAGGGATGGTGCTGAGCAGCCGCGACCAGACTAATCGCTGAGTTGGCTCTTGAAAGCTGCTATTGCTCTGGATTCAATAGCAGCTGGTGGAAGATGATTCCAATCGGGTATGGTTTTGTACAATAAGGAATTTTGTCCCAGTGTGGTGCTAGCTCAAATGTGCTTTAATGATTTTTTATTCCCATCACAAGTTCTTTCGTCTGCTGGGGTTAAAAGGTCACTGACAGGTACAGCGATTAATCCGTTTAAAATTTTGTACAGGCTTGTCAGCCTGAAGTTTTTTCTTCTAGTTTGTAAGTCAGTCCAGCCTAGATCTTTGATTAGAGCTGTTAGACTAGATTTACGCTGGTAGTTGTTTGTTACAAAACGTGCAGCAGCTCTTTGAATTTTGTTTAATTTATCGATATCACCTTGCCTGTACAGATCCCATACAAGAGTATTCCAAAAGTGACCGAACCATTGAAAAATATGCAATTTCTTTTAATTTAGAGGGACATCCCTTTAAATTCCTCCTCAGGAAACCCAGTGTGGAATTAACCTTTAAATTTTTTTACAATTTTGGAGATGTGATCCCTCCATTCCAGGTTCTCACTGATGCTGACTCCCAAGTAGGGTGAATTTGATACTTTTCCGGGTGTGACCCCTTTGAGCTGATAGTCTGAAGCTATCTATTTAGCCCGGGTCTCTTCACTCGGAGGACGGAACATTTGGATGGGTTGAATTTCATCCTCCAAATGTCTGCCCAGCGCTCCAACTTTGCTAGGTCCTCCTGCAATTTTTTTTTATTGTCCTTAGATTTTATGGACCGATAAAGGAGGCAGTAGAATAGAAATAAAATCGGGCCAAGTACTGTACCCTGTGGTATACCAGAACCTACATGAGCAGTATCCGAAAAGCTACCAACTCCTACTTTTTGTGTCCGATTGGTGAGAAAATGTTGAATCCAAAGTAGTATAGGTCCCCTAATTCTGTAATGATCAAGTTTGTGTAGTAAACGTTGGTGGGGAACTACATCGAAAGCTTTACTAAAATCTAAAACAATTAAATCGGTTTGAATTTTGTCCTCGTAATTTTTTACCAGATCTTTAGTGGTCAGTAGTAACTGACTTTCGCAAGAGTGCTCTGCACGGAAACCGTGTTGCACAGGATTTAAAATTTTGTGGTTGGTAAAGTGGGTCATAATGTTCTTGCAAATAATGTGTTCGAGCAATTTAGCACAAACACATGTCAAGGAGATCGGCCTGTAGTTGGAAGCAGTATGCCGATCTCCCTTTTTTAAAACAGGGGCTACATTAGCCTCGACCCATTCGTCGGGTAATTTCCCGGTCTGGATAGAGTGTTCGAAAATATCTGTCAAAAAAGGGGATATATCCTTGGCAGCATTTTTGAGTAGTAAATTTGGAAGCTCAACTGGTCAGGGTGCTTTATTGGCGTTCAGTTCACTCAATAATTTATTTATACCAGATTGTGTAATTTCAATATTATCCATGGCAGATGTTGGTGGCCCTTCTAATTTAGGCATACTAGTGGTGTCCTCATCAGTAAATACTGAGCAAAACTGTTGGTTGAGGATTTCGGCCTTGCGTCTACTGTCTGAATGCAGCTGGCCATCATGCAATAAGGGAGAGACACCACACCTATCCTGGCGCTGTGATTAATAAAGGACCAACGGGCACGTCTGAGGTTTCGCTGCGTGTCCCGTTTCTGTAATTTATATCTTGCCCAAAGGTCAGGTCTTCTTGAAGTTTTCGCTCTGTTATAAAGCCTTAATTGCCTTTTTTCGAATAGCCTTGCGGGGTGATTTATTAAGCCAGGGCAAGTTCTGGCGTTTAGATATTAATTTTGTTGGTACAAATTTATTCAGGCAGTCTATCAAGATAGACTTTAACCTCAACCTTATTTTGTTTACTGAATTATTGCCCCAGGCTATCTTTAGAAAAGGAGGCCCAATGTCTCCTAATTTCTTTCCTGATGTTTTCCCAATTTGCTTCTATGAACTGACGCACTGGGCGAGCGATTGAACGTCGATATGGAGGGTTGATGTCGGCTTCTAATTTTAGCGTGGTCCGAAATTCCGGGGACACTACGGGATGATTTAATTAAGCCTGGTTTATTAGTTATACAGAGGTCTAAAATGTTTTTGTCTCTGGTGAGTTCTTCTTGTACTTGGGTCAAGGCATGATCGTCCAGGCTAGACAAAAGATGTTCCCACTGCCCCTTGTTGGTGACTGTGGGTCTATGTCCAGAAGATTAAAATTTCCACCTAGGATGATGGTTTGGTTTGAATTTTTTGGAAGGAGATCTAACAATCTGCTGAATATTCCATTTTTTCAATTTTAGAGCCAGGAGGTCGATAAAAGGATCCGAGAATTAAGGATTTTGATTTTTCAAAGTGCATTTTTTCCCATAAAAGTTCTGTATCTGTTACAGTGTCGGGGAGGAAAGATACGCCATAGTTTTCCTTGACAGCGATAAACACTCATCCGCCTTGAGTTGATGTAAATCTGGCTCTCCGGAAGATCTTATAACCAGGAGGAAAAATTGTGTTTGTGGAAACACTTTTGTCAAGCTAGGATTCTGTGCCAAGAATACAGTCGGGTCAGAAGTAGTTGACAGATGATTGGAAAGCTTCGACTTTCCCCCGTAGACTTTGACTAGTAATATTCAGCATCATGATCTAACTATGAACTCAGCTACAGAAAGCAATACTTTTATATTTCGCTCAGTGAGGATTGAGATGAAAAAAATTATTTGACATAATCAGACAATTTTGTATCTTTCAAAACGATCACTTTTATTACAGTCTGAGTGGCCTCGCCATTGACATGGGTCCCACCTTTAGCCAATTTATCCCCACCCTCTCCTACGCTAAATTGCCTGACCCTTTGATTGATTGTTTAGTAGTGTTTAGTCATTATGCGAACATCCTATATTATCGCTTATATTTTTACTGCTATTTTAGCTTTTGTTTTGTATTATGTTCTGCAAAAAATTCAAAACAACATAAAACTAGAAACATTTATTCTAGTTAAACAGCAGGATGTGTTTCTTTTTGTTAAGAACCCACACCATCTTCCAGAATTATTCCATTCGATGTGAGAATCGAAAACAGTAAAAAAAACACAGTTGGCTGTTGTTGAGACTGAGTCACAGACAGTCACACACAATAGGCCTACACTACTGTAGTCTACAGTGAAAGTCTGTTTCACCAGATCCTGGGAGTAGCTTTTTCTCAATTTTGCTTGGTCTCTGTTTAAAATTTTCAACAAAATTTTTCTCGGATCATTTTTTTACCTTCCCCTAACATCGCTGAAAATTTGGTGGAATTTTGTTGTGTATTTTTTAAGTTAGACCATGATGGCATGAATGATTTGGCATGTAATAGAATTCTTGTTTCACAGTAATGCCACTAATGGTGTTAAAGAGAGCTGTAATTTGGAAAAATATTACATGTCAAATGGTCTAACTTCGATAATACACAAAAAAATCCACCAAATTTTCCGGGATGTTGTGATTGTTGGGGGAAGATGAAAAAATGATCCAAGAAAAATTTTGTTGAAAAATTTTAGACGGCGATCGAGCAATTTGAAAAAAGGTTACTCCCAGGTACTAGTGAAACAGACTATAGGCTATAGTCAGATTCACATAAAATTCAGAAACGAGGATTATTAAATTTCGTGGATTTCTCAGTCAATTTTCGACCAATTTTCATGAAATTTTACAAACACTATTTTCCATTAATGTCGTGACTAACCTGAAAATTTCGCGAAGTTTTGATAAGTATTTTAGAAGTTGAACCACTCGACCATTCTCCACACATAGATGTCGCTCAGGTCAACCCCGCTCTCTCTCTGTAACCACACGCCATGTTTGGACAAAAACTGCTCATTTTGAGCAGTTTTGTTGATATAACAACTGTAGGCTTATAAACACGCTTAAGTGTCGTGAATATATATGGCAAATATAAAACACCACTACTCCGCCACATATGATTTTCTATTCACATAGAAATAGAAAATATTCAATGGATTACTTTTTGCTGCCTACGCGCTGCTGTGAGAAGGTCCATGTTTACGTTTTTCTGACAGAATTTACAATCGGCTTCAAAACACTGGCAAATATAAATTACTGAATGACATGCGAATTGTGCTGGTTCAATTTATCTACTACTAAACAGAATAAATAGCCCTTACCTGTAGCAAACTCTAAGATCAAATTAAATATTGAAAAAAGGATAAGTAATGAGTCGAAGTGAGTACCAAAATAGTTCCGTGGTTATAGGAATGGTTATAAAATCACGTGGTAACGCTCACTAACGGCTCATAAATCTGTTCAATCGCCATGCGTGCATACGGCGGAATGAGCGTGTGGTATCAGAGATATAGTCTCTGAGGTCAGAATGCCACTCGACATGTAGACCCTAATAAAATTCTGAGACGAAGCTAATGGGTTTAAAGAGGGCAACATTTTTATTTATTTACTACGTCGAATGGTCTATAGTCTATGACACAATTATCTGGAGCGCATACTTTTTGCCGATTTCTCAGTCAATTCTGAACCGATTTTTTTGAAATTGCGCACAGGACATTTCCAAGGCATGTCCTAACATCGGTAAAAATTTCGCAAAATTATATTCTATATTTCAAAAGTTAGACTATTTGACTTGTGATAAAATTCCAGAATTAGTGTAATGGGTTTATATTTTTAATTTACTACATGTCAAATGGTCTAACTTTTGCAATTCTGCATATAACTGTACAAAATTATTACCGATGGTAGGACATGACCTTGAAATGTCCCGCACAAAATTTCATGAATATCGGTTGATAATTGACGGTGAAATCGACGAAAAGCATGTGCTCCAGATAATTGTGTCATAGACTTTAACTTCTTAAATACTTATCAAAACTTTCATATCATGAAAATTGGTTGAAAATTGAATTGAGATATCGCTGGCCCAGTGCTACAGCATCGATGATGCTGGCCCACATTAACACAACATTAGCCCAACGTCATGTGTCAGTTGGTCTGCACTATCCTCAGTGGGGTCATTTAACCCTTGTCCTGCTGATATTGTTTGATAATATTTTCCATTCATCTGAACCTGGAATTATTTGATTACCTGAGCATAAACTAGCCCCAGCGTGACTGTACTGGCAAGCGGTACACTTGACCGAGGACTGAAATCTTAGCTAAGCATAAACCACCGATTATGTAACCAATTAAATGGCATTTATTTTGATTTGACAGCATAGCCAGGTGAATAAACTTGATACTAAACTATGAACATGGAGAAATCTTGAGAAATACATTCAAATTTGTGAAACTTGTATTTTAATTATCTATTGTGTCGTCGAAATGTGAATATAAAAATTGTTTAGTTTTTTTGCTGTAATAAGTTATCTTGTATAGCTTCTACTTGATACAGTAAATACTTTATTGATAAATTGTAGAAGCCTAAAGGGGAAAGTAGCAAATTTTTTAGCATCTCTAAATTATTACCAACCTGATTGCATCCTCGGCACTGAATCTTGGCTTGACAAGGATACCACTACCAGCGAAATTTTCCCTCCTGAATACCAAGTTTTACGTAGAGATAGAAATTCAAAAGCCCGTGGAGGAGGAGTCTTTATTGCTGTCAAAAAACATTATGACATGACCCTCCTCCCTGATTTACAAACTAACTGCGAAATTTTATGGGCTAAAGTTCAGATATCGGCATCAAAATCATTAACCCTCGGTTGTTTTTATAGACCTCCTGACTCCAAAATTAGTACTTCAGAAGAACTTGTGAAATCTTTAGACCTGATGCCAAAAAATTCAAATCAGACCATTGTCCTGGGAGGTGATTTCAACCTACCTGGGATTGACTGGGACAATGGGGTAGTAAATCCTAAAGCGGCAAACAAATCCCAATGCGAGCTGCTTCTGTCAAGCCTAGATACACATGCCCTGGCCCAAATTCACAAAGAACCTACTAGAGAAGAAAATATTTTGGACCTCCTGATCACAAATAAACCTGGTTTAATAAAATCTTCTCATAGTGTACCTGGAATCTCGGATCACTGTGCTGTGGTGACCGAACTGGATATTGACCCGCCCTACCGCCGTACAAAACCCCGCCCAGTGCGTCAGTTCAAAAATGCTAATTGGGAAGCTATCAGGCAACAAATTAGGAGCTGCTGGACCTCCTTTTAAAAAAAAGTCCTAGCCGATCTGTCAATGAAAATTGGTTGAAACTAAAATCCATCCTAAATCAATGCCTGGACAAATTTATACCGACCAAAATGACTTCCCCTCGGGAAAATCTACCTTGGCTATCCAAATCACTTCTCGCATCTATTCGGAAAAAAACATCTCTATATAATAAAGCCAAGCGTACGAATAAAGCTGACCTTTGGGCAAAGTACAAATTATGTAAACGGCAGACCCAGCGTGCCATCAGGTCTGCCAGGTGGTCTTTTTTGAAAAACAAACTTTCTGAATCTTTAGAACAAAAAAATTCAAAACCACTCTGGCGTTATATCAAATCAAAACGTCAGGATGGAAATGGTGTCTCTCCTTTGAAGGAAAACGGCCAGCTGCATTCAGATAGCAGACGTAAGGCCGAAATATTAAACAACCAATTTTGCTCAGTTTTTACCTCGGAAGACACCACAAATATACCTAAACTACCCGGACCACCGAATACTGAAATGCCTAAATTTGAAATTACTGTTCAAGGTGTAACTAAATTACTCGAGGTTTTAAACGGCGGGAAGGCACCCGGACCAGACGAGCTCCCGAATCTGATTCTGAAGAATGCTGCCAACGAAATATCTCCCTTTCTTAAAATTATTTTTGATCAATCTCTACAGACGGGCAAATTACCAGATGACTGGGTAGAGGCTAATGTTGCCCCAGTCTTCAAAAAAGGGGATCGGCACTCTCCGGCAAACTACAGGCTGATATCCCTCACATGTGTTTGTGCCAAATTACTCGAACACATCATTTGTAAACAAATTATGTCCCATTTTTCGGAAAACAAAATTTTAACACCTGTACAACATGGCTTTCGCTCAAAACACTCATGCGAAAGCCAGCTTTTGATTACAACTGATGAATTTATTCAAAATTTTGAAGGCAAGACACAAACAGATGTTGTTGTCTTAGATTTTAGTAAGGCCTTTGACGTTGTCCCCCATCAACGCCTCTTACACAAACTCGACCACTATGGAATTCAGGGAACAACTCTTAATTGGATTCAAAATTTCTTGACCAATAGAACCCAAAAAGTAGTAGTTGATGGCAGCTCTTCAGAATCAGCTCGTGTAAAGTCCGGTGTGCCCCAGGGTACTGTTCTCGGACCCCTACTATTCTTGACCTACATTAATGACCTCCCTTCCACGGTCTCGTCGCAGGTTCGTCTCTTTGCAGATGACTGTCTCCTGTATCGCCCGATAAAATGTCGGGCAGATCAGGAGAAACTGCAGAGAGACCTATCTGCGTTACAGGACTGGGCAGATCGATGGGGGATGTGCTTCAACCCCTCGAAATGCTCGGTCCTGAGGGTGTCCAGGCCGAAATCAAAAAACCTGGAATTCCAGTACACCCTGAAAGGTGAAACATTAGAAAATGTTTCATCAACACCATATCTTGGTGTTTGCCTTAGCGAGACTCTGGAATGGGAGGCCCACATTAACAAAATTACAAGTAAAGCGAATTCCACCCTGGGCTTCCTTCGGAGGAACCTGAAGGCATGTCCCCCTAAATTAAGGGAGACTGCCTATTTCTCCCTGGTCAGATCATCCTTAGAATATTCTTCAGCAGTTTGGGACCCCTTTAGACAAAAAGACATTGATAAATTAGAAAAAATTCAAAGAGCAGCAGCAAGATTTGTCACCCAAAATTATAGACAAACAGCCAGTGTGACATCTCTCATTCAGAACTTGGGCTGGACTGACTTGAAAACAAGACGAAAAAATTCTAGGCTTTTATGTATGTTCAAAATTTTAAATGAGTTAGTTGAAATTCCTATCAATGACCGTTTAATCCCAGCAGATAGAAGAACACGTGGTGGGCACAATCAGGCTTATAAACACATCAGAGCTAACACCACACTGGGACAAAATTCTTTTTGGCATCGAACTATTCCTGATTGGAATTCTCTTCCGGCAGCTGCCACAGAATCGAAAACTGTGGCAGCATTCAAGAGTCAGCTGGTCGACTAGATCTGCCAGCCTCTTTCCCCCCCCCCCCTCCAGCCTGATACTCCACAATGGAGGACTGCTGGAGTATTAACTCAAAGTCAAAGTCAAATAATAATCATACTGCTATTGTTCTTGGTGACCACTGCAAATTCGAATTATTTTTTATAAACCACAATGTCGTAAGCGGAATGTTTTTTCAGTCAGAAGGGCGTAAACACTTCTAAAAAAAAAAACTGTGAAAAGACCTTTATCAGCTTATGATCAAAATACTGAGTTTCAGAAGGTTGGAATAATAGATAAAATAAATTGTGATGTTTCAGTAGAAATAGCACAGACACGTTTTAGTATTATGACGACAAAAATACTCCCACAAGAAAGGAGCATGTATGTATGTAGACTTAACAATTGTAAATCAACTTCATACTTTGCGCGAGCATAGGCTTTGACTCAGATGGTGGCCAATGAGCATTTATATTTTAATTCAGCTAATTGATTTCCCCTAATTAGGGACCACAAATCTTCTCTACTAGAATACAAGTCTTGATAATGGGCACAGAGAAGCGAACATAGATGAGCGACATGCTATCTGGTAAATCACAGAGGACATTGTCTCACTCTCATCCAAACTGCTTATGACTACCTGGCTCGAAATCCTCTCTCGTATAATATTTGAGATATATCGATTGCATTAACTAATGAATGAATGAGTAAATGAGTGAATGAATGAGTGGATAAATGAATGAATAGGCCTAGAGGTAACCTCTCGAAGAGGGTGAGATGAATCCGATGACATTGACCTCTAAATACAGGATGCTGACGGCGAACCTCTCAGTCACGGACCTTCCCACAATACTGAATCTTTACGATTTGGCAGAGAAGAGCATTTTGTTTCTCTGAGATGGATGATATTGCAAGCTGTGACGTGACAGGCATTTGGTGTAACCACTACACCATGAGACAATATATGAGCCGAAAGCTCGTAGTACGCTAAATAAATTTGAGGAAGCAACATTCAAAATTAGTATAGTACAATGCATGATAACAAACATTATTAGTACTTGATAATCGTCTTCGGGAGGTTTTCTTCGCCCAGTTTAGCCTACATGTGCATAAAAGTGACCTTGATATCAATCATTAATTTATATACATATGTGTATAAATACACAGTAGATGAGGTACTAGCGATAAATATAACTAATACCATGATTATTATATGTGTTGTATACGTGTACTGTCAGCAAATTCCTTAACCTGATGCTTAAACTACCACCTGAGCAGGGTTAACTTTTTGTTACTTAACATACTGGTTTATCTTCGTGTTAAGCCTAAGCCACTTTCTGGCATACAGATTAGCATTAAACTGGAGGTTACAACACTGTTTTAGCTAAACTCTCACTAACCTAGCTTCGGGCAAATGGCCCCAAGAGTAAAAATATTTATAAATGGCCGTAGATTCATAACATAGGTATTCAAATGAATCGGAAAGAGCTAAATAAGACATTTATAATGCTGATTTCAAATTGAAAAAAAAACATTTAGTCTCCATGGTTTATACTGAAATATTTCAGCGCTTTGAGGGCTAATTAAAAGACAGCCGCGAAGCTGGGTCATTTGGTATTCACCGTATACGTGCCAAGATGACAGATGGTTCCACATTGAGCAAATGCTTCACCTGTAAATTTGGTCAGCTCGGCGCCATCCCATCATCATTAATGGTGGGCCGACATCAAGCAAGCGCTTATTCTAATGTATTTAGATGCTGAACACTGAGGAGACAGAGGACGGTATACAGGCGCTGAATCGCTCATCAAGCGGTTGAGCGAATCATTAACACCTCGTGACAATTGCTTGAGGAAGTAACTGATTACTGTGTCATGACCAGTTACTGCCTTCTGCTTCTTCAAAGGTGTGGTTCGAGTCTGAGCGAATCAAGGCTGTGCATGCTATCACTTTGGGGTGAAGGGGTGGGGGGGGGGGGATGGTGGATATAAGAGGTCACATGTCCTCATATGTCTGGAAGGTCCTCCCATGTCTGGAAGCCTAACCTTGTCATCGATCTTCCCATGTGGCTATTGCGAAGACTCGGTCACAGGGAGCAGCGTGGAATTTGCTGTGATAGTTGTGATATATATGGTTTCACAAAGATTGCATCGACATGGGATCTTTCACCATCCTGGCATATTCCACAACTAAAGTCTCGTGGATATGCTGTCGATGCAATCATCTAAATTTTGATCAAAATTTATTCCATTCTTTTAAAATTCCAACCACGAATAATTTTGACAATCTATATTCCAGTGGCTCCAAGAACGTAGTCAATTCACCGAATTCAGATTTTGCTCCCACACAGCACAGTAGTCCTATTCCCCCCTTTAGGCCTGAAACCACCAAAGGAACTGGCATACTTTTATTAATAAATTGTAGAAGCCTAAAGGCTAAATGGGAAAGTAGCAAATTTCTTAACATCTCTAAACTACTACCAATCTGATTGTATCCTCGGCACTGAATATTGGCTTGACAAGGATACCACTACCAGTGAAATTTTCCCTCCTGAATACTAAGTTTACATAAAGATTAAAATTCGAAAGCCTGCAAAGGAGGAGTCTTTATTGCTGTTAGAAAACAGCACTAAAGTTCAGATATTGGCATTAAAATCATTAATTAAAATCAGACCATTGTCCTGGGTGGTGATTTCAACCTACCTGCTATTGACTGGGACAATGGAGTAGACAATCCTAAAGCAGCAAACATATCCCAATGCGAGCTGCTTTTGTCAAACATAGATACACATGCCTTGGTCCAAATTCATAAAGAACCTGCTAGAGAAGAAAATATTTTTGGCCTCTTGATTACAAATAAACCCGGTTTGATAAAATCTTCTCGTATTGTAGCCTACCTGGAATCTCGTATCACTGTGCTGTTGTGACCGAACTGGATATTGACCCACCCTACCGCCGTACAAAACCCGCCCAGTGCATCAGTTAAAAAAGGCTAATTCAATTGGTAAGCTATCAGGCAAAAAATTAGGAGCTGCTGGACCCCCTTTTCAGAAAACAGTCCCAGCCGTTCTGTTAATGAAAATAGGTTGAAACCTAAATCCATTCGAAATCAATGCCTGGACAAATTTATACCAACTAGAATGACTTCCCCCCGAGAAAATCTACCTTGGCTATCCAAATTACTCCTTGCATCTATTCGTAAAAAAACATCTCTATATAGACTGTAGTGAAGGCAAGCGTACGAATAAAGCTGACCTTTGGGCAAAGTATAAATCATGTAAACGGCAGACCCATTGTGCCATCAGGTCTGCCAGGTGGTCTTTTTTGAAAAACAAACTTTTTGAATCTTTAGAACAAAAAAATTCAAAACCACTCTGGCGTTATATTAAATATAAACATCAGGATGGAAATGGTATTCCTCCCTTGAAGGAAAACAGCCAGCTGGATTCAGATAGCAGACGTAAGGCCGCAATACTGAGCTACCAATTTTGCTCAGTTTTTACCTCGGAAGACACCACAAATATACCTAAATTACCAGGACCACTGAATACTGAAAATGTCTAAATTCGAAATTACTGTTCAAGGTGGAACTAAATTACTTGAGGGTTAAACGGCGGAGAGGCATACGGACCGGATGAGCTCCTGAATTTGATTCTGAAGAATGCTGCCAATGAAATATCTCCCTTTCTTAAAATTATTTTTGATCAATCTCTACAAACGGGCAAATTACCAGATGACTGGGTAGAGGCTAATGTTGCCCCAGTCTTCAAAAAAGGGGATCGGCACTCTCCGGCAAACTACAGGCCAACATCCCTTACATGTGTTTGTGCCAAATTACTCGAACGCATCATTTGTAAGCAAATTATGTTCCATTTTTCTAAAAACAAAATTTTAACACCTGTACAGCATGGCTTTCAATCAAAACACTCATTCGAAAGCCAGCTCTTGATTACAACTGATGAATTTATTTATTGAAAGCAACACACAAACAGATCTTGTTGTCTTAGATTTTAGTTAGGCCTTTGACGTTGACCAACGCCTCTTACACAAACTTGACCATTACGGAATCCGGGGAACAACTTTAAATTGGATTCAAAATTTTATGACCAATAGAACCCAAAAAGTAGACTGTAGTAGTCGATGGCAGCTCTTCAGAATCAGCCCGCATGAAGTATGGTGTGCCCCAGGGTACTGTTCTCGGACCCCTACTCTTTTTGACCTATCTTAATTTCATGGTCTCCTCACAGGTTCGTCTCTTTGCAAGTGACTGCCTCTTTCACCCGATAAAATGTCGAACAGATCAGGAGAAGCTATAAAGAGACCTATCTGCGTTACATGACTGGGCAGATCGATTGGGGATGTGTTTCAACCCCTCGAAATGCTCGGTCCTGAGGGTATCCAGGTCGAAATTAAAAAACCTGCAATTTCATTACACCCTTAATTAAAGGCAAAAAAAAAGCGAACGTTTCATCAACACCATATCTTGGTGTTTGTCTTAGAGAGACCCTGGAATAGGAGGCCCACATTAAAGAGACTGGCCCACGCTAAAATCATCAAAAATCGGTGATTTTATTTTGGCTTCTTAATATGACCATATGATGTAAACATGTCCATAGACTAGAACTGCAATTTTTTTTATTTTTTTGTGCTGCGCATTCACCAGCTAGGCTAGATATAGAGACGAAATTCCTGATTTCTAATTATTGACAACCATGTCAAAAATTAGAAATACGGGGATTCCGTGTCTATATCTATTCTAACTGGTGAATGCGCAGCATAAAAAATTGAAAAAAAATTGCAGTTCTAGTCTATGGACATGTTTACATCATATGGTCATATTAAGAAACCAAAATATAATCACCGATTTTTTAATGATTTTAGCGTGGGCCAGTCCCTTTAACAAAATTACGAGTAAAGCAAATTCCACTCTGGGCTTCATTCGGAAAAAACCTGAAGACATTTCCCCCTCAACTAAGAGAGACTGCCTATTTCTCCCTGGTAAGATCATCCTTAGAATATTCTTCAGCAGTTTGGGAACCCTTTAGACAAAAAGGTATTGATCAATTAGAAAAATTCAAAGATCAGCAGCCATATTTGTCACCCAAAATTATAGACAAACAGCCATTGTGATATCTCTCATTCAGAACCTGAGCTGGACTGACTTGAAAACAAGAAGAAAAAATTCTAGACTTTTAATATGTTCAAAATTTTAAATGAGTCGAAATTCCTATCAATGACCGTTTAATCCCAGCTGACGAAAAAAAACGAGGTGAGCTAACATCACACTGGGATAAAATTCTTTTTGGCATCAAACTATCCCTGATTAGGATTCTCTCCCAGCAGCTGCCATAGAATCAAAAACTGTGGCCACCAGGCTCTCCCCCCCCCCCTTCAGCCGGATACTCCACATAGGAGGTGCTGCTGGAGTACAAACTTCAAAGTCATTGAGTGAAATGAATTGATTTACTATTGAGTCTATCGACTGTGATTGAGTGGAGTCACTTCACTTATAATTTGTAATGCTGGTGAGCACGTCCTCTGTAAATAAACTAAGGTATGTGTCTGCAATCAACAAAGACTTGTCCTCTGCCAGAATAAGATAAAAGTCACCGTAACTTTTAACAGCTGTGTTTGCGACGTCATCCCAACTTTAATCCAATATTTGGTTATTGTCTCTTGTCACACATACAAGTCAGATGGAAGGCGACTGCAAGGAATGCTTTTATTATGTAGGCCAGCCTAACGTTAGTTCAAAAGTTAGACCATTTGACTGTAACATACATGTAGTAAATTGCTAATCATGACGCTTCTCTATAAACCCATTGCTTTCGTTCGGGGAATTCATTCGTTCGATAGGCAGAAAGAGTTTCTTTTGTACCCCCTGAACGATAACAAAGATCTCCGTCATTCAGTATGCCAGGACGAAAAAATGTGATAATTGACTGTCAAGATTATATATTATGTTTATATTACTTGTATAATGTCATATACAGATTTATACCGACGACATCTTGCCATATTGTTGCATTATTATGATATATCCCAGCATTATTAACATCTATCTTGACAAAATAATGCCATATCCTGAAATTATATCGTCATATCCTGACCTTCTGTTATCTGGTTATAATATATAGTGACATTATAATACAATGCAATTCTATAGATCTTCTTGCATTGCACATTTTTTGACGGAATACAATTAGAGATTCTGGGGAAAAAACACCAACATTACACCAATCTTACCGGTAGGCCCTACTGATTTAGTTATTTTTTTTATTTAACAGCACTATATGGGAATCATCAACTCATTTTTATTCATTTTCATTTTGTGATTGTAGACCTTGTGAGGACATATTTACAGAATTTTCACAATCTCAGAAGTTTAGCTTTTCTAAATAAATGAGGTGTTACAACATTTGGGGGGGGGGAGGCATGTTTTGGGTGATCTCAAAAGACATGTATGAGGCATGTGAATGTAGGCATATTAAGATGGACTTAACTATCAGCTTAACTTTAAAGATCGGCGCAGAGCACAATCCCAGTCATGCGTGTGGTTTATATAAATCTGTTGATTTTAGTTATGTTAACATTTTGTAGACTAGAAAAGGATAGGTCCCAAGAGAGAACCTTGAGTCCCACCTGATTCCACTTGTACCATTATGTCAGAGACTTCTCTCTCAACTACCATACACTGTGAACGATTTGATTCTGAGCTGATATCAAGTTCAAGGCATGCTTGTGGACTCCGTAATGGTCCAACTTTAGTGCTAATTTTTAGTGGTGGACTTTGTCGAAAGCTTCACTAAAATCCAGTATAGCAATGTCAGTTTGTTTTTTTCCTCTCAAAATGTTGAGACAATTCATGTATGAAAGTCAAAAGTTGTGTTTCCGTCGATCTTTTACATCATTATAATCGTAATAAAATAGAACTGGGAATGAAGATGATATTTCAAATATTTTGAGTAATTAGATCTATGCTATATATGACAATTAGCGAAATCTGTATTGTTGATTCTTTTGTTTGTTATTTATTGTTTTCAGGAGAGATGTTAAAATATACAGTATTGATACTGAAAATCACTTGGAGGTGAAGCGTTTTAGTCTGACTCAGAAATACAATCATATTGGTGATCAGCATGTATCACTACACATGACAGCCAATGAGAAATCTAAAACAATAACATTTCAAATGGTGACTTGTTATGGCCAAGTACAAGGTATTTAACTGTCGTGTTTGTTGGTTTTGGGCTATTATATTTCTAGGGCACTCCTGCTAATCACACTAGTTGTCTTAAATTAACCTGATTATTCTTATTAGCACTAAACTTCATACATTTCATTTTTCATAGTTTGGGCTGTAGAAGGCTTTGAAAATGGAAAACCCAATACTTAGCCTTTTGTATAAAGAGCTTATAAATCATTGAATATAACAAAAATTTCTGATGTCAATTTTTTTCGGGTCGTTAAGGCTGATGTATTCTAGACTAGACATGCATAACTAACACAAGAAAATGTTCATCATCACATCTCCTCAAGATGTAAACAATGATAAATAAATTGCAATAAATGTGTAATGTTCACATTAACAATTTAAAAAACATACCTTTATAAGTTATGCTATGTTATACATTTACATATAGGAGGATGGTCGTTATTACCTTTTTTATTGATTTTATCAAGTTTTGCATGTATTGAGTCATCCATGTGAAGTACTATTTTGTCTATGCAGGTTCCAGCAAATACACATTTGAAGACACAATTCAGGATGAAGGTGTTGGAACATTAGTGAAAGAAGCTACAACTGTGATTGCACCTCGAGCGATGTGGGGATTCATCAACAAAACCACCATCCATTACCATACAGAAATGCTCAGTAATTTAAAAATGATTCTTGAAGAAGGGTGGTACGAATCAGATGTGAGATAGTGACTGGTTGAGTTACTGGCCTAACACTAGTAACAGCAGTGATGCTGAAATTAAACTGCATTGCAGAACACTTTTCATTTATATTATTTATTGACAGTAGGTCTATGATGTGTGTAAAGATCATATGGTGACCGGTCTTATGTCATCCAAATTAGAAGCATCACTATTACATAGAAATGGTCTGAACAAATTGCTCCTTGCACAGTTTATCAGACTGATAATGTGACCGTGGTAAGGCTGTAAAAAAAGTGCAATATAGTGTAAGGTTTGGCATTAGGTCTCCCACATGGAATTACCCTCAGCTATTGTTACTCGAACCGAGAATAGCAAGCTGAGCGAAAGTCCACTGCTTTGCAGCATTCAATTCCATATCGAAACCCAAGTCTCTGGCTTCATTATTTGTACATCACAATCACTTTTAGTTTGTTGACTCGACAAACTTTTAGGTTGACTTCCCACGCAAACGTCTGTCGTTAACTTCCGTTACTATCTGTTCTGTCTGTGCAATGTCAGAAGGCAATATCTGCTCCCTGGTATACTAGGCATTTATTGCTTTTTAACTGGCGTCCCGTCTCTTCGTGCCATAGCGCTGCCAAAAGGCCGTATTGCTCACTTGTAAATCAAGTATATACTTCCTTTCCGCTGATGGCACTGCCTCCTTTTGGCTTGCACTGACCCAATGTTGGTTAGATGTTGTGCCATCATCTATGACACTCTTCCAACATTGAGCCAACCTTGTGCCAGGGTAAGGAGTTGCCGGTTTTCCCTGCAAAAATGAGACCTTTAGCCAATGCTGTTTTACAGCTGAGCCATGGTCGTAGACGATGGGCCAGCAGTAAGCTAGCATTGGGTGAACGTTTATCTTGTTAAGGCCTATATACTGGTATGCCAATGCTGGGCTAATGCCGGCCAAGTGTTGTAAACGGTGGGCCACCATCAGGCTAACATTGTGTCAATGACTCGTTTGCTGATCAGCTATGACCGCAACCCAGCAAACACGAGGCATTCACCCAATGTTGTTCTAATGCTGGCCTGCCGTCTTCGACGTCGACACAACATTAAAACAACATTGAGTCAATGTTTGTGAACGACAACAGTCTGTGCGGGAGGGCTCGCCACCTTCTCCCACCCCTCTCTGCCTCACTTGACACAACTGTGTTATGTTACGCAATATAACAATTAGGTCTTGGCTAAGATATTTATCTCCAAAAATAGCAAATTTTGTATTATTAAAAATAGATTTTTGGACTAGGCAGTAAAAGGCATTGCACATTGATATAATTTATACACTTCTGGTGTGAAATATGACCGAATAGTGTAATTTATTGCAATGCCCGATCATGTGGTATGTTAACCCTTTCATAAAAATGTATATTTCACCATACTTTGTCCCTTTTTCATGTCAGATGGTCGTAATGAAAGGGTTAACATACCACATGATCGGGCATTGCAATAAATTACATTATTCGGTCATATTTCACACCAGAAGTATTTAGGGGAAATTGGGTGCTGTGTGTGAGAAACAGTTGACATTTCCAGTGCACCAGTCCTTATGAATATGTCCAATATAACGTTTGGGGTCCCTAGGTTAGGTAGGCCTACTTTCATCTTTAGGAAGTGTTCAGATAAAATATATGTTCATGATTAAATATAGTTATTAGACCGCAAAGGGTTTTAATTAGAATAATATTGGCCAAACGTCGCAGACAGTGGCCCAGCATTACATCAGCATTGGGCCAATGTATCTTGTTATCTGGTGTTTCTGGTGCCTGATGTAAAGAATACCCAGTGCCTGACGTATAAAAAATAGGCCTAACTGCGGGATTCCCACAAAAAATAAAACTGGCCCGACATCATTCTATCGCTGCGCCACACTTTGCGCAATATCTTTGTTCTTGACGCAACAAGTTAATTTTAGTGGGCCATAGGATTTTTCAAGATAAGTTCTAGGCCCTGCCTGCTGAATTAAAGGGACTGGCTAATGCTAAAATCATAAGCAGTGATTCTATTTTGGCTTATTAATATGACCATATGATGTAAACATGTCCATAGAATAGAACTGCAAACTTTTTCTCAATTTTTGTGCTGTGCATTTACCAGTTAGACTACATATAGAGACGAAATTCCCGTATTTCTTATTTTTGACATGGTAGTGCCGTCAATAGATGCCCATTACGGCCCACACTGTCAAATTGTGAGAGCCTGTGTATCGCTTTATTAGTTTCAGTATTAGTATTCAGCGTTGTTAGAACAGAGTCAAGGTTCGGCATCCCATGATCAAAAACATAGGCCTATATGCTTACCAATAAAATTTAAATGAAGTATGGCAGAAAAGGACCTACTGAATCCAAAATGTAGTTGAAATGTTGCTGATTCCAACGAAATATTGGACTGTAACATGACTGTAATCTCGCCACAAGGTAACCTCGCAACAGGTAATCTCGCCACAGATTTGGTAACCTCGCCACAGAAGGCTGAGTAACCTCGCCACAGCTTTGGTAACCTCGCCACATGGGGCTAAGTAACCTCGCCACAACTTCGCCACACCTGTTGTATCCGCAGTTATCAATGTATTTTCAAAGGTTAATCTCTACCTTGAACGTGGTGTAGATGTCTATATAGACTTAGACTGTATGTGCCATTAAAATCAAAAGCAAAAAATTTCTCAAAAAATGGACCAATATATAACGAATAATAATACGCCTACAAATTTATTTTGTACAGCAAATATTGTAGATTTTTTTTTCATTGTGACTAATAGTAGTAACATATTACCACTTAATCTGCTGAATTAAATAATTTAAATTTGACCCACAACTTTGAGTGAGAGAAAACAACTCGTATAAATTTGTTTAATTTGTAGTTTAAGACTAAGCAATTTACAAATCTTGATGTTTATATGGCTAATAAAACGGATTAAAGCGACAGCGGTTTAAGGTGATTTAGGTGTAGGCCTAGCGGCAACAACAGAGGAAGTTGATGGCACTGCCCCAAGAAGAGATCCGACAGGACCCGAGGGTGACAAGAGTAGCACTCAAGCTATGTTATCGACTCCAATAACACTCGATATTGTTCACGCAATTGATTGACACAAGTGACATTAACTCATGTAAGTGCGTGGTGACGTGATGACACTTGTAACCTACTTGCAAACGCTTCTTCGGGTTTTAATAATAGCATAACCGCCAGTATGGTTCATGTCCACATGGTTTATTGAATGATTTTACTTCTTGTGTGCCAATAAATTGAATCTTTGCTATTTCTATCGGCATGAACACCTGATGAATGTTTAATATGGAATATGAGGTGATATGAATGAACCTTAAGTGTTTTATTTGTTGTTGGAAAAATGCCCCCTTTTGAAGTAATAATAGGCCACATGCCCCATCGTCTAAGGCCAATGCCCCCCCTCCGAAAAATATCATGGGCCCCTTGGTCCCCTTTTTCCAATTTATAAATCGGGGGCACTGAATATGTAATAGTACCAATCTCATACATATAGTTTTAACTATTCATATTGCCGTATATTAACCGTCTGTGTCCCTATGTTTGGGCTATATTAAAAAGAGCTATGATCAAGTTAAACTGAACGTAGATTTCAACCTGAGTCTATGCTAAAAACACAAATAGTAGGCCTAATTTATGTTCTTGTATTATAGACCCTATCGATGGAAGCTGATATTCAACATCACATTGTAATATAGACCTAAATATCACGCTAATAGGGGTCTAATTAGAAGTTACTAAAATGTGTGGTACCAAAGCCATAACTTTATTTTGAATTGAATTTACAAATAGTAATATTAATAATAAATGATGTTCCTTTAATGCCGGGTAAACGATGTAGAGGGTGGCACAACAATATACTAAATATCCAGTTATCCCTGGTTTAATGCTAGTCCACCGTCTGCACTGCTGGCCCAACATTAAACTAACATTAAGTCGATGTAGCTTCTGTAGAAAGCATAGCGTACCGTATATAGCCAGTGTAATATATTATCAGATTATGCTTTGTAGCCCTACGCATCGCGTTGACTACAATGAGGCAATACCGCTGAAGTACAATCACACGTAAATTGCCATAGAGTTAACTCTGTGGTCTGGCTAAACTTCTGAAATTCGAAACCTTTGAGTGTTGATCCACTGTTCGCCGTATCGTGTTTGCTGGGCTGCACCTAAAAGTATGCATACTCTAGAAGTGAATATATGTATATTAAAAACATGTCTCGAAGTAATAATATGTAGGCCTACTATTATCATTTTACTTTCTAAAGTAAAATACAAGATGTATGCCAGCATGTATATTATTGTGCATAAAATATAGGGGTTCAAACCCAATAATAAACTTCTTGTTTTGTCTTGTTATATGAGCGGACACACAAATTAATAGAATGCACTCCATACCGTGTGAGTAATGCTGGTGCTGGAGTAATGTCAATTCAAAGTTTAAAATACAAATTTTTCATTTTTGTAATAAATGAAAAACAAAGTGGAACAGGGAACACTATTATGGCAGAACCAGAGTAAAAACATAGCTGTCAATTATCACAGGTAAGGGATAGCAATGACATGACCAATATATAGTATGCACATTTAATATGTTGTGTAGAATAAAATATGAAAAATGTTGGTCCCTGACGATGAACTAAAAATAAATCCACAGGTAATGTGTTTGTATATATGTAATAACAATACAAGGGCGGGGGGCCCTGGTGCCTGCTAGGAAAGTCAGAGATTGCGGATTCGTCTCCTGCTCTGGCATTCAAGTTTCAAAGAAACAAAATGTTTCCTCCCTGTTTAGTCGTAAATATTGAATATTGTGGGCAGCCTCCGTGACCGAGAGTTAGTGTGCTCGTCCGTAGACCAACAGGGCTCAATTTCGAATCCTGTGTCTGGAGGGCAGTGACACCTCATTCATCTCACCATCCTCAGGAGGTTCTCCTTACCTAGTTTAGCCTATATGTGTACAAATGTGGAGTAGAACCCCATTTATTTCATTTTATTGCATTTGATACAGCCAACTAACACCTGACTCAACGTTGGCCTGACAACATTACAGCAACATTTTAGCAAAGATTTTGGGAGTTGAGAAAGCGTTCATATGGGTCTTCATCCTTAGGTCTACTGTGTGTATTGTGATTTCCATAATTGGCATTACGTGAGAGGGTGCAGTGAAAGTGCATTACGTCTACATGTGATAATGATGGATTAGGGATACTGTATATTTCATGGCTGAGTAAGAAACATTAAAAGCTGATATTACATAACTTTGGTAGGCATATTTTAGGCAGAATAATTAAAATTGAAGATTTCGTGAAAATTCCTGGCTAACTGGGGCATACTAAAAGTCCCAGAAGAAGTAATAATTGCACTTTTGTAATATTAACATTGTAGTCCTGTGAAATGATTCTTTGTCAAGCATATATGTCACTAGGTGCAGTGCTTCAGAACGTGTGTAAAATCAGCAAAATGTATTATGGGAACCGAACATAATAATATAAATGCCAATGATCGATATAAAGGATATAATAGTCTAATACTGTACTTGTTTTCATGATAATGCATCTTAGAGTAGCCTATAGATACACATTCTCTGACACATTTATAGCTGATTTTTTGCAATGCTGTTGACAAACGTCAAGGCCCCTGGGCCTCTTGTTATGTTTATAAAACCGTTTTCATGCTCATGATGCTACTCTTGATGGAGTTTTAGTTTCGCCTTCTGTTTATAAGATATCGGTATATGATTTCTAGTTGGGGAAGAGATGCTATTACATTTTATAGTCACATACTTAGTATTATTTACAGTCAACCAGACTGTGCTGCTGTGTATATTGCCAGAGATTTGAATGATCGAATTGGGGATATGAAAGATTTTATACCTGGTCTAGATAATGTTCCAGAACGTGTGATCATAGATAAAACAAAAAACTCACATGGGAAATGTCTAATTGATCTTTTACTTGAAAGTAAAATGTCATTGTTAGTGGCAGGATACCACACGGCCAGGATAATTTCACCTCCATATCAGGTCGTGGGTCTGCTGTTGTAGACTGCATGATTGTTCCACATGAATTGATTGATAATTGTACTGAGTTTGATGTATATATATAGAATAAAAAATCTGACGAATTGTACTGGTAATGAAGGTACGTCACTACCCGACCATTCTATTTTAGAAGTTGCATTTAAACACATTTCTCTGATAATAACCTAATTTATAGTATTGGCAGTCTGGATATACCAGAAAAGCAGCCTGAGCAAGCCAATAAAATTATTAATGAACGGTATTATAAAAGGTATGTTACAAACGAAATACCAAGGGATCGAGAAATGTGATTGTTGAATGTATAGACAGAATCACTGCTTTTCAGGTAACCCAGACTGAAATTGATAATATGTATGACTCATTTTGTTTTGTTTACTATAATGAAATGAACCAAAAGTTTCGTTCCATTAATATTCTTCCAGGATCTAAGAAGCGGTTTAAAAAATCAATCAAACCATTCTGGAACGATAATTTACAAAGTTTATGGAATAATTTGTGTAAAATAGAAAAGAAGTTTCTGTCATCTCCACAAGGTACTAATATACGGAGGACGAATCTTATTTCATTTCGTGTAGCTCAAAGGTACATTCAGAAAAGCAAAACGTAAATATAATATCAGGCCGTCAAGTAGTCCTATTTATCCATTTTATCCTATTTTTTAGCTAATCCTTTTTTGTCCTATTTTTTTGACAAACATCCTATTTGTCCTTTTTTTCTGAGTTATGATTTCCCCGCGCGCACTTTTTGGGTCCTGAATTTCCCTGCATGCACTTTTTGGGTCGTAAATCTTTTCCCCCGCACACATTTTTTGGTCATGGATTCAAATTTGTCTAGAGTTATGCATATTTTTCATCAAATTTTTTATCTTTCTTTTTGACATAATTTTACACTTTGTATGAAAATATTATTAGCTCCGCTGTCACCGAAGGTGCAACAGAGTGATATATGGAATCGGCCTCTGTATATCCGATTGAAAACCGCTCAAGATAGCTAAACCATTACTATAAAAAAATGTGAGGTTTCAGGAGAAGATGCACCCTGAAAAAGTTTGACTTGATCAAATTCAAAATGGCCGCCTATCGGCCAGTATTTACTTTCGTCTGCCTGATATTTGGTAAACCGTGCTAGATGGCTAGACCATTACTATCTAACAAATTGTGAGGTTTCAGAAGAAGATGCACCCTGAAAATTTTGAATTTGATCGAATTCAAGATGGCCAACAATCGGCCATTATTTACCTCAATAGGCCTGATATCGGATAAAGCGTGCTTGATAGCTAGACCATTACTATGAAACAAAATGTGAGGTTTCAGGGGAAGTTGCAACTTAAAATAAATCAACTTGATCATATTCGATATGGCCGTCTGTCTGCCATTATTTAGTCGAAGTTTTCTTATGCCCAATATCTGGTAAACCGTGCTAGATGTCCAGAATATTATTGTATAACAAAATGTGAGGTTTCAGGGGAGAATATACCCTAAACAATTTACCTTGTTCAAAATCAGCCATTTGTTTACTTTAAAATGCTTTATATTTAGTAGACCGTGCTAGATATCTGAAGCATTACTATAAAACGAAATGTGAAACTTCAGGGGAGGATGCACCCTGGAAAAGTTTACCTTGATAAAATTCAATATGGCCTATTTTCGGCCATTATTAACTTTAGCAAATCCTGAATTCAAAATGGCTGACTTACTGCCATCATAGGTACCGGTACTAATATGCATAATATCTGACAAACCATGGTGGTTTTCTATACCATTACTCTAAAACAGATAGTAGTGATTCTAGACTGACATTTTGCTTCCACCAGGAAGGTTGTGTTTTTGGTTAAGTTGGTTTGTTGTCTTTCTGACTTTCCGTCAGATTACTTAAAAAGTAAAAACAAAATACCTGAAATGTGTGTCAAGCCAAGGAACAGCCGGTTAGTTTCCCGGGGATGATCTGGATGGAATTCGGATCTTGCATGAAACTTTTATCACAGGTGTGTCTCTGGCCAAAGACAAATTCATTAAATTGTGGGGATGATCCAGATTACGATCAAGATTAAAATTAAGATTTCGATGAGGGTTTGCCATCTCTTGTGACTGTCTAATTTTGGATCTTACTCTTAGACTTAGTGTTGACCGGCCTGTTACTCACTGCGCTCGCCCAGAACCGTTGTTTACTCTGCTATCTTAGAATAGCCTGTAAGACCCACATGTAATTGTTTTTCATCTTAATTTTTGGCACAGCCTAGGACTACTTTAATAACACTACACAAAATCGCTTCAATGGGGAGCGTCCGGACTTATGTAATCTTGTTACATCTATTATAGGCAGCTGTCTTTAATGCGAACCAAACTCATTCACCAGTCACTGCAATATTTTTCAACTAAAGTGGTGGAGCGGGATGGCTGTGAGGGGTGTTGCGAGGCCATCTTTAGAACAATAAACTCCTATTTTAGTCCCAATATAAGCTATTTTGTCCTATTTTATTCCTATTTTTCAAAGGCCCATATCCTATTTTCCTATTTTTTGGGGGACCTGTCCTCACTTGACGGCCTGTAATATAGATACTAGGGATGCTATTGATAAATGTACCTAATAACAGAATTACTAAACAGGTTTTTTTGGGGGACAATACCTTCAGAGGAAACAGTTGGTCAGCCGACATAAAGAAAATATTTTGTGAAATGAATTCTGTAGATAATTTTGAAAATTGTTTAACTCGCAGTACTGTAAGAGCATGGGCCACATTATATGACATTAACTGTAATAACTGAAAAAATACTGTAATGAATAGCCCGAAGCTTCGAACGTATAGATGTTATAAGGAGGTGCCATGTATTGAACCATACACACGGGTATTAGCAAATAGAAAGCTTCGTTCTATAATTGTCCGATTCAGATGTTTTGTCACTAGAGATTGAAACCGGTAGGCCTAGATGGCGCAGCATTCCAGAGGAAGAACGGATATAATATGTAAATTATGTACCAGTGGTTTAGTGGAGAGTAAAATACATTTTATGTTTTATTGTACATTATACGAGATTGAGCGCTCACACTTCTTTAACTGTATAACCGCAAATGTTCAGAATTTTTTTTATATATGGACGATTACTCAAAACTAAAGGTGTTGATGACAGAAAAAAACATTTATTTAACTTCCAAATTTATTTATGATAATTTCAAAAAGAGACACGACATATGTTAACTGTCTAATATAACAACGTAGTATAATTATGTATGGGGTTGGCGGGTGCTGAGTGGTTCGGCACCCACTAGCTCCGAGGGACGATATACCGCCATATTATACTTTCTCAATTTGGTGAATGCGATGCGTGTTTGCACACACCACATATGTTACATACACTATTTTTGTTTCAGTTGTATAGTGACATATGGGGCCTAAGCCCAAGGGGCTGGGGGTAAGATGTTAAACATTTATATACCGTAAAATGGGGTGACTTGGGACGATTATTTTAAAATATGACTGTAATTTTGTCACCCTATCGTCCCAATTATACGGCACCCATATATCACAGGGTATATATTTTAGTGTCAGTTGAGCCTGTTACATTTTATTTTGGTTATTGCTGTTGATTTAAAAAAACCACAAGAGTGTCCCAAGTCACCCCATGTGTTAATTATTTGTTTCAGTTGTGTCACATACTGGAGTATACATGTATAAACTAATTCCACTGTGAATGGTATAATAAAAGAGTGGGGTTATATCTTTCTGTCACGTAAATTCCAGCCTGATTGGATGAGAGATGTGTTAGATAAAATACACAAAACATCTTAAAAAAACGCATTATGACGTCAAATCACACCTGTAAAATTGGTCTATTTTTAATCATTAATTCTAAATACAGAGCATGGGTTAGACTTTAAATTCAGCGCTAAATAATAAATTTAGCTTTTTTATACTTATTATACTTTAAATAGATATTTATGGAGACATTCTCAATGAGAACTATTAATTTTAAAAATACATTACATATGTCCCAAGTCACGCTTGGGACACTTTAAATTTTTTTAAAAATGTGTTCGAACAGTATGACTAAAAAAAACTTATATTGAACGATTCCAGTGATTATAAATTTTGAGCTAAAATCATGTAGGCTATACAGTCATATTGGAAAATGCCTTAGGTGTGGATACGAAAAACAGTTGAAATCGTCCCAAGTCACCCCATTTTACGGTATTACTATTTGTATTACTATTTTTGAATTATATATGTACACATCATGTACCCATGTCACTCAGAATAAACAATACCATGCCATACCATATTCACAAAACACGCCAGTGCAACGCTTTTCGGCGCCAAATTTTCAATTTTTGCAGAAATATTTCATAATATCGACGGAAAAAGGCCAAAATGTTCAATTTATCTCTAATAAAGGTGTGCACGGAGATCTCCTGCTCTGGCATTCAAGTTCCAAAGAAACAAAATGTTTCCTCCCTGTTCTATCGTAAATATTGAATATTGTGGGCAGCCTCCGTGACCGTGGGTTAATGTGCTCGGCCGTAGACCAACAGGGCTCAATTTAAAATCCTGTGTCTGGAGGGCAGTGACACCTCATTCATCTCGCCATCCTCAGAAGGTTCTCCTTACCTAGTTTAGCCTATATGTGTACAAATGTGGTGTTGAACTCTATTTATTTCATTTCATTGCATTTGATACAGCCAGATAACACCTGACTCAACGTTGGCCTGACAACATTACAGCAACATTTCAGCAAAGATCTTGTGAGTTGAGAAAGCGTTCATGGGTCTTTATTCTTAGGTCTACTGTGTGTATTGTGATTTCCATTATTGGCATTACGTAAGAGGGTGCAGTGAAAGTGCATTACGTCTGCATGTGAATATGATGGATTAGGGCTACTGTATATTTCACGGCTGAGTAAGAAACATTAAAAACTGATATTTTACAACTTTGTTAGGCATATTTTGGGCAGAAGAATTAAAATTGAAAATTAAAGATTTCGTGAAAATTCCTAGCTAACTGGGGCATAATAAAAGTCCCAGAAAAAGCAATAATTGCATTTTGTAGTCCTGTGAAATGATTCTTTGTCAAGTATATGACACTAGGTGCAGTGCTTCAGAACGTGTGTAAAATCAGCAAAATGTATTATGGGAACCGAGCATAATAATATAAATGCCAATGATCGATATAAAGGATGTACATCTTTTCATGATAATGCATCTTATAGTATAGATATATACATTATCTGACACATTTATAGCTGGTTTTTTGCAATGCTGTCGACAAACGTCAAGGCCCCTGGGCCTCTTGTTTAAATTAAATCTATGTCTCTCGTGCACATTCAAATTCACTTAGTATTTTGACATACCGTATATCCCCGTGTATAGTGCGACGCCATGTATAATAAGAGTTAAGATATGAAACCTCTGATGACGGGGAAAACGTCTACCGATCTATATATAGTGAGGCGAATAGGTGAATTTTTTCAGAGGAATTGTGCATTTTGTCATAAAAATGTGAAACTTCGCAATATCTGAGGAACAATTTAAGCCATAGAGATATTTTGAAATTATCATGTGAGGCCTTTGGTAGCCATTTTTCAATATGGCCGCTATAGAAATACCAAAATCGGTGTTCAGCACAGACAAGAAATAGGTGGGGACATTTGTCTCACTACCTTGGAAAAAATGGAGACATTTGACATCTAAGTGCGTAATTGACGCCCAGTGCTCAGCATAGACAAGAAGTAGGTGGGGACATTTGTCTCACTACCCTGGAAAAAAGGAGACATTTGATCTCTAAGTGCGTAATTGACGCGATATCGCGGCCTGTGCTGAACACTGCAAAATGTCGATGTTCTGCAATGGGGAGTTATATAAAACGTTGTTAAAGCTGCAAGATAATAATAATCAAGTGAAATAATATAATATAATGTATACTTGTGTGACGACTATATTTTGTGATTATAGTTTCTATTCTGGACGCCGAGCTGTATCCAATGTCACTGTTAACATGTAGTATTGTCAGTTATATGCGGTTTATGCCTGTCGTCTTCATAAAAAGACTATTAGATTATTTAACTCTGGTCTACCAACTTCATCAAAGTTATACGCGGTTAGTGGCAAGTGAAGAACACAGAAAACAAGTGAGAAAGCTGTGTTTCTGTGCAATGAACCGTTATCCACCTCAGACTCACTTCATAAAGCTTCTACATTTGGATGCCTGTGTTTGTAAATGTGCTCTGGATTTGCAAGATGATCTCTTGGCAAAGCTCAGTGCTGGAGACCTGGTTGCACAGTATCATGCTCACTGCTTCGCATCACTCTAAAACAGAGCATCTCCGCTAAATTTAAAGCTGATCATGCTGGTAAAGACAGTGTTTCCCATGACATTGATCTAGCAGAACTCATACATGGAAGAGGCCAGACAAGCTGAAATGGTCTCTACAGTCTTCAAATTTGTTGATCTTTGTCGCTCATATTTAACTAGAATCGAAGAACTTGGTGCGATATACTTTTTGCTTTTCAAGAAGATATTGGTCAAGCTCTCGAAAAAGCATATGAGAAAGACTAAGATGACGTAGCAATTCATCTTGCTACAGCAGCAAATATAGTGCGCAAAGACATGCTAGACATGCAGGCTACCTTCACGGGATCATTGGATAAGAACTGTCAGCAACAGCCTGTTCCACCATCATTGCTGGAGCTCGTGGCAATGATCCACTACGGTGCCAGCATCAAAGCTCAGTCCAATAAGAGTGGCATGACCCAAGCAACACTTAGCACAGCACAACTATAACAATAGATCACCTCTAATCGACGACATGTTGGAAGCACAGGATGTCACCACACTAAGGTTATTTATGTTGGACTGACAGAGCATTGAAAGACACGCAAAGACAATTGGTTGAAGCAATATTTCAGCTTGGGTTGTCCATTTTAGAGTGATGGACATATCAAATGCTCTGGGAAACAGCGTGTGTGAGCAGTGCAGCTGGAAAATGTGTGTGTGTCCTCCCAATCTAAGGGTTTTTACTACAGCAGCTGTCGATAACATCGACCACAGTTCTCCACCACTGATGTAGATTCTTTCCATGGCACAAGTATATCCCTCTTCCAGCATCCCAGCAAGGACAACACCGGGACAGACCGACTTAGGCTCTTCTCTCTTGACCAGTCAACAACAAAGCGGATATCAGGGCTGCCAGAATCATACACCAGGGTATATCCACTCATACAGATGTAGTGAGAGCCCTATGTTCTATTTCTGATACCGTACATGACCCTACAGATCGAACTCATCCATTTAATTTGAGTTAGATCTCTAAAAGAAACCTCCTTTCCTCTCTAAGGTGATGAAATCACGAAGCTGACACCGTGGTTTTTCACCTTAGATCATGTTAGCTAGGCCAGGTGGGCATCCGTGCACGTTCGAGATATGGCTAGCCTTGAGCGTATTCATCCAGAAGTAGGTGATGAATTCATCAAAGGAAACTTCACTGTTTGAAAAACTCAACATGCATTTTCATTCATTGTAATCATTCAGGCACACGAACAAAACAATGATGTTGTAAGGGGTAATGAAGGAGCTGATGGTATAACACAAAACTCTGAAGCTCTGAGACGGTTGGCAGTTTCTGTTTCTGAAATGACAAGACTAATTGAAGAGTTTGATAAATCAATGGATACGGCAAACAACAAACGTTTGCGTGAAGAAACTTAATACCATGAACAACTTCACAATAGGCCTATACAAAAAGTGTTTGCTCAGCATGTATCTGCATTAACAGACGTATTTGAAGAAATGTGAAATTCATTTCTCGAACACATCGATTAACTTTTGGTTTTAGATACACATGACGTTATGGATTCAGCAGTGACGGGAGGAATTTGTCAGCAGAATTGACCGGGCAGGAGCAGTACGATGCTCCGTTGAGTAACGATTTGTGGGGCAGTCGAGGAGCTTATCGAGAAAAATAAACTACCACTCTCAGCAGACCACCACCAAGAGAGGTTCCTTAGTCAAAATTACAATTATCTTTTCTTAAAAGTGACTGTTCTCTATTTTCACAGCTATATATTGCTTGTCAGACTAGGGATGGCAACATAGAAGAATTGTTTAAACACGAAAATCACGTTTGCATAATCTGTGTCATGTGGACAGTAAGAGTCACCATGCTTCGTTACTCATTAAACATGTTAAATTTTGGATCAAATGCGATAAATTTACCTTGTGTTGTTTGCCTGTCTGTCCGTGTGCCGTCGCCATACTCCAGCATATCCAGAGAAAAAACGTCAGAGTTATGTAGTTTTGATTGAATTTGGGTGGAATGGTCTGAAAGTGTCTGAAGTTATTAATTTGAAAAATAGACAGTTCCTAGAAACTATAGCGTCTCATCTTAATTTGTGAAATTTGACAGAATTGGTTGTTTTGAATTTGTCTGTTTCAGAGCCCCCTGGGGCTTTAAACTCTTCCAGGATTTGTTGTGGTGTTTGAATCCTGTCTGTTATTTTGTCTTGTTGTTTTGATGGTTTGTGAATTGTGTGTTTGATTGTATGCTTTTTTTCTTGGCGTTTTGTGAGTTCTTCTTTGTTGGTGAAAGTTATTAATCTGTTATTTATAAGTGTTCATGTGAATGCGTGAAATGGCTTGTGAATTATTGTCACTCACCAACGCGGTGACACGTTGGTGAGTGATAACGTGTCGTGGTGACCTGCTCAACGCTGGAAGTGTTTGCCCGTCAACGCCAGCGTTGCGCGACTGCTGGCTCAGCACTGTTAGCGCTGAACTGACATTGGCACTGCGGTAGCTACACTGTGACAGCATTCCATGTTTCTATATCACTTTTATTTGCTGCCAGCGTTGTCCCAATGTTGGCCCAGTGCCGTTGGCGCAGGACGACACTGGCACAGCTCTGGTTTATTGCTGGTCATCACGTATTAACTATCATTATATTAACCTTCTTGTGGTTAGAGTATGGCATGTCTAAAGTTTTAAACCTCTGTGTGCTAGACTACCATATGTTTAGAGTATCACATATTTCGTCTACTAATCGTCTTGGGTTAGATTGTCAAATGTCTCTGATTTTTACCTTCCGATGGTTAGAGTATCACATATCCCATGCATTAACCTGATGGTTGTCACGTCACTTGTCGTATGCATTAACCCTCTAGAAGCTAGAGTATACCGTGTCTCGTGTACTAACCCTCTGAGGGCTCGACTATCACATGCCTCCTATATTAATCTTCTGATGGTTATAGTATCATATTTCTTATGTTTTAACCCTCTGGGGACTAGACTATCTTAGGACTTCTATGTTAACCTTCTGATGGCTAGAGTCACACTTGTCTATGTATTACCATTCTGGTGGCTAGATCATCACATGTCTCATGCATTAACCTTCTGGAGGCTAGACTATCTTAAAATTATGTCTCTCATCTTAACCTTCTGATGGCTAGAGTATCACTTGTCTTACGCCTTAACTTATTTGGTGTAGATTGATTATTTGAATTATTTGGTGCACGCCAAATCATTTGGCGCACACCAATTAATAAGCTAGAGTAGCTGCATGACACATAAGACATGTGATACTGTAGCCCCCAGGGGGATAATAAAGGAGACCTCTAGCTATCGAAAGGTTAATATATGAGACATATGAAAGTCTAGCCCTCAGAAGGTTAATCAATGAGGCATGTTATGCTCTAGCCACCAGAAGGTTAATACATTAAAAATATTATAATCTAGCCATGAGAAGGTTAACATAGGGGACATAGAGTCTAGTCTTCAGAGGGTTAATACATGAGACATGAATTATGCCAGATTACGATCAGATCGCCCAGATTATACCCCACCCTGAATCTGGTGGGGTATAGTCTGTATGGAGGGGTATATGGGTCACGTCAATATTTCTCGACTGGAAGCATTGCGTTACTGCTCAACACTTATCATGTAGCTTCGACGCTATCACTCTTACTCGATACTGTTATCATCACTACTCGATAGATTTTTTAATACTGTTCAGCTATTTGTGCTTTAATTCAATATGTTTTGTTTTATTTCAAAATCGCTTCATTACTATTGATTACTTTTTGTAGCATTGGTCACTACTTTGGTCACCACTCGACTGAAATCGACTTTCATGACTGCTCAATACCGAAGTTTTCATGTCGACTCGACGTCTCGACTCCATCCAGCGAGCAACTGCTGAACTAAATGACCTATCACACAGGAGGGGCGTGGGCTCCAGTTGGGTAACGCTGCCCGCTTGTCACTCAGGAGGGGCGTGGGCTCTAGGGGTTAACGCTGTCCGCCTGTCACTCAGGAGGGCATGGGCTGTGGTGGTTAAATAACGCTCTGGTTAACGCTGCCCGACTGGACTTTTATGTTAACCTTCTGATGGCTAGAGTCACACTTGTCTATGTATTAACATTCTGGTGGCTAGATCATCACATGTCTCATGCATTAACCTTCTGGAGGCTAGACTATCTTAAAATTATGTCTCCCATCTTAACCTTCTGATGGCTAGAGTATCACTCGTCTCACGCCTTAACTTATTTGGTGTATAATGGGTGCGCACCAAATAATTAATTGGTGCGCACCAATTGATTATTTGAATTATTTGGTGCACGCCATATCATTTGGCGCACACCAATTAATAAGCTAGAGTAGCTGCATGACACACAATACATGTGATACTGTAGCCCCCAGGGGGATAATAAAGGAGACCTCTAGCTGTCGAAAGGTTATTATATGAGACATATGAAAGTCTAGCCCTCAGAAGGTTAATCAATGAGGCATGTGATGCTCTAGCCGCCAGAAGGTTAATACATGAAAAATATTATAATCTAGCCATGAGAAGGTTAACATAGGGGACAGAGTCTAGTCTTCAGAGGGTTAATACATGAGACATGAATTATGCCAGATTACGATCAGATCGCCCAGATTATACCCCACCCTGAATCTGGTGGGGTATAGTCTGTATGGAGGGGTATATGGGTCACGTCAATATTTCTCGACTGGAAGCATTGCGTTACTGCTCAACACTTATCATGTAGCTTCGACGCTATCACTCTTACTCGATACTGTTATCATCACTACTCGATAGATTTTTTAATACTGTTCAGCTATTTGTGCTTTAATTCAATATGTTTTGCTTTATTTCAAAATCGCTTCATTACTATTGAATACTTTTTGTAGCATTGGTCACTACTTTGGTCACCTCTCGACTGAAATCGACTTTCATGTCTGCTCAATACCGAAGTTTTCATGTCGACTCGACTCCATCTAGCGAGCAACTGCTGAACTAAATGAACTATCACACAGGAGGGGCGTGGGCTCCAGTTGGGTAACGCTGCCCGTCTGTCACTCAGGAGGGGCGTGGGCTCTAGGGGTTAACGCTGCCCGCCTGTCACACAGGATGGCATGGGCTATGGTGGTTAACGCTCTGGTTAACGCTGCCCGACTGTCGCATAGGAGGGGCCTGGACTCAGTGGTTAACACTGCCCGCCTGTCCCGATTACTACTACTACACTAAGTTTACTGCGACACCATTGGTTTGTAAAGAGCTAATCCATATCTAAGCGGAAGTAACCAGTGTGACAAGCTTACCCATATGGGCCTACTCTTACAGGTATGATTTAAAACTGGAATAGGAAAAACATTTTATTATATTTAAACAAGCGCCTATAGTTGCGACCAAGGTGAAATAAGTAGGCCCTATTTACAATTCCACTTATACCCCAAGAAAGTTGGACTAAAAAGAAACAAACTCACACAATTGTATGCCTTTTTGATAACAGAGTAAACTTTGATGGTATTTTGAATACCGCCGAAGTTGGAAAGGACCCCTCTGATATGATTAGGGTTAACATGGTAATCCTTTAAGCGCCACATTATAAAATGTACATTTTCACGCACTTGGAGTTGTGTTTCGCTACCGCGACCCACAACTTCAAGTGGTTATTAATTACTTTTATTTGCAAATTTTAAATGTCTTAGCACCCATTTTATTCACAATTTATTGCGATTAAAACGGCTTAAAACGGATCTAAGACGACATAGCATTGTACGGGTTATAAACTAAAGCTATAATTAACCCTTACAGCTCTGGGGGCAGTAATTCTATAACAAAGTTAAAATCGAGCAGGACAGGCGGGCAGCGTTAACCACTGGAGCCCAAGCCCCTCCTGCGTCACAGGCGGGCAGCGTCAACCACCACAGCCCTCGCCCCTCCTGCGTGACAGTTCATTTAGCTCAGCAGTAGCTCGCTAGATGGAGTCGAGACGTCGAGTCGACATGAAAACTTCGGTATTGAGCAGACATGAAAGTCGAGATCAGTCGAGTGGTGACCCGAAATAAACGGCAAATTAGTGACCAATGCTACAACAACTATTGAACAGTAATGAAGCGATTTTGAAAAAAACATATTGAATTAAAGCACAAATAGCTGAACAGTATTAAAAAAACTATCGAGTAGTAATGATAACAGTATCGAGCAAGAGTGATAGCGTCGAAGCGACATCACAAGTGTTGAGCAGTAACGCAATGCTTCCAGTCGATCCATAGGCCTATATATAGCCGAAATCAACACTGGTTCAGCTTTAAGTCCTAGCCCACTGTTTAAAGTAGGGACAATATCAGTTAAATACAGTGTCAGTCCAGTTAGTTTAATTTTGGGACATTGTCGCAAGCAACATAATACTGTGTATTAGCTAATCAACACAAGACTACATAAGTCCAGGAGCTCCCGCTCCGAATTAGAATTTGATTTAAGCAATTTTGTATAGGGTTATTAATGTAGTCCTAGTCTAGGTCAAAAATCAAGACGCAAGACAACTAGGTCTAAGAAGCCCAGTCTAAGAGTAAGATAAGAACTAGACAGTCTGTCAGAGATTGCAAACCTCCATTGAAATGAATGATCCTAATCAGTATCCCAGTAATGGTCTACCTATCTGGCACGGTTTACCCGATATCAGGCCAATCGAGTTAACTAATAGCTGATTTACGGTCATTTTGAATTAGATATAAATTAGTTAAAAACTTAGGGTGCATTCTCCCCCGAAACCTCAAATTTTGTTTTATAGTAATGGACTAACATCTAACACAGTTTGCAAAATATTGGGCATGTGAAAGTAAATAATAGCCGATAGAGGGCCATTTTGAATTTGATCGAGTCAGAATTTTTCAAGATGCATCCTCAGCTGAAATCTCACATTTCATTCTATAGTAATCGTCTAGCTATCTAGCACGGTTTACCAAATATCGGCCATGTGTAAGTGAATAATGGCCTAAAGGCGGCCATTTTGAATTTGATCAAGTCAAAATTTTCCAAGATGCATCTTCAGCTGAAATCTCACATTTCATTCTATAGTAATGGTCTAGCCATCTAGCACGGTTTACCAAATATCGCCCATGTGAAAGTGAATAATGGCCGATAGGAGGCCATTTTGAATTTGATCGAGTCAATTTTTTTCAAGATGCATCCTCTCTTGTAATCTCACATTTTGTTTTATAGTAATGGTCCAGCTATCTAACACGGTTTACCAAATATCAGCTATGTGAAAGTAAATAGTGGCCGATAGGCGGCCATTTTGAATTCGATTGAGTCGAAAGTTTTTAAAAGGCATCCTCTCTCGAAACGTCACATTTTGTTTTATAGTAATGGTCTAGCTATCTAGCACGGTTTACCTGATATCAGGCCTATCGAGGTAAATAATGCCGATTGCCGGCCATTTTGAATTCGTAAGTTAAAAATTTTCAGGGTGCATTCTCCCCCGAAAACTCACACTTTGTTTTATAGTAATCAGGTAATGGTCTAGCCATCTAGCACGGTTTACCAAATATCAGCCATGTGAAAATGAATAATGGCCGAAAAGGCGGCCATTTTAAATTTGATCAAGTCAAATTTTTTCAAGATGCATCCTCATCTGAAATCTCACATTTTGTTTTACAGTAATGGTCTAGCCATCTAGCACGGTTGACCAAATAACGGCCATGTGAAAGTGAATAATGGCCGATAAGCGGCCATTTTGAATTTTATCGAGTCGAATTTTTTCAAGATGCATCCTCTCCTGAAATCACACATTTTGTTTTATAGTAATGGTCTAGCCATCTAGCACGGTTTACCAAATAACGGCCATGTGAAAGTGAATAATGGCCGATTGGCGGCCATTTTGAACTTGGACGAGTTGATTTTTTTCAAAATGCATCCTCTCCTGAAGCCTTACAATTTGTTTTATAGTAATGGTGTAGATATCTTCAGCGGTTTTCATGATATTCCACAATATCAGGCCTGCCGAGGTGAATAATGGCTGATAGGCGGCCATTTTGAATTTTATCAACTTCAAATTTTTCAAGATGCATCCTCTCCTGAAACCTTACAATTTATTTGATATTAATGGTGTAGCTATCTTGAGCGGTTTGCATGATATTCCGCGATATCAGGCCTGTCGAGGTGAATAATGGCCGATAGGCGGCCATTTTTAATTTTATCGACTTGAAATTTTTCAAGATGCATCCTCTTCTGAAACCTCACAATTTGTTTTATAGTAATGGTGTAGCTATCTTGAGCGGTTTTCATGATATTCCGCAAAATCTTTCAGTCGGATTTACCGATGTTCTAAATTAGGTCAAAGTGCTGGGTCAACTTCAAGGTCAAGGTCCAAAAACCTGAAAAGGCACAACTAGGGACCTTAGAGAACATGTATGTGCAATATGACTGTCATCGGCCCAGTACTTTTCGAGATCTGCTCCGGAAACGAAGTGCGCGTCAAAACGTCTAAATAGGTCATAGTTCTGAACCAGAAGTAGGTCAAAGTTCAAATACCCCAAAAGGCACAAGTAGACCCCCCAGGGGTGTTGTGTGTAAAATTTGAAGACAATCGGACAAGTACTTTCAGAGATATGCTCCGGAAACGAATTGTTTACGGACGGCCCAACGCCGTCACATCATCATTTTCTCCTCTGCAACCTTGCGTATTGAATTCAGATTAAAAATATTTTAACCTGTCCAATAGCCACCTGGAAGTAACCCACATACCAAAAATTGTTATCCTAGCTTATTTTCTTACAAAGTTATAGGCAAAAGAAGAGGCCAAAAAAAAACGGAGGTAGAATCCATAGCTCCCTCCGTCTCACCTACGGTGACGGCGGGAGCTAAAAACGGAATCAATCAAAATGAATAAAAAGCCAATCTGCTTAATTTATTGTGCATAGAAAATGTGAAACATACATGTACACATCCCTCCCAATACAACCAAAATACTCAATTGGAAGGTAACATGATAGGCCTATATTGACCAACATGTATTAATTGTCATTAATTTATCTAAAATCACTGACTTGCATTACAAATTTATTTAATTTCACCGCCGATCTAGTCAATAGCCATGAACAAAATCGTGGGGGGCTCGAATATAGATGTTCATAATATAAACCTCACAAGAGAAACCTAGAAGATCAATATAGTGGAATCAAGCAGAACGACAATACCTCGAAGTGACCCTAGTTGTGAAAGAAACACGATTAATATTATCTTATCTGGTATTTGATTAACAGCCTAAACCATCCTTAGAGAGATGGCTATTTAATGGCTGTCTAATGCAGTCTCCTACTGGGGGTCATCTAGAATAACAGTATTGCACGTTCTATACCTGAAGTAGGCTATGCTAGAGATACGGCGACTACAGAGACTCGTTACAGTCTTTTCATATGTCCTAATTCTTACCTGCATTAGTAGGCCTATAGTAATGGTGGTTTCAATTTTTTAAATCATAAAGTGGTCTCTACCCACAGAGCACTGACGTCGATAATATACTGACTGCACTAGTGTTTCTGTGATTTAATTTTCACTTGTGTTTTTAGAACTGAGAAAATGTCTTCAAATCTATGAAACTGCTTTACACTGTACGTGACTTAATTTTACAAATCCAAGTAATTTTCAGTCACTTAAATTGTGGATTGCGTTGGCGAGACACAACTTTAAGTGACAGAAAATTTAATTGAATAGCTCAGAGCTCTAGGGGTTCGAGCAGTAGACACAAGGGCTTATTATTTTTTTCTCATAAATTTCATCAGTAGGCACCTATAATATGTTTGACGTCATCTCTAAATCATATCAGATGTATAAACCCAACTTTTATATAGTTATTTAGTTTATCTGAGTTCAAATCACTGAGGTCACACTAATAACTTCCATTCTAATTTTAGCGGACAATTAATTGCAGTCATTAAAGCTATATATTCGCATAATATTTTTGGATTCAATGTTATACATGAAGCTATAGTGGGGCCTATCATAACGTTGGGGCTAGATGGGTTGTGAAGAACAGTAAATTTACAAAGTTTTACACATACATATTAGCCAAATATGAATCATAATTTGAATTCATTCCTTTCACGATTTCGTTTTATATACTAGTCTAGCTGACTGATTCAGGGTAATGATTGATCAGAATTTTGACTTCAATTTCTGGTTTTAAAATATATATACTCCAAAACAGCATCATCCACCATGAAATTTCAAATCTTTTTTTAGTATATTCTAGATTAGCACCATATACAATAAATGAATCTGTCATGTGCATAGGCCTGCAAATCCATAAAAAAATACTCTAATGGACGATAATAGATGAATTTAAATTCATTACCGTCAAATCAGTCAGCTAAAAATATCGCCATCTTTTTTATTCATACTGTATAAATTACAGGTGATGACTGTTCTGCGAACATATATAGCTTTAATACACGAATCAATTAATAGTAATTATATCTTTTGGAAATATTGCTCTCAGATTCATCCGACGTACCAGGCTAGAACATGCCAGAAATGCAAATAAAATAGTTAAATAAAATGCAAATAATCTTGCCTACTTTATTGATTACAAATATAATTCACATTATTGCACACACTCGTCCGATAGGGTGAATTTAACACAGGAAGACAACGATATATTATCAAATTCACTTGTGATTATAACATTTAAAAACAAGTTTAATAAGTCTACTATGTGACGGCCGAAGGTATTTTCTCAATTTGTAGTTGTTGTTGACTTTTCAACCAAAGAGCTACAATGGCAGTGTTGGCATCATTGAATTGTTCTATAAACGAATGTCTCTGTAACAAATAAAATATAAATTATTAAAAAACATGTCTTACTTTTATTTTCTATTACAGAAAATATAATTAAAACGGATCAATCAATCAATCAATCAATCAATCAGTCAATCAATAAAACTTCTATAGCGCCTATATCCTTTAGCGGACCGAGCTCAGAGGCGCACAAATACTTAGCGTGATCATGTGTCATAATCGACGCCAAAGCAGGTTCGTCAACAGGGAGCCGGGCTGCTGAGGGACTAGGGTGGAAAAGCCAGGTCAAATAGGTGGGATTTAAATAATTTCCGGAATGATAAGATTGTTTTGGCATTACGTATTGGCACATAAGGCTGGACCAGATATAGAGAAAGCTCTTGACCCAGTCTTAGTCTTTATACAAGGAACAACAAATCTATTCGAATTAGTGGAGCGTAGATATTTTGAGCATTTCGGCCGAAGAAGTAAATCAGCCAGATATGTAGGTTGGTTTTCTTTTAGGGTTTGGAAAGTTATTGCGCATATTTTAAAATGAATGCGAAACTTGACAGGAAGCCAATGTAATCGTTTTAGAATTGGAACGGAATGACTGAATCGTGGGGCCTTGGTTACTACTCTTGCAAGGCAGTTTTGAACGCGTTGTAATCTAGCGATATCCTTTTCTGGCATATTGTTAAAAAGTGAGTTACAATAATCTAACTGACTACTGACGAGTGCCACTGCAATTTGCTTGGCAAGATCTAAGGACAGACTTTTTCGAATTCGACGCAGGTCACGGATATGATAGAAGCATGCCCTACATGTTTGGGATATGTGTTTTCGGAAATTCAGGCTACTGTCGAATAGTACACTAAGATTTTTAGCTGATGTAGATGGATTTGTGTCTTGACCTAAAAGTAAGCATGGGATATTATTCAAGAATTTTTCTCGCTGAAGTTTGGTCCCAATAAGAAGAAATTCTGTCTTGCTAGGATTAAGCTTCAGCTTAGATCCTGTCATCCAGGCCGACACACCATTTAAACAATGTTGCAACTTCTCAAAGAGATTCCTTCGAATGACACTGTTCTCGGCTACATGTTGAATGACATACAGTAATAAAAGGGCAAGCCGGTCGAAATAACCCCCCGACCCGCCTGAGTGATTTTTTTTGTGCAGCATTCCCTGAACTGTCACATTTTGTTTTACAGTAAATAAATGGTCTACCTATCTAGCACAGTGTGTCATGTACATTACAGATATTAGGACAGTGATGGTTGCAGGTCGGCCATTTTGAATTTGATCAATTTGACATTTCTCAGGGCATATATCCCTCCCTGAAACCGTAGCTATCTGGTACAGTTTGCCAGATATCAGTCATATTAAACTTAATTTAATTATGGCCGATAGTCGGCCATTTTGAATTGGATCAAGTTGAAATTTTTCAGTGCATGTGCCTACCTGAAACCGCATATTTTGTTTCATAGTAATGGTCTAGCCTTCTGGCACAATTTGCCGGATGTCAGCAACATTTAAAAAAACTAGGCTATTTTGGCCGAGAGATGTAGTTCAAAGGTCATAACCCCTAAACGACACATCTACATCCCCCGAGAGATGTGTGTGTTCATTATGAAGAAAATTACCCTTGAGTTTTAGGAATTTGCTCCGGAAACGAAAATGCTAACAGACAGACGGACGGACATCCGAAGCGACGTCATAACCCCCTAACTTCGTCGGGCGGGGAATAAAAACTACAGGTCTACAGACGCCACCTGGCAGGAGGCGATTTAGAGCGGATGACTATGACTGTCAGTTTCACAAATTGTACCAGGTCGACAAACTACTTTACTAGAAGAGAAAAGCAAAGCACTGCCTCTTTTATAATTAATGTTCATATAATTAACTAAACAAAATCTTACCATCAGAGCCTGCGGAGCGGGTCTAGCTAAAGGTTTCTTCTGCATACTATAAAATAATAAATCAGAGGTTATAAAACCTAATTAAATATTCGTATGAGAAAATAAAAATCTTCGAGTTAATGTATCACAATGATGACACTGAAGGGCTTTCCAGACGTTTCACATCAGAGTTCGCTTCAAATTGAACTCGCAAGAAGGGACCCTAACAGAATAAGACGTTTGGCATCTCAAGCAACGGCGATAGGACTATAATGTTAAATGACTGTGACTGGGGCGAAACATCTAGAAGGCGAACTGGCAACGATGCGAAACGTCCGGAAACTACTAAAGCTTTGGGATAAACCAACAACTTCTCACTTCATATATTCATATGTGATATATAATAAAGAAACCTACATTGCAATGCTCATACAAAAGCTTGCAATGTTCATATAAAAGCTTCTAGGGATAAACTTATCACTCCATATCTGCAAGCACGTTGAATATAATAAAACGAAGTAATAAAACAAAAAAACATACATATATTTTTTAATATACTGGTAATTCACTTAATTAATTAAAACCAAAATTCTTTTAAATACAAAATAATGTTCAAAATGTTCAAAAGTATATCTCACCATTGTGACACAAAATCAACAAATGCATCTGAAAAATTTCCTCGGGGTAGTTGCGGTGGGACCTTCAGGCAAAAAAACAGTTCACACATCAACAGACATTTGATGTTATGGTGGTAATATTTACCCTTAAAGTGCCAATCACCTTTTTTTAGCCTTTTTATAAAAGAAAAATTAAAGGAGAAATTAACATGAATATTTGCCAGTTTGACATACCGGTATGTTTTGATTTTCACAAAGTAATTTTAACTCACTTGAAGTTGTGGCTCTTGGTACAGTGTGTCCAATTTTATATTTTATTACAGTGTACTTGAGTGGCAAATTTGGTTACACAATAATAAATCAGCAATACTCTTTAAAGTGTTGTTGTAGTAGATGTACATGTTACTAGTTCGTTATTGTCCAGAAAATTGGAAATACAAAAATTAGTCAATTGGAAAAGATGAGTAACTGCTTAGGTGTGATAATGTGAATTGTGGAAAAAATTTGCATTTGTGACCCAACTGGTCAAAATCAGTCGCATTGCACATTTCTTAAATAATTAGATAATTCAATATTGGGAAAGAGAACAAATTGATTATTTCTGTGTGCAAAACATTTGAAATTATCATGATTCAAACCATAATTATGGAATTTTAAGCAAGTTTAACATGTTTAAAAGACGTTTGTTATAAAAAAATAAAGTATCTCACAATTTATATTTTAAGTTTTCAACCATGTTAACCACCCTTTTATGTTTTTTTATTGTAAAAAATTATTCATTGATTTATTCAATAAAACTAACATTTTAAATGTTGGTACCCTGTATTATTTTTGGCAATTCTGAGGGTCTGAAAAAATGTGCTATGCAACTATGATGTGCAGATGGGTCAGATTTAAAATATTCATTGACTAGCAAATTGGCCAAAAGAACATCTTAGCAGTGGAAATACATACCTTTTCAACGATGGATTTAAGTAGATCAATAGGCTGCAAATGAACATACTGATTAGAAATGGCAGGTCAGTATTATTACTTATCTTCAATTTAATTAATGAAACACAATTTCACATAGCTCAAAAAATAAAAAAAGTTTAGTTTTAAACAAATTAACAACAATATTTCCCAGGGAAAAATAAGATGCCTGAAGCCTAATAACATCTCCCACATAGAGACTGCTTATGCATATACATGTAGTAACAAAGTATATGTCGTGGACATTGAAGATCAAACAAGATTGAAAAGATTCAAGACAGACAGAGAGGCATTTCATTTGCCATCCAACATTGTGGAAATTTTAAAATCAACCTGTGACGGAGAATTGGCATTTTGGAAAATTCTCGGAAAAAATCATTTGCATATATTATCACTATAGGCCATATCCATATTGTTGGGAAGTTGATTCAAAGTTTTTTGAATTTTTGCTCCCGAAATAACTTTAGACAAATACATGACAGACTTAGTCTAGCAAAAGGAGAGCAATTGACAAAAATTCTGACTATAACATTTTGATGCTTAGTGTCTAAAACAGTGTTAAAAAAAACCCTGATGATAACCTTTTGAAGTTCAGTGGTTAATAAGGGGCCTTAAGTCCTATATTATCCCCCGCCATAAATTAGGTTAAGAGTTTTTGCTGTCACAAATAAATTTAAAAAGTGGACTTGCGGTGGCCATATTGAATTTCAGTAAAAACACCTACATATTTCCAGATGGTGGGAAATGTGATTGTAAAATTTGAATAATTTTTTACTTTAAGTTTTTGCGCACACAGAAAAATTGTAGTTGATCCGTAGTGGCCATTTTGAATTTCAATTAAACCTTGAGAAAATCAACTGCACATCTCCATATCGTGGGGAATGTGATTAATAGTAAAATTAGAATAATTTCTGATGTGGAATTTTTGCGCCCCCAAACAAATTTGGAGTTGACCTCTGGTGGTCATTTTGAATTTTGGTAGCACCTTTAAAAAATCACATCCCCTTGTTGCTAGGAATGTGTTCTTAAAATAAAATATAAATTTGACAGAATGCTGGCGCGACTAAAATCCCCCTTCCCCTACGGGCTGGGGATAAAAAGCAAACATCTTGAAAATCTCAATATTGTTGCACACATGTTGAATATTTTACATCAAATTATGACAATTAGCCAAGAAAGATACACTGGATATAGAAGTATTTTTAAATAAATAAATATATATCACTTACCTTTGCTGTGGACGATTTTGCCTGCAATTAAAAAAATCAGATTTTTAAAATATAGTAATAATTAACTAATCTCTGTACATTAAAATTTAGAAACAGGTCTGGTATTAAAAAGAAAATGATTGAATAATTGTGATAAATGGTAGTGCTCAAATAAGTCATAGAAGACACAATGCCAAGGATTTGGTAAACATAAAAAATAGCAATTAGTTAGAAACAGCTGTGGAATTTCATAAAATGGTCATTTAATAGAGCTCATATTAAAGTTAGAGATGTGTTTTTGCTATATACAGAAAAATAATGCATCCCCTCCATCCTTTGATTGAGGCAAAATAATACATGTACTGAGAAATACAATGTAGATGTGTGCCTACATGGAAAATGACAAGTGACCAAGTATATTTGAGATAGCATGGTTACAAGAACTCGAGAAAATGAAAAAATTACTGCCATTTTCATGAAAATCATTAAATCGCGACCAAAACCTTTTCATTTCGGGGCCAGGGATGCAAGTGCCTACATACAAAATCACGAGTGATTCAGACTAGTGGTTCTCAAGATAATGCGCTCATAATTAGTCACAAATAAAAAAAATCCGCCATTTTCTTGAAAACCACTGCTCAAACTGCAACCAAAACCTTTTCATTTCACATTGAGGTCAGTAAGTGCCCACAATACATGTACATACAAAATCACGAGTATATATGTTCAAAAATTGCTGTTTCGTAATACACAGTGCAATTTGGACGCTGGCCCAATTGAATTATTTGTGGTCTCGGTGAAGGTTATTATACGATTGCTATAGCACAATATTATTCTTAATCAGATGAGAAAAATTAAGTGTTTACTCACAGATGCATAAGGGAACTTTCCTGCGGACATCTAAAACAGATAACAAGCAACATAGTCTGATAAATAGTACCTACAGGTATTGTTTTTTCAATATAATCAGTAAATATTAAAATGAACATGCCAGTGTTACAGAGTACCACATTAGAATAAAACATATCAAATTATGATACCGGCTAAGTTGTCAAATATAAGATGGAAATGAAGCCACAACGCGGTATTTGATGTGTAAGGTGTTGCAGTGTATCCATTCACAAAGCCATGATACATTGTAGCTATTTCGATTCATTGTCAGAATACCACGTTTTCTGGTAAGGACCGTATTTTCTGTAGGTGAATACTAAAAACTATCGTCTGACCCTCTAGGTCACTCAAGGCCAAAAGTAAATATGCGATTGTATTCCCATGGTGGAGTTTTATATAGGTAAATAATAGAAACTATCTTGTTTATTTTTCAAGTTATAAACCATAAACCATTAATGTTGGATTGACCTCCGTTTGACCCTTCAAGGTCACCCAAAGTAAAAAAAATATGATATTCTATGCCTATGATGGGGTTTCCCGTGGATGAATAATAGGAACTATAGCCATCTCTTGCTTACTTTTCAAGTTACAAACCATTAAAGTGTGATAGACCTCTGTTTGACCCCTGAAGTTCACCAGAGATCAAAAGTAAATATGCTATTATATGCACATGGTGGGGTTTCCTATAGGTAAATAACATAAACTATAGTCTTATCTTTTTTTAAATAGCCACCAAGCAGCCATTCTGAAAGGAAACTTGGTCTAAAGTTAATGGAGCTGCTGCCTGGGTGCCCACCATATATTGGGTCTATTGCAGTAGGCCTAAAGGTTTTCAAAATAAGGTGTCAACAACTTACAAGATATTTGGATTAGTGACCATTGATGAGACACATGTAAACTTATCTAAACTTATCTAAATAACAAGAGAGTAGGGTCAGCGGGAACCGAGCAAACACTAAAAGCTGTTAGGGGGATGCTTAATTCAACTAACATCATCATGGCAATGTCTTGTTTACTGGATAATAAAAGTTTACAATTTCCTTAACAGTATAAAAGACAAAAATGCAGTGCGTTCTATGGATGATATTATACAATGCAATAGTAGCCCACCTCAAAAAGTGAAACACCAAGACTCCAAACTTCTGAATGAATACTGTAATCTTGGCCATTTATTCTTTCTGGCTACAAAATAAAGAAAGTAAACAGTCAAATAAGACAAGAGCACAGAACTCCATATCAATTATCATATCATAAGAATGTGTGTGAAGTTCTATTCATAATAGATCAAAAAGTAAGTCCATAGTCATAGCCCACAGCCTCCATCTACACCCCAGTGAATGTGTGTGCATGTGCACCCCAAGGGGTTTCGGAATTATGCTCTGAAAATGAGATTGTTGGTCTCTAAATTATTTTGTTCAGAAATGTAGGGCAGAAATGTAGGTGAAATGTCATAACTTCTAAAAGGCCCATCTACGTCCCCTAAGTGATATGTGTGTGCAATACTAAAGGAATCCCTCAAAGGGTCTCAGAGACATTCTCTTGAAACTGTTAATCTTCAATGTCAAAGATGTAGGCCAGAAATTAGGTCAAAGGTCATAACTACAAAAGACACCTCTACACCCCTGGGGGATGTGTTTGTGCATAAACCTCGAAAGAGATTTCAGAGATATGCTCCAAAATGCGAAATGACTTGCCAATTGTATCATATGGCATATAGAAACAAAGAGGCCAAAGGCCATCATCCCAGGCCCCGCCCTTGTGATGGAAATACACAAATGATGTGTGCAAAGTTCTATTCATTCAGAAAGTAGGCCGATGGCCATAGCCCATAGCCCCCAAAATGCACCCCCGGGCAATGTGTACGTTAACAGTGGTAAATAAGAAAGCAATCCCCAAAGGTGTTTCAGAATTATGCTACAGAAACAAGATTATTAATCTGCAAGCTATTTTGGCTCGGAGATGGTCAAGAAGTCAAAGGTCACTACTGTCAAAAGTAACATCTACATTGCATTTGTGCAATATGAAAGAAATCCTTCAAAGAGTTTCAGACAGCACTTGACGGATCCAGCATAGGGCGTAGCCGGCGTACGCCCCCCCCCCTTATTGGTGAAAATATTGCATTTTCATGCACTTTTTGAATAAAGTGAAGCTAACACGCATTTTTTCAGCAAAAATGTGGCTTACACCCCCTCCTCTTGCAAATTCTGGATCCGTCACTGTCAGAGATATGCTTCAGAAACAAGATTGCTAGTCTCGAGGCTAGGTAAAAAAATAGGTGAAGTCATAACCTCAAAATGCATTTCTAAGCTCCCTGGGGCAATAATAATAAGCTCCAGAAACGAGAATGTGGACAGACAGACATACGGAAGGATGGACGTGTTGATGCCATTTATCCCCTGTCCTCACTTCGTTGGATGGGGAATAACAAAAATGGATAAATTCACTAACAATAACATACCCTATTTTTCAGTGTATAACCCGCTACTTTTCACTCCTTGAAAGGCCTGTTGCGGGGTTATATAACGAATGAGAGCTATACATTGTTTAAGTCCAAAATTACAAGAGGACATTTTTTTGTAATCATGGTTAAATGTCTTCATATGTCACGTCTAAATACGTTTTTTCTCTGTACTTTACTGCACACGGCCACGTGGGAACTAGTGGTGGATGGCCACTATATATAACCTACACACATACCCCACTCTCGCAGTGAGCCGCCACTCCGTAATTCCGACCTTGCATCAAGGAATGTGTGACATTTTCTTTTTCATTCTTTTTTTCGACGGTTCTTAATTGTGTGCACAACGATAAATAAAATGGTATTTGTATTTAGAAACATTGGAAGCCCTGGATTAGAATGATAGAAGCAAGTCGGCAAAATATGAATATACCGGTATTAAAAAGACCAAACAATTACATTTCCGATGATAGACTAAATTTCAAACGTTCAGGCCCCAGAATGTCTTCCGACACGAGACAGACAAAGACGGTCGGTCTATGAGGTTACCAGCACGCCACAGAAGTTTAAGCGATGGTGTTATATCGTCTTGTGTGGTGTATGTGTAGGCCTACAGGCAATGCATTGTATAGGACTATACAGGTGGGAGAACAACTACAATACACGGCAAAGATACACAGTGTGACGCAACGAGAGTTGACTCTGATGAGACACGCGTACATGTAATATACACTAACGCGCAGATCTTTATCTCGCCAGCCATCATGGCTTATACAATCGGCCGTTATATACCCCAAAATGTTTTTAATAATGTATTATTATAATATACAATGTCGGCATCAGTACTATTGAAAACATATCAGATTTTACATTGCTATATATGCCTAACTCTAGGACACAATAGGTTCGTTACAACTGTAGTGTTGTGAGTGGATCACAGATCGGCACCGTGAGCGGAGAAAACGCAGGGTATACACCGGTGCAGGGTATCTATTGTAAAAGCAGCAGTTGTTCGTTAAATTAAACCTCTGCGGGCTATACTCCGGAGCGGGAAATACACCAGAAAATACAGTACCGGTAGATAAAATACTCACAGCCATATAAGCATTGGTTCCAACAAATGATTTAGCAATAGAATCCATAAGTTGAACACTGACACCAAAGTCACATAGCTTCACTGCGCCTTGACTGTTGACAAGTATATTGGATGGCTTCACATCTGGTGGATGAAAGATTTTTCAGCTTATTGTATAAATATAGAGCTACATTTGTGATAAAATAGGGTTTCATCTAAGCTACAGAATTAAGATTATAAACAGAACCTAGAAGTATCAATTACGTATCTAAATGCCAGTGATGATCACTATGTACACGCCTTGTCATAGGCATATAAAGTCCTGTATCAGATTTTTTTAACTACCGGTATATTTAATACTCCATCATCATCACAACTTGTTTACAATAGCAACTCATTTTATTATCATCTCATTGTATACATTTTTTTCATGTATATTTTTTTCCACGATTGACTCCATTTTATAGTTTGTGTTATTTATTATGTCAAAAAAGCAACTTGGGGCAATTGCTGTTTGTAATCCTTTTGTGAAATAAACAATGTTTAAGCCAAGGTGTATTACCAAGCTGTAATTAGTCACAAGGGCCAGAGTGAGAGTAAGTGCCAAGTTACAATAGTTCAAAGGGATGCAAAGGCGAACATTATCGACTTATTCAATAAAACAAAAACAAAATTTATATCTGCATTTTTTGGCATTTGTGCAATTCAAAAGATGAGTGTACGACTGATTATGTGGAGGTAGGCCACATATGGCCCGACATATGGCAAGGGAAATATATTTTTGCCAGACATTAACAACCCAGCAAACACGATGTATTGACCAATGTTGGTCTAATGTTGAGCCAGCGTCTCAACAAACACGAGGCATTGACTCAATGTTGGTTCAATGTTGGGCCATCGTCGTAGGAATGCTGCATTTCTTTTATTGTAGCAGTATAAACCTAGATGTGACTGTTTTAAAGCATCCCCATTAGATAGGTCTATTTCCTAGACTCGAAACCAGCCGTCTCACTCAGCTCAAGGACTGGGAACGCCAGGGTCTCCTGTGGATGATGGCAGCTTGCCAACTCGAGGTGTTGGCAGGTTGCCAGGTCCACTCAGCGACCAGCATGGGTTTAGTAGAAGGGGAATTCCCACTGACCTGGTTTTTGACCACTGCATTATTATCCAAGTCAGAGACTAAGGTTAGCAGTGTCTACACATGGACAGGTGACACTGCTGAAGGAGTGTAGATATTTCCAGGTCAGTCCATGACCACGCCATTAAGAAAAATAATGAGAAAATAATGACCCCCCCAATTATTTTTTAAATGGCTGCGGCGACCTTTTTGTTTTTAATGGATCCATCCCAAAAGTTAATCAGATTATCAGAAATACCCAGAGAACCATCCTATCAAATATGACTGCAATCCAACCAACATTATTGTGTTATTGTGTCCACAAATTATTGTGTCCACAAGTTTTTTGGGTGGCCATCTTGGAAAATGGCCGTTTATGGCTTGGTCCCCCAAAAAATATATCTGTAGAATAGCCCATTCACATAGATCGGAGAAATGAAGAAAATAAAAGAGTAAAAAAATTAATCCCCTCCCCCCCCGAAAAAAGTGCCCCCATAATTTTTTTTCTAAATTTGGAGAGACTACTCTGATAATTTTTTTTTTTTAAATGAGAAAAAAATGAAACCTACCCCTACCATGTCAATTTTTTTTTAATGACTGGGGCAGCCATTTTGTTTTTAATGGATTCATCCTAAAAAATATTCGGATTATCAGAAATACCTAGAGAACAATTCTACCAGCTTTGAAAGCAATCGTACCAACGGTTCATAAGTTATAGTGCCCACAAGCTCTTCAGGCGGCTATTTTGGAAAACAGAGGTTTTTGGCTCAGTGCAAAAAAAATATATAAATGGAAAGAATTGCCCTGTGACATACTAGCTCATATATGTGAAAAATAAAGAAAATTTATCAGTTAACGTTTTAGTTAGCTAAATTGAGAATACGCCCGCGATGGCGGAGACAGAGAAGGAAAAATGCTAAACACTAAAAGCATCCCGATATTCATTGGGGATGCTTAAATAAACAAAAATCAGGAAAAACATACCTCGATGCATTATTTTTAAGCTCCATAAATATTGAAGTCCTTTAACAACACTAACAGCTACTCTGCCTAAGACTGCTTCAGGTATCTGTCCATACCTATCCAATGAACCACCTGTTATATTAATATATGTTATATTATTATAAAACAATGTTTTAAATATACATGTAGATATCTATAGATGGGAAAATATGTATTGAATTGAAAAAAAAATTGACAGCTCGTATACAGAATATTCTTATTAAAGTTTTTAAACAATGATTCAGAAGTAGTTCAGTGGTACATATACCTACAACATGTATATTATAAATCCAGATCTGAGACGGTTATGCAGAAATGATATAAATATTGGCGATTTTTTATTTGAAAGCCATCAAATTAAGGCGTTTCCATGGCAGCGTCTGCGGTGGGCCTTGCAAATATAAAGGGCTTGCACACTATCTTGGTAGGTCTATACAACCACGCTCAGCCAATGTTGCTTTATTGTTGGTAACCCGGGTCAGGAGTGGGGGGATCATATATTCAAAAAACACATATAATACTTGATATCGCACTAACTTACCATCCATATATTCTTCACAAATTGATATTCTATTTTCATTGAAAAATGCTCCATAGAAAGCTATTATGACAGGAGAGTTGCACTGGAAAAATATCAAGCACAGATAGTGTAATGCCATAAAAGTTGGACAAATATTTATACACATAACTATTAATATTACTTTAAATTTCTCAAAAATAAAGAAACAGAAAAAAGTGTGAAGTTTTATTAACAGTGGCTTATCACAATAATCATTGTGATAAACCACTGTTAATACATGTAATGACCACTTGTCACATAAATATTGAGTTACACAGTCTAGATATGTCGGGCATTGATTACATAAATATGATGTTGTTTTTAAACCAAGATTAATAAACAAAGCAGGACGACTAACTAGCAGTATATGGTGTCACATGATGATAACACCACCTGACTATGACATAGAATGTGTCAGGTAGATGGTACATGGTTTGTACACTGAATCAGCTCGTATGCTAGGAGTCAAAATACTAAATTTTGACAAGTCGACATGGTACTTATTCATGTTTAATTGTTCAACATCATGGTCATCTTATCATATTTTTGAATTATGTTTTTGCTGAAATAATATATTGAGAGTGACAGTTTTTCAGTAAAAACTGTCCCTCTCAATATATTATTGATAGTATTCTGATAATTACAGCACTGACTGACAGTAAGCAATAAAGTTATATCAATTTTTGAATAATCAATGAAGATAACCTGACAGTAACCATTTAAATTATATCATTTTTTAAATTATCAATGTTAATATATCAAGGAAAATAAATTCATGATACAGGGAAACAATATTATTATCTAGTCAAATACAGTATCGTCAAATGATATGTCAATGAGAAAATATTTTTTCCATATTAGAATATCGTGTGGCATGATGTAAGTTCAAAAAGCAGGTTCAACAAGTGTCAGGGCGATTTCATTTTAATATTAAAAACTTATCAGTGACAAACAATATCAAATGTATAAGGCCCTTATACATATGGTGATTGATGTGGAACCATCTACCCGATGGTACGACAATGATATGAGTGGTGCCAACAGTACTTATGATGTATGGAAAAAGTTTCATGATAATTGTGAGTACCACCTGCTACCACAGGCAGTACTCTGTTCTGAATATTATTAGCTACAAAAATTATATTATGGTAAAAATTTATATGCTTAAGAATATACAAGAGTTAGAATATAATGGTCTAATACATGACAATGATGGCATTACAGTACCTGCGCCAGGAAAATGTTTTAATAAAACGATGAAGGATTACATTACATGAGAACTAATTAACACTGCTGATTGAGGTTATTTTGTTTTCCTGACTAGCCAATTATGGATACTTTATCAGCCATATAATCTACTTTTGTGCCAGAAAAGTGTCGGCCCCAAAAAGCAGATAATTCAATGTGCAATACTGTATTTGAAATATGTTATCCAAATGGACAAATACTCCCATCAATTTTGTTACTATACAGCCAAATTATTTAACTTTATTATATATTATTTATTTTTATACTTACCCTGTAGAGAACTTCTAATTCAGAGATAATCTGCTTCTGGGCATTCACAGAAATATCTAATGATATTACCTGCAAATTTATAAAAATAAAAAATAGAAACATGTTTTAGGTACACAATCTAAAAGTAGAATAGTACAAACTTATTGTATTAAGCCAAATTAATGTAAATTGCAACTGACAAAGAAAATTTTTGGTCTGAGATCAAATCCTACTTTAAAGTTTACACTATGTGGTCTGTATCTTACTCAAAAATAAAATGACTTTAAAATCCGACAACCAAAAGCTGTTAGTGGAGGACCCGCATCTGTTAGTGACTTAATACAGAAATAACTATTTCCCAGCTTCTGTTCATAACAAATATTCTAGCTCTCTCCAAGCACTTTTTCACATAAACATCATGATTGTTCCATTTGAACAAGCATCAAAATGACATGTATTAAAAAAAAGAGGAAATATTCAAATACACAAAGCTGTCACTGTGGCAAAGATATGCTAATTAGTAGAACCAGTTCATCAACTCATCTGCGAAACTGATCATCACCAGGACAGACAAGCAAATCACAGATCTATGCACCACCCACAAAGGTAAACTCCATATTTCACTAAACTCTGGTCAAGAACGGAAACACAGGACAACTTGAACACACTTTAGATATTTAAAGACATCATGGCTGGTAGCACAGGTCAACTCTTTCAAACCTGAATTTACCAGTGTCATCTTCATCCACTACAAGCCAAGAATTGCTGTCGCAATTCTCAACTTGTAGTGGATGAAGATGACTTGGAAGTGGGTGGCAAATGAAAAAAAATATCGCTATTATCAGACAGCTCCATCAGACCCAGACTTCATTTATTTGACCATAAACTCACGGTTCATGACCGGGAGACTTGCACTAAGTCCTACAAGTACGCTGACGTGCGTGCCACCCAGAATTTTCATTCTAAGACCCCTAGATTTTAGGAAATTAGGTCATTATTCTGAGAAGAGAAATGATGCATCAAGAGGGTTTAAAGGGTTTTAACAGAGGCAGCACAAGATATTCCAGTGAAATCTCAAAACCACAGACAGAGACCACAGACATGGAGAAACAACTCATCAGGCCTAGAAAAAAATCAAAATAAAAACAATAGAACATAAGCCCACCTCCATATACATAGAGATGATATCGTTTGCAGTACAATGTTTTGGTGAATTCATTGATCTCAAAACATCCTCATGCTACCACACTAAAAGGAAGATAATTCCAGTGTCACTGACAATTCAGACCAATACATGGGTAACATGGAAAACACAGGAGATACTGTAACATCACAAACTCCTATTTGACCCTTACAATCCTGAAATATTACTGTATAAAACATAGAGATCAAAGGGTTTTTCCAAAGAGTTTTTCCAATTTGAAATCATTGTAAATGTCTTGGGTACCTCTTTCCCCTTCATTTGAATACTCTCAATTTTTTAATTCTTTAAGTGAAAGGGTTAACCCTAAACCCTTTCAGGTCTGAATTTACTATTGTCACCTTCATCCACTACAAACTGCGAATTGCTGTCGCAATTCTTGACTTGTAGTGGATTAAGATGACTTGAAGTTGGTGGCAAACTAAACAAAATTGACATGTATTGGTAAAACAGTTTCATGGGAATTTCATTTCTAAAACCCCTAGTCATAGGAAAATCAAGTCTGTTTTCAGGGATGTAAAATGATGCTTTTATGTATCATGAGGGTTTAAAGGGTCTTAAAGTGCTGAATATTTATATACAAACCATGGAGACCAAAGGGTTTTAATTAATTCGAAATCATCATAAATGTCTTAGTCAGCTCATTCCGTTCCTTTTGAATACCTATGTTATGGGGGTACAGCCATTAGAGATATTTTTACTCTTACAGTGGGGGATCGACTTTTCTGACATCTACAGACGTCAGATTCTGTCTACTAAAGTCGATCCCCGCACTGTAAGGGTCAATGCTGTTCTGGAAGCCAATTTCACTCAATGAGTCATGTCACCAGCATGTGTACAGAGCAGACACTGGTTTTGATCCACTATCAGATCAGTTAATAAGAGCCAACAGGGGTGCACAAAGCAAACGTCTTGGCATACATCAGAGCAAAATCAGTTGATGATCTATACATGTACCAACAAACCAATATGAAATTGTGTACACATATAAAAAATATCTAGGATCACCTGCTCCATAATGTGATTGATCAAAGATAACAATAAATAAATAAAATTACACTTACCTTTACAGCCATAATGAGACTGCTCGGTCTATGTCGTGCTCTGTAATAAAAAAATGAAATATTTTGAAAAAATAGATTACTGTGAAAGTAAGACGAACAGTTACTGTCGTAGGCAACTACAAAGCATTATCATCAAAGCTACATTTCATTCAAATTTATCAAAACAAAATTGTGATAAAACAAACCAATATTATATAGATTGTTTGATTAAGCTCATATTCCTGGATAGTGTATCGCATTGGCGTTAATTTTTTTTCATGCATTAAAAAATCTTCAATGAAACGGCAAAACAGTCATTCCCCTTTCAACATAAAATGATACAGTATCAGTATGTATCTTACTTCGGTCTGTTGCTTCTGTTTCTTATGATCTCAAATATTATGACAATAATAATAATAAATATTTCATTGACCAAAATATACAATACTTAGAAATGGATTTTTAAATTTATTTTAAACTGCTTTTACTGACGCAATCGCCCATTTTAAATCAATGAAAAATAATGGCTTTGGTCACTACTTACTTGTGAACCTGACCACAATTACCAGCACCCAGCTCTTCAATGAGATGTAAGTCTGTGTCTGTGATTTTGCCACCGCTGAGTATTTCATTGATGTCTCCAGATCTTTTTCTGACAACATAACAGCACTATATTAGAAATGGTTAGATCAAACCCAACAAGCACAGACGTTGAAACACCATTGGTTTTGTTGGCCCACCGTCAGTGACGCTGGTCCAACATAAAACCAATGCTGTTTCAACGTCCCGTGTTTGTGAGAAACACCGCTCCTTAGTTTACATTCTTTCAGAATACAAAGTTGAAAGGTCACTGTAAGCAACACTATTTCAGCATAATATTATAACATACCTGCTACTTTGTTCAAGTTCCATTGGAGATTCACTGACATTGTTACTGTCAGCCTCTTCTTCAGATTTGGTACGCACCTGATTTATATAATGAAAACAAAGATTTAAAAATAGAAATGTGTTTTCGCTAAGCAGCAAAAAATTATACATCTTCTCCTTCTATACTTCGATTAGGACAGCATTATACTGAAAACAAAACAATGTGATTTTGGCTATACATGTTCCAAATATACACCTCATATTATATACAGGTGCAGAATTTATTACCTCTCATGTTTGCGACTCCCCCCGCAAATCTATTCTAAATTTGTGGTCGCGTTATACATGGATGCAGACGTGTCATCAGAGCCTTCAAATCTCAACTTGTGTTATACAAAGTTAATCATGAGTGATTCAGACTAGCGATACACTAGAAAAAGCATTAAGATCAAAAGACATAAGGGAAATAATGAATTGGAACCCTAAACCATCAGCACATTTGTCAATATTTAGCATAATGTGAAACCTATTTGAACATTTTGTGCATAATATAAGTGATGAAAATATTTCTTTTCGCAATCAGGCAGGTAAGTACATACATACAAAAAACTAGCAGTTCTATAAATATCATGTCAACAAAGACCTGACAAAAATATAATCATCAACATTTTCCAGAAAATTACAGAACTGTGATCAAAATCTTTTTTATTTCACTGTAAAATTATAAAGTGAAGACCAGCAGGCCTACCATTGTCAGATAATCTTATAACTAAATTAATATAAATTTTCCTATTTAAACCATTGCAAAAAAACAATTACCTTAAGTCCATGGATGTTTCTCTTTGCTTTGCTAACTAAAAAAAAAGATAAGAACTGTAAAGTTAAAGCATTAACATCTTATTCGTAAGTAAAATATAATCATTGCTGAGATCACACAAATTTACAGTATTGCAAGAAAATAGTCCACTGTAGTGCTAAAACTGCCATTAAGTTCACCCAGGACATTAATACACATGGTTAACTTAACATAAAACATTGGAGAGATCCAATCATTATTTTTTTAGTTCATCGCGTTAATGAACAATTTTCCGTAAAATTTATCCTTACCTTTGACCTTCAGTAAAAAAATTGCCAGAGGAGGAATGTTTAAGTGAATTATGAAATGAGATGGTGTACGACCAGAGGGGTGAAAAATGAAAAAACAACTGTGTTTTTTTTTAAATGATCCAGCACACACTTGCCATTATTGTCAGACCCAAAAGGCTTAACCTTGTCCAACTAGATTTTAAACCAAATACGATGTCACTCAAATTGATAACATACCAGTAGTTTGTGGTAGATGCTCAGTAAGTCAAATAATTCAATTTAGAAGATATATATTTAATTTATCAAAAAATAATATTTTTTGTCATTTGAAGCTGGAATTGTTAAAGCAATTTCCAGCTTCACATGACAATAAATACAATTCAGCAGGACAAGGGTTAATATTGACATTTTCCATTAATGGTACATAAAACCTTATTTACAAATTCCTACTTCAATTGACATAAAACAATTTGCCAAAAAAAAATAATTTTTACAGTTGTTTATATGATAGTTATGTCATCATATCAGTTACTTGTAAATGTTTTTTTTTGACAGTTTCCTGATTATCCAATAAGAGAGAAAAATATGCAATGTGTGTAATAAAAGATATACTTACCTTTTGGTATGATGACCAGGGGTTCTGGGGTGCCTTGCTGAGAAACTTGAATGCTATTGATGTACTGTGTAATAAAAATACTAATGTCAAAGAAAAATACTATGGTCACAGTTGAAAAAATGCAGATATTTCAATGAAATAAGTGATAACATCTATTTATATTGTGGATAATTGTCTAAATGGCTAGGTACATGTATGTTTTTTTAAAACAATTAGACAACACTTCCACATGTAATTGTTCAAAAATGTAGAAATTAATTTCATATCCTCATTCTATTAGATTGAATAACGAAATGTGAATGATCATGTTACATATTGGCATTATATAGATACAAAGTCACACAGGTTGAGACAGACTATAATAAAAAATAATCGGCCAATAACTGTTATAGGCAATGTTAAAGGGCCATTATTTCACATCGTCAAAAAAAACAATTGATGGGTGGGTACACATGTTGTTACATGGCGATTAACATGGAAGGAAATCCATTTCACTACTTTACGGGAGAAGTCCATCATCTATGAGCAGCACAATAGCACTGTTGCTCCTCATCAATGCTACTACTGCACTAGGCCTTGTGAAAAGAGAGGAATTAACAGCGCCCCTGGTAATCACCACTAGTCAATTCTTGAAGACTATAAATTGCAGTGTATCTTTCATCTAGCCATTTCTAACATGTTGCCTTTTGCTAGCGCCATGTTGCCTTTCATGAGCGCCCTGTTGCCCTTCCTGTGCGCCATGTTGCCCTTCATGTGCGCCATGTTGCCCTTCTAATATTCAGACAGTGAAGTGCCGCTTTGAACTATTGTTACGTCATAGTCAATCCACCCCGGCCATTGTGACAGTAGAAAACACCCCAGTCACTGATTTCACTCCTTCACACCTATGACGCAATACCTGATAACGGCCTGTGTATATAGTGGTAATGATTGGCGACGTTTAAATGCTTAACTGATTCTGTTTTTACCTTTAATTGAGAAGGGTGGGTGTTGGAAATGCCAATCCGAGTCAACTGGGTGCCCGGCGTAAATGATGGGGTGCCCCCAATGATAGGTGGCGCCATGCCCCTTCTGAATCCTAGATGAAACACTTCACTTCCCTCAAAAAAGAGTTAAATGGAAATGTCTAGATCTCTCCCCCATATTAATACATGAATAGGGCAAGATAAATGGATGCAAATTATTGCTCGTGTTGATTTAAAGTGGGTCCCCCTAATAATAATTTCCCAAGATGATATGGCTAGAATTCAAGGCACTGAACACAACATGAACCACAAGAGGATGCAGACAAAATCACTGTGCCACCTGCTGTTAAGAGATAATTTGTTCAGCAAAATCCATGCAATATCCTGATTAAATCCTGGTTAATATACGTTAATGTAAAGTTGTGCCAAGTTGAAATGTGCTGGTCACAAAAAATATCATTTGACATACTGATACACCATGTGCACGCAGAAAGTTTCTATTACAAATTTCTAAGCTGGGGCTAATTATCATACCCCTAGACTTCCAACTTGAGATTTTATTACAAAATTTTTCAAATTTTACAAGTAGCAATTTTCTTACAGATGATATCATAGCAGCTAACTCAGCGTCACTCCTTACTGTTATCATGTCACCATCCTCATCTTCATCTAAAACACAGATAGTTTACAGTAGTAGACGATATTGATGAATACAGTGTCACCACACATAAACATGCATGCACTCCGCTCCAATCAAGATCATTTTGATGGGTGATAAAGCTTTTTGCTGTTGCGCCCCGAGCTTTGGAATAGAGTCCCTATGGATATAAAATTTAGACATAAATTTAAAACTGACAATGGACACTGCCAAAACACTGAGGATTTGTGCGCCTATATACTTCTATATTCATTATTAGTGCAAATATCATATTGTGGCTGTGTTTAAAAATGATTTTATGTCCAGATATAAGCACAAGTACATGTACTTGTTTGTTAATCGAATAAGTGAACTCCTGTCAACACAGACTCTGTTATTCACTCTGACACCCTAATGAACTCTGCCGTCAACTGTGTTTGTGTGATAATAAATGTTAGAAAGTGGAATACATGAATTCCATACTAGACCAGTCACTTTGTAAAGCAGCTGGCAATGATGAACTGCAGATTATCATGTACCGGTAGCTGAAGTTGTTTCCACATTACTTTGATCTGCATTTCTTAAATCACAGGATCAATCCGAGCTGTCAGAAAGTGCAGTTATTATTATATTATTGTTTAAAAAATACCTGACATCTAGTTAGTTCGGTCATGTTGAAATAACATTATTATTGGTGTTGAAATACCATTACAAAAATGAATTACTTCCAGCAACTAGTGTGGATACTTACATTCAAATGCTGGCACTGTGCAACTGGGAAGTACTTGCTGAATAGCTTCCTAAAGAAAAAAATCATTATTAATTATAGATTTGTGGATCACAGAAGGGCAAGTACTGCAGCCTGGCATAAACAAATTAACTTTATATTCAGCAATTTTACAGAGATCCCAAACCTACTACAGAACCTAACATTATCTTATTAAAATCCTCCTTTGGACAGTTTTAAACCTGCAGGTTCAACACACACTAGACCCACAACTGATAGCTCTCAACTCATCATAGTTGGTCAATTCCCACAATGTACCATGTGTACCTTGCTGCGTTGTTGCAAAAAACACGTTTAATACACAAGCAGCTGTCAGTCCCTGCCTGTAGTTTTGAGAAGCATTTTACGCCATCACTGATCACAGTACATCCTTAGCTATCACAAAAAACGTGCTTTTACAATGTACATGTATAGCGAAAACAAAGCTTCCTTTTGGCATTAGCATTGAAGCAGCACCATTATATTTGTTAAAGAGATTGAAGGAGTCAGCAGAAAACTGCCAATCATGATAATTCAGAGAACAATTTTTATTTATTTTTCAATTTTATGTAACAGCCATAGCTTTGAATTTGTCTGAGGTATTGCTGTGTTGAACCTGTGGTGAAACAATTCTACAATCAATTGAATATTTAGGAGTATATCAGGCTTAAAATAAATTTATACCATTTAAAATTTTATTGCTGATCCATGGCTCTGTCATTTGATTCAGATGTATTTCTTTCATAGTGTTGAGACAGATATAAAAATAGGAGCAATCATGCCGTAACCCAGGTCACCCTGTAATTTTCAGCTATTTTCTATTATTACCGTAAACTGGGGTGACTTTGGCCTGCTTTTTTATTGTTTTAAATCTAGAGAACTTATAATTATACTAGCTTACATTTCTAGTGAATGTTCCCATAGTAGATAAAGAAAAGCAATTATCCAAATAAATGGTAATTTTAAGTGACGCTTCTTTCACACTTCATTTTTATTTTCAGGGATGGGCCAAAGACTTGGTGTGACATTGGCCCAAGAAAATAAGTTAAAACTTTGGTAGATTTAAACACTTTAAACAAAGATATAATGCTAAAAAAACATTTAACCATGTGACATAAAGGTTTTTAAATTTAAATATGTTAATCTCAGCCTGAAATGTTCTTGAGCATTTCAAGCAAAAAATACCCCAAAATGTGTATTTAGATATTGGGCAAAAGTCACCACGATATTACGCCTAAACAATATAATTTTTATTTTGTATTCAGAAAATTTACTGAAATAGTTGTTGCCTTAGAGAGATTGTGAGCATGACATGAGATTTCATTGTAGAATATTACCATATGATTGTGTCCACACAATTACTAAAACTAACTAGTGTAATTTTTGCAGGTTTAGAAAACACATGTTTTAACTTGGTGCCCTTCTTGGAGATGCCTACCTCTGTAGAATACAAGCAATCAGAAAAAAATGGGTGTTGTGCAAACACAAGCCTATGAATATACCAACATCAATAAAACGATATAAATATCATAGTTATTCATATATGTAGTAGTAGTATCATTTATTTAGTAGTGTACAGACAGACAGACAGACAGACAGAAATTTTATTGACAGAAATAAAAGTCATTACAGACTTATTTGTCATAGTAATAAGAGAGATATATGTGCATGTATATATACAAGAATGTTAGTTTGCTAAAATCATATATGACAATATACATGGTATGACAAACAACTAAAATCATGTTAAGTGGCATTGCCATAATAAAAACTGGTTATTTCGGTAATATAGATGACTACTTCTTAAAATAAAATTAAAAGGCATAGCCAAGATAACCAGGTCAAGGCGGACCATCGATTGTAGTACCCGCTTTTGGGTACTACGATCGACGTACGTCCTTCAATCGTAGTACCTTGGTACGTCAATGCAAGTACTTCCACTGATATTTAAATAGCTTCCAGTACGATTGTAATAGGCTTTCCCACTGGTTAAACCCATCCAATCATAGGTGTTGTTCTCCAGAAGGTGGGTGACATCATTTGTGTTCCCCAGAACAACACGTGGTAGTGCCTTATTTTGTGAATAAAGACACAGCTTTTTTTTAGGGGGTAAGATCAATCATTGTCAACATATAGTGTAAGGTCTAAAGCAAGTATTGGACTTGATTTGCATTGGAATCTATGGCATATTAATGATAAAAATGTATTTTTATTTGATAATGCTCACACCAAATCACAGTACTTCAATTGAAGTACCACATGGTACTACAATCAAAGTACTCCAGCAAGGTACGTCAATCAAAGTACCCAATTGTACTTTAATGGACGTACTTCACATGTGGCTGAAAATTGCAGAGGGGTGTGCTCAAATTTTTTTTTTTTCTATTAATTATGCCTTAGAAAGTTCAATAATGTATATTCAAAATGCTCTTACTATATTCACCTTTCGCTATTGCCCAGAATTTTGTCTCCCCCATGCTTATTATACTAGTGTACCATGTGTGAAAAGCCTCCAGATAGTATTGCCATTCTTTGGGAAAAGTTTACTGATTTATTAACTTGCCTGTGGGACATTGATATATTTTCAGCAGAAGCTGTGACATCAGAAGAAGGGAATCACCAGTGTCAGACAATCGGAAGACCTTACACAAACTCTTTATTAGATTTCTTAGGGGGCACCAATGAAAAGGCTAAATGATCTGGCTTATAGATGACGGTACTTGCATCGACGTACTGAGGTAGCAACCGTACGTCGATCAAAGTACCCACTGGTGGTACTACAATCGTCGGTCCGCCTGGACCTGATAACATGGGGGTCTATCATTTTGTTTCCCGCACCAAAACCAGAGATAAAATAGCTACTATGTATAACATACTAAATATATATAGTAGCAAAAAAGACACTCTGGAAAGCGTAGAAACCAAAAATATATACAAGTGCATAATTATGCTACAGTAACTGGAGTATGAAATAAGACAATAGTAAAAAATATATGGTATTTAAAAACAAAAACAAATATAATATAAAACAGTACAATTAATGCGGCAATCCGCGAAACAGGTAGCTCAGAGCCATGTGACCATGCAAGCACAGTCGCTATGAACTCGGAGATTCCCTGATATTGACTAGTGGTGTAAACTTAACAGCGTAATAACAGTACTACTACTGAAACATAATACAGTAGTTATTCGTTATAACACGATCGGTGGGGTCCATAAGTACGAATCGTGTTATAAGCCGATCGTGTTATACGAAATGTCCCGATTTTATCTAGTACTACTAGATACGATATGACTGGAGATACACGGGATGCGGTAATATAAATAACTGACACGGGACAATATATCGGCTTGTAGCATAACGTTGTTTCCAGGCCTTCTTTACTGTACAAATATCCGAGTTTTAGAAGTTATATTAATTATTATTTGTAAATAATAAAAATGTGAATTGGTTGAATGTGTCTAATATAAACAGTGGAAGTAAAATTAGTTGAATCAGGAATACAGAACTCGTGCGTGAACAGAGTGACGCTGTGTATACAAGTCCGTGTCATGTACAGTGTTTAATGACGTCATCGTTTTGGGAGTAGAGGTGTCAAAATCTCGTGAAATATCACTCTCAACGTGAGATCATACGAGACTGTCAATCATCCTGACACGGCCCGGTGCGATGGGAGGCGGGTGTTGACCAATCAGCGTTTGAACACAACAAACACGATGTCTTTGCATTTTTTGTATCGTGCAATCAATTACCACAACACGACTATTATGTTTTTTCCACATCGTGTAATAAAACAGCATATCACTGATGTTATATTATTCATAGTATACCTACCAAGCCTGTAGGCTTGAAATGGTTTGATATGCTCACGTTTACTTGCGGCGTCGATCATCGCGTAACTGCCCGCAAATGAACCAGTGCTGATTTAATGCTGGGCCAGCGTCGTGGTCAGGTGAGATGGGAGGGAGATATTGACCAATCAGCGTTAGAACACGCTTGTCAATCAAACTTGTCGGTGAGCTGTCCATAATGACAGTGATTTATGACTGATCATATCGGCATAAAAATATATTTATGCAACACCAATAAATCTAATATATTAACTTAATTTATAAATTATTTAACAAAATGACTTGTTTATCGCGAACATAACACCTTGCAATACAAACGAGAACGCTGCTCGACATTGCACAATGTGAGCTGTGAAGAAGTGGCATTCATCAAACGATCGGCGTGTCATCACCTCTGGCTACCTATTTTATTACGTGATTTAAAAATAACCATTTTTTCGGTTGAACCTCCTAAATCAAGTTAATTTTATTTAATAGCTAGGATTACTGACATCAAATCGTGCACGTCATATTCGTGTTATAATATTTTATAACACGATATAAAACACATGATATAAAACACATCATATTCGTGTTATAATATTTCATTACACGCGATTTTAAAAACTTGCAGAATCACCATATTCGTGTTATAATATTTTAGAACAGAGTAAAAAAAAAAGTAAAAACATTATTATTCGTGTTATAATATTTTTATTACACGATTTAAATAAACCTGTTCTTTTGCTAAACATGCCACATTAAGTTAAGTTGGTTAAATAAATACATTCTCTGAGATCAAATCGTGCACGTCATATTCGTGTTATATTATCTATTACACGATTCGTGTTTGAATTGAAGTTAAGCTCAAATACGAAATGAGATACTCTTGTTCTAAAAGGGTGCCGTTATGTGTTGTGCAATACCACTTGCCGGCGACTTTGCGTGAGCGTCATGCGTGAAGGATTAGGCCTACCGCTACGGCACGATTAACATGTGACGTTGGCGGACAATTTCATGCTTAATTGTATGTTCAAATATTTATAACACGATTTTTCAAGAAAAATGGTAAAAAAGATAGTGTAAAATTTTGGGATCCATGGTTGCATCGTGTTATATCCGATTCGTGTAGTAACGATTCGTGCTATAACGGATAATTACTGTATATACATACTAATAAACGTCGGACATGGTGGTTCTTCAAATGCCAACAAAGTATAGCATCAGAACAATCCATATTATCAAGTGTTGCAGACTTGGTGACTATGACAATTACGGATAATAATTATGTGTGCCATTCACGCAGGACGTGGCACTCACACAATAACATTAAAGTTTATTTAATTAACTAGTGATTTATTATCTACATGGCCCTCGCACAAAAAAAACATTACAGCTTATTTTAATTCACTATATTGTTTATTTCATACCATTTCACTCATGACTTAGTTAGTACCACATACTCGGAGTTACAATCGAATAAAAACATTCCCGACCTCATAGATAAAATCAGTTGACTTAGCAACTCTGAAATCCTCCATAAGGCCCCACCTCGTCTGATAACAAAGGCGACGGAAACGTCCCTAACCGGCCCTAAAAAGCCAAATAATAAATCCGAGAGCAACAGCCGTCCTGAAATGTGGTAATAACCAAGTCAGATCATGAAGGCATGATATTATGGATAATATAGTGATAGGTGACTTTGATTTATTATACTCAGTATTTTTAACAATTAATTTTTTTAAAACAACCATAGATAAATTGCGCTAGTGACTTCACCACTGTTTTGTCTCTAGATGTCATTATTCGTAGAAACATTTCATTTGTCGGCTGTATATTGATAGTTGCGGTTACAGAGTTAAACAAGATTTTGCGTTCATTATTCATAGTGTTACAGTGGAAAAGAAGATGTATTTCGTCATCAATTTTGTTTAATTCACACCTTGTGCATATTCGCTGGTTTATTGGAGTGATTGGATTATTGTATCGTCCTCTTTCTATATTTAGATCATGTGAGCTTATTCGATATCTCGCCATTGATGTCATGAGATGGGTACCCCTTGTGTGTAAAATATATGGTTCAACACAGAAATATTTTTTTACTAATGCATATGTGCGCAGCTTACTCGAACTTTCAATATCTTTTCTCCCCTGCTGTGTAAATATTCTAACAATTGATTCCTTAAATAAAAGCATGAATTTATTTGTATCCCCAATATTCTGCGATTCCCAAATTTGATCAAGCCTGGCTCGTTCGAGGACAGAGCGAATACGTGAACACCAAATCGTGAAGCCAATGCCATCTAGCTCAAGAAGCAAATTGTAAGCATTTCTGACTGGATGGCTCTGAGTTTTAGAATTCTACACCAATATTTTACGGCTTTTATGTGCTGTCGGATGATCAGTGGAAATTGTCCTGTATCCCCATTTATATTGCAGGTGTAGGTGTTTGCTTTCTAACTCCAAGTGTAGATTTAATAAATTTTAGATGGATTTTTTCCAGATCGTTAACATCATCGCCTGTCTACCATATATCACTTCCATATTCTAGCATGGGCAATATTTGACAGTCAAATGCCTTGAACGCAATAGTGGGTGACAATTTACCGACCAAAGGACGGGACTGTTTAAGTAGAGAAAAAATTGCTTTCCCAGCTTGGGAAGCAAGATGAGAAAAAGTTTCTTTTAACACGTTATTAGCAGACACCACAGCCAGGTATTTATATTGTTCAGCTTTTTCTATAATGTTATCACCATAGTGGAAGCTTCCGCGTACATTTGTGTAACGCTCATTAAAGATTAGAACTTTTGTTTTAGGAATGCTTACTATGATATCCCAAAGGAAGCATATAAATACAGAGCAGTTAGCTGTTTTTGTAATCCATCAGCAGATTCTGAAAAAAGGACAAAGTCATCTGCAAATAACAGATACACCATTAGTAAGGTGTCCACAGGGATACCTTGATCTTGGTCAAATGTTGCGAATATATAAAAATTCCGTGAATAGTTTGGGACTGAGCATACCGCCTTGTAGAACCCCAGATTCGCTTTTTTTTATGTCACTGATACGCGAGTCCCATTTTACACGACACTCTGCTTTAGAAAACATGCTTCTTAATACGTTTAGCAAATTGCCGTCCATTCCCCTGTTCAATAATTTGTAGTATAATGCTGTTCTATCAATATAGTCAAATGCTTTAGTGAAATCGACAAAGCATGTATACAGGGCTTTAGAAAGACACCTTTGTTTATCTATGATGGCACATAGTATGAATATATTATCCGTAGTTGCCGAATTGCTTTAAAAACCAGCTTGATAGGGATCATTATCATTGTACACTTCGTTTTTAAATGAGAGTCTGTTATTAAGTATAGATTAAAATAATTTCCCAATACACGGCATGACTGTGATTTTCCTGTAATTATCTGGAACACCATGGTCCCCCTTTTTGTAGACAGGGTGGATTATACTGGTAGCCCGTCTAGATGGATATTCCCCATTGGTAAGAATGGTATTGAACAGCAATTCTAATTCTGGCAATAGTTCACTACATCCATATTTGTAAAATTCGACAGAAATACCATCTACACCCGCTGTTTTCTTGCATTTAAACTTTTGAATTGCCTTTTTCATTTCTTCTGCAGTTATGGGACTGTTTAGGAACTGTGTCATATTAGATTTATCGTGCTCTACATTATGTTGAAATGACGTAAATTGCTTTATAATATTATTCATGTGTTCATAATCAAAATAATCCACATGTGGTGGGTAGACTTGTTGTTCAAAGTATTTCACAAAGTCTGCTAAGGTAGGCCCTGTAGTAACATTTCTAGGATTTAAAGATTTCCAGAATTTCCAATAGGAATTAGGATCTTCCATTCTCATATTTTCCAGCTCACTAAGTTTGGCTTGCTGGTATTGTCTTTTCTTTCTTTGGATTAATTGCTTATATTGTCGTAACATTATATTATATTCGCCATGCCTTGCGTTAAAGTCTCTATGTTTAGCGATATTATTAACAACATACTTCCCAGGGGTTAGAGGGAAAATTATTTTGAGTGTTCTTTCTTTGCTTCGAAATATGTTTCCTTGCTGGGAATAATGGCGAAATTACATTTTCATACCTTTGAACATGTTACATAGAGTGTCAGTATTACACCCATCGGTGACGGCACACAGCATTTCCTCAAATGCATGACACGTTTGCTCATTTCGTAAAGCTAGTTGATATTCTTGCTTTTTCTCGTCTTGCCATATGAAAACATTAGAGCAAGTAGCTTTGTCATTTACATAGGTATCTATTTTTAATGGGTTGTAATCATCATGATCATCGAGTTTAGTATTTGAAATATTAAACTGTATGGGACAATGATCTGATTCCACCAATTTCGGTAAAACTTCAAATTTGCTGATTATGTTATCTTCATTTAAAATCAGGTAGTCTATTGTGCTTGAACCATTGGGAGAGTAGTATGTAAAGCGGCTGATACCATTATCATAAACATCCGCCCATTGGCTATTTTGAAACCTGTGTTTATACAAAACTTTAGTAAAAATTGACCGTATTTGTTAATTACTTTAACTTCATGAGAACGTTGATTTGGAACATTTACATTGGTATCTATTACCCCAGCTTCATAGTCCGGAACTTGACCAGTTCGGCTATTAAAGTCACCACATAATAGGATGTGGTGCATTTCTATATACCTGGCCACTTCCTCTTCTAGCATAGTAAAAAAATCATTTCTTACACCGACATATGTTGAGTTTTCTGGTGGTATATAGGTACAGCAAATTTTAATGTTTTTCTGACAACAGTCTGTAGCTAATGTTAACCATACCAAATAGTCATAGATGTGGTCTATCCTAGTTAAATTTGCATATTTATTTGAAATAAGTATGCCAATACCACCAGAAGCTCTACAGGCATTTTTATGTTTGAGTTTTCTACTTACATGGTGGAATTTATAACCAGGTATTGCCAATGTGAAATCATTCCCTTTCATTGTTTCTATGAAAAATATTATATCGTAGTTGTGGATAAATGTAAATAGATTATAGTACATATTTTTACAACATTTTCAGCATACAATAGAAAAAATACACCAGGCCTATAAGTGACCTTTATATATATATATATATATAATATATATTGTGAATTATTGTTTGTGAGGGAAGCTGAAGGTGAAGCGATTTCTCGATGATATAATATATCTATATATAGATGTGTACATAGTCATATATTATAATTATCAGAAATCTATAGACAAAAGGTAAAACATGTCATATGTGAAAAGTGAAAATAGAATAGATACATATAAATCGTTCATCTACAGTTTGAGGGGCGCCAATTGCCACTTTCTAAGGTGGCACTTGGCGCTCCTCCATCCCCACAAGAACGATCTCTGACGAGACATATTAAGCATTTTGTGACGTTTTAAAATATATCTTTTTTCATTTAGGCCAAAGTCACCCCTCACTTTTCTACAAAGGTAATTTCAGTTATTTTCCAGATTCAGTTATTTAATTTTTGAGGTACCGAGACCCAGGTTAACGTGGTAGAAAAACGATTTGGAAAGACAAAGAGTTTCTATTGAATGGGAGAGCGGGGCTAGTTGTAACATTTTCAACATTTTAGCATTTTTACAAGTGATCATTGACTTGAAGAATGAAGTAATTTCATCAAGTTATTGAATACTATTTACCGTATACCATAGAATATCATTTAGATAAATATCATCAATTGCTGCTATGTGGTGCAGTGAAATATGACCATACCTAAAATGAACATCACAATCAGACATAACGCTGACATTAATGTCAGGCCGACATCGTAGACTTTAGCCCAGCACTGAGTCAGCATTAGACAGGCATCTAGTGTCTGCTTCAGCCTGGATCAGCATGATCAGTGCTGGCGCACTGACTGACCAATTCTCACTTTTAAAACAACTGACAGGCGGTGTCACCCTACCACCGGCTGCATGTGGCTTATGGGAGTTAATTGATTTTTTTAAAAGCCACGCCACTTTTTGAGTACCGGTATACGGTACCTGTAACTGAAAAACGGGGGGGGGGGTTTATTAGGGGGGGGTGTGTGCGTTTAATAGGGATAATACGGTAATGCAGTAGACTACAACGTCACACGCAGCGGCATGCAGAAGGCACTGCTACTCACTGACACTGTAGCTGCCGGTGCGACACAATGTCTCCCTGAAGCTCACTGGCATGCAACATTTGTACAAACGATGCGTAATTGACGCGATGTCTCGGCCTGTGCTAAACACTGATGTTGTAATTGTGTGGAAAATTTGCAAGCCCACATTGTTTTCTTCATGCGTGACATAAGGTATACTGTGTTGTGAGATTTTCGGATGGATACAGGGGGTGAGAAGGATTTGTGTCTTTTCTGGGAATGGGCGTAAGAATATTCCAGGAGATCTTATTACCAACAAGGGAGCGTGGCTCGAAACGGAGGAAGTTAGCATACCATTTTCGGACCGTTTTTTTTAAAAAGGACAGTTCAGGCTTTATTATGGTGTGTCACATAGGGGGTAGTTAGGAACAAAAGTGGTGATTTCGGCCCTTGTAATGTTGGCAAATATTATATGCCTACATGCGTTTCAATGGGACTGGCATTTGGGTAGCCCCGAGAGACGCAACACTTACGTATGCATACGTAAGTGTTGCGTCTCTCTGGGCTAGCATTTGGGGTGGCGAGACCATGACTATTGAAGACATAATTGACACCTAGTGAGTGCAAATTAATCAACATAATTTGGTCAAAGTGCACAAATAACTTAACCCTGTTACAACTAGCCCCGTTCTCCCCTACTTCTTGGCCTGGGCGATAATAAAGGTTTTTGTCATTAAGGGCGATAGAATAAGATAACTGAATGACGGAGGGGTACTTTCAATTATTTAGCCTCAATCCCTTCTTACTCTTAGCCTCTTAACTTTAAGTCTAGTGTAACGTAGTCACAATAGTGCTTACAAGAGTTTCCCGAAATGTTATTTGGTCTGGTCGCTGAACATTCCAATCCACAGCTCGTTCCTCAGCTCTAATGCGTATGACAACATTGTGATAATTCATTTTTTTAAAGATAAAATAATATTTTGTATATTTGTTGTATCAATATAACTATATTTTAAATAATTGTTGACATTTTTAAAGAATTTCATATTACTGAAAAATCAACAAACAAAGTGTCAAAAAATGAACAGCTCATGTCATGTGAAAAAAGCAAAAAATATTTGACGTGCCGATAGAAACCGTTCTTTCACATCAGTTACTAACGTTAGGTTAGAGCAGAGAAAGCTTAAAAAAGTATAGCCTTATTGACCTGTCTGACACTGGCTGTGACCGGCGACCTCATCAGCTATGGCCTATCGTGCAAACGCCGACCATGCTCAAACTTAGTGACACAAAATGGAAAAGCACACATTTGACACAACTGCTGCCAATAGTGTCAAATGTGTGCTTTTCCATTTTGAGTTCTAAAGGCTACTATGACGTCTGATCGCATGGTCTATAGGCCTAGGGCTAGGCCTACTCTCCGTCAAATTAAAAATGATCAACCAGGATCGCATGATTTTCAGCTAATTTTCTGTCAATTTTGAACTAATTTCCTTGAAATTTTGCAAGCCATTTTCTATTAAAATCCTAACAGTGGTAAAAAAACTCACAAAATTATATTTAATATTTCAAAAGATAGACCATTTGCCAAATAGTAAAATTCTAGAATTAGTTTAAAGGAGTTATAGAGGGACGTCGTAATTTCAATTTAGGGCTTATTAGCTAGCTGCTATACATGTCAAATGATCTAATTTTTTAAATACGCTATATAATTTTACGAAATTTTCAAGGCTGTTCTATAAAGCATTTGAATAGAAAATGGCCTTTGAAGGACTTAAATCGATTAAGAATTGACGGAGAAACCGCCGAAAATCATGCGATCCTGGTAGATCACGGCGAGTATAGACTTTATATAGTAGTAGGCCTAGTAGGCAACGCTATATGTCAATACAAAAACGTAGGCGTATATATTTAATTATATATCTCATACATATATTTAATTATATATCTCATATATAAAGCGGCACAATCAGGCTAAATGAAAATCGGTGATTTTATTTTGGGTACGATATGATGTAAGCATAAGATATAAAAATGAAATGAAATGAATCGGGCTTTAGGCCACCTTTGTGCACATATAGGCTAAACTGGGCCAGGAGAACCTCCTGAGGATGGTGAGATGAATGAGATGACACTTTCCTCCAGACACAGGATTCGAAATTCGAGCCCTGGCGGTCTGAGGCCGAGCACGCTACCTCTCGGTCACGGAGGCTCCCCACAATACTAACTTTCACACGTGGATGGGGAAGAAACATTTTTGTTTCTTAGAAACCGCCGAGACCGGGAACCGAACCCCGAACTCTGGCGTGAAAGGCAGCGGTGCTAACCACTACCCTAGGGCCCCCGCCCAAGCATAAGATATAGAGACGAAATTTAGAATTTCTTATTTCGGACATGCATGCCCAAAATAAAAAATACGAGAATTTCTTCTCTATAACTTGCTAATAACTGGTAAAGGCGCCGCACAAAAAATTACAAACTTTTGCAGTTCTAGTCTATAGATTTGAGTCAGCATATTTTGTGACGTCATAACTATACAGCTAAAATTAAACCATTATGACTCTCCAATTATCTGTTTCTGGATCCTACATTGCATGATTTGGGAGGACTGACCGTCTGACTGTTTCGTGGTACTCATTTAGGCTTACCGGTACATTTATTATGTGGGTAGTAGCTAGGTGGTAATCAGAGGTAGTATACGTACGATCTCTGGTATAATAGTAGGCCTATCGTCAAATGTACACCCCAAAACTAAATGATTGTGAACTTTGAATTCAAGATTTTGTTTTTTAAAATATGGTGAGTCCCATTGACAGTGCCTAGCTGGTTACACAGTTACTTGACCATGTTTCTAGCACCATTTTATATTTCAACAAATTCCACCAACTCCCGTTTCAATTGTTGACTATTTTCCCGCCCAATGTCGTCCCTGATAGGCCTATGGAACCTAATTCGAAGAATTTTCGGGCAATTGTTTTGGAGTTGGCTGTCTGCACGTCATCACGAAAGTTGATGCTATCATACCACATGAATTATGCCTACAGGCAAAAAGACGACGAAAAAGTCGCTAATTTGAATGAGTAATCGATACCTATATAGGCCTAGGGAAATTTCCTTAGGTGGGGAGTGTGGTAAATGTCGCCGTAATTTTGCCCCATTTCCGGTGATAATTTAAAAGTATAGTAGGCCTACGTCCCATCATGAAATATACTAGCGGATCCGGCATAGGGCGTACCCGGCGTAAGCCCCCTCCCCCTTATTGGTGGATATATTGCATTTTCATGCATTTTTTAAATGAAGTGAAGCTAACACCCTTTTTTTCGCCAATATGTGGCTAATGCCCCCTCCTCTTGCACATTGTGGATACGCCACTAGTACGTACAATCAAAGTGCGTATAACGAGCGGCTGTACGTACAAGCTTAGGCCTACGATCATCACATATGAAGCTGGACATTTTGTTTGAAAAATTCGCTAATTTGAATGAGTAATCGATACCTATATAGGCCTAGGGAAATTTCCTTAGGTGAGGAGTGTGGTAAATGTCGCCCTAATTTTGCCCCATTTTCGGTGATAATTTAAAGGTATAGTACGTCCCATCATGAAATATACTAGCGGATCCAGCATAGGGCGTACCCGGCGTACGCTCCCCTTATTGGTGGAAATATTTGCATTTTCATGCATTTTTCTTAAATTAAGTGAAGCTAACACCCCTTTTTTGCCAAAATGTGGCTTACGCCCCCTCCTCTTGCACATTCTGAATACGCCACTAGTACGTACAATTAATTAAAGTGTGTATAATGAGCGGCTGTACGTACAAGTAGGCCTACGATCATCACATATGAAGCTGGACATTTTGTTTGTTGGGTACGCAATTTTAATTGATAGGCCCTAGGACTAATTAAGAACTATTTGTATCATATTTCAAAGCATTATGACCTAGAAAACCAGGCCTGTAAAAAACTATTTTTTATTATTGATATAGGGGCCTAGATACATGTAGTAGGCCGAATAGATGATTAAGCTACGCGAATAAGTGATTGTAACTTGGCTAAATTAATACCATCTCGTAACCATATATCTGTACAACAATGTAATTTTACAATAATGACGAATTTTACTTAGGCCCCACATGTCAGTAGACCTAAATGAGGTATTATTATTTGGTGTGATCTGGAAAATGTATGCTACCGTGACTTATTATTATACACTTAATTGTTGTAGGTGTTTTTTTGTTTACGGCTCACTGAAATCCCTCCAAAAACACTAACATCAACACAATTAGTGAAGAGGCAAATTTGGCTATCTCCTCTTATCTAGCATAGGAGATAGCCAAGTTTGCCTCTTCACTATTATAATTTTAATTTATTTTTATATGGTCTTTGTTTTCTGTGACACGGGAGGAATTACCCCAAAGCTATGATCGACATTCATAGGCCTACATTGGTCTTGTCTTGTGTATTTAATACAATCAGCTAGTTTAACGTGGAATGACGCTAAAAATCACATTGTGACATTTTGATTTGGTATATCCCTACGTGGCTGAAACAGAACTTTAAGCTGAAGGTTTCAGCCATATTGCACCCACTCAAAAACGTGGGATTTCCCTTTGGTCGGTCATATCCAAGGCTTAAGACTCGACTAATCCTTAAAAAGGTCAATTAGGGTCAGCAATATTTCATCTACAGCATCGCATGCTCAGCTCATTTGTCACAAAGTCAACAGTTATGGACATTTTCGGACCTTGGGGTGGAGATCACTCCGGGTCACCGCCATGTTGAAAAAGGCCTGACAGCGACGAAAATAGGCCTCAGCTTCTAATCATTGTTTAAAAGCAAAAATCATAAAAAAAAACATTATTGTTCCATACAGAGTTTTTTAAATGAAATTGAACCTTAAAAAATTTGCCTCTACTATATCTCATGACCATTTATATCAAACCAGAAGTAAGTGTTTACCATAAACACCCAAGAAGGCTCCCCATCGCACTTTTCAAATAAAAATTATAAATTAATTATAATTGTACCAGATAATCAATTTGTTCATGTAATTATCAAGTAATATTATGAGGCAGAGGGTAGCAGCTTTAGAGTGACAAGGTACTATTTTGACCAAAAAAAAGATGGCCTCCATAAGCCGGTATGATTTTGTGAAAAACTGATGAAGTCTATGAATTGATACTACCATGCAGTACGTTAAATATTGAGAGTACCGGTATCGGATAAGCGGCTTTGAGGTTATCAGGATGACAAGGTCCTAATTTGATGAAAAAAGATAGCCGCCATAACCCGAATATTTCACCGAATATTCTGAAAAATTGATGCAGCCTAGGAATCAATACTTGCATCCAGTGTGTTTAACACATGAAGACTGAATAAAAAAATGGGCTTAATAGAAATCAGGGTGACAAGGTCCTAATTTGAAAATGTATGCCACCGTGACTTATTATTATACACTTAATTGTTGTAGGTGTAAGTTAAACTTCGTGAAAAACTGATGCAGTCTAGGAATTGATACTAGCATGCAGTACATTAAATATTGAGAGTAAAAGATAAGCAGCTTTGAGGTTATCAGGATGAAATTGTCCTAATTTGACGAAAAAAGATGGCCGCCATGACCCGAATATTTCTCCGAATTTTCTGAAAAATTGATGCAGCCTAGGAATTAATACTTGCATCCAGTATGTTTTACACCAAGTGAATCGAAAAAGCTGTTTTATAGATATCAGGGTGACAAGGTCCTAATTTAACGAAAAAAGGTTAAAAGATGGCCCAAATATTTTCTCAAACTTTCTGAAAAAATGATGCAGCCTGAGAATTAATACTTGCATCCAGTATGTTGAACACATGCAGACTGAATCGAAAAAGCGTCTTTATAGATATCAGGGTGACAAGGTCCCAATTTGACGAAAAAAAAATAAAGATGGCCGCCATGACCCGAATATTTTCCCGAACTTTCTGAAAAATTGATGAAGCCTAGGAATTCATACTCGCATCTAGTATGTTAAATACCAAATTTATCCAGAAAGCGGTTTTGTAGATATCAGGGTGACAAGGTCTTAATTTGAAGAAAGAAGATTAAAGATGGCTTCCATCACCCGAATATTTTTCCGAACTATCTGAAAAATGCAGCTTAGGAATTAATACTTGTATCCAGTATGTTGAACGCCAAATGAATCGAAAAAGCGGTTTTGTAGATATCAGGAGAACAGGGTATAGATCAGGCGGCAGCCATGCGCTGCGGCGCCGCCGCCGGACGAAGCCGTGCAAAAACAAAAGCCTCCCCCTTGTGGGAGGAGCCTTAATTAGTCATGTTACACAGTTATAAAAGAGAAATAAAAAAATGTGTTAAAAATAATGTCTGCAAATCGGCCATTTTGAATTTGATCAAATTGAAATTTTTCAGGGCATATACCTCCCTGAAACCGCACATTTTGTTCTATAGTGGTAATTCACTATCTTTCACGCTTTTCCAGATATTACGCATATCAAAGTCAATAATGGCCGCAAGTCGGCCATTTTCAATTTTATCAAGTTGAAATTTTCCAGGGCATGGCCCATGTCTGTTGTGACCTACAAATATTTATAGTTGCCGTTTTGTCAATTTTAGAGCTAGAGAATAATATAATATTTCAATCTTGAACACTTTTAGCTTAAAATGAGAAATACATATTCTAAATCGACACATATATAAAAAAAAATCGTGACTTTTTTACATAATCACACTGAGCAACGTCGGTAGATCGTGGACCAACACTACACTGTTGTTTTAATTTTGCTTCACCATCCGTGACGCTGGCTGAGCATTTAATCAACATTTCAGTTGTGTCTCATCTTAGTGTTCCTGCATTGAAACAACCTTGAGTTAGTGTCTGGGAGTCTACTGTACTGAGCGACTCTACCTGCCTGCTCTCCTCGGCAGGCAGAGCGTTACAGTGCAACAATCTGTAACGTTGAGCAATAGTGTATAGGGCGTGTGTAATGCCGTGGGATTTTCTTGTTAATTTATGACACCATACATGAAAATTTTCAGAAGATTGCGTAGAATCAGAAAAAATAGGGTGTCAATTTTTCGTTTTAGTTTTAGTGACACTTTCAGTCCCAAAATTATATTTGATGCACATCAGATATCAATGTAATAATCCAAATTATGGATAATATTACATACAATGTTCAGAAGACGACGCAGATATACAAATATATTATTTTTAGCTGAAGTGACACTTTAGGCTCAAAAAGTAAAAAATAAAAACAAATAATGATTTTCACACCACCATAAGACCCTTAATACTGCATATTTTTTCAAGCGAAATACAAAACAAATTGTTTGTAAGAATGGGTGGCGATAATTCATGTAAAAAAACAGTTTTAGTGACACTTTAAGTCCCATGGAAAAAAAAAGAAAACATAGTTTTTATACCAACGTAAGATGCACACCAGGTTGTCATGTGATGTAGAACATTTAAGATAATATTACACACAATGTTCAGAAGAGTACGCATAATTAGTAAAAATAACATTTTTAGCTTTAGTGACACTTTATGATCAATAAATAAAAAATAATATAACACATGATTTCCACACCACCGTAACACCCTTATTATTATCCATTTTTCAAGTGAAATATAAAACCAATAATTTATCAATTTGCGAGTATTCATTTCTGTTCTAGTGACACTTTGAATTCAATGAGTTACAAATTAAAATCCAATCATTTTTACAGCAACCAACGCCAATAATTTTACTTTATTCACATCCAACAGTCTTCATACCATATTAAAGGGAAATTTAAGGTGGTAATGGACTGTATCTGAAGACAAGCTTAATTATTGACAGTTTTTAGCCAAGATAACTCTGATGATTGGTGACCATATACATCATGCCATCATGTTAGATGGATAGATGGAATTACAGTAGTAGTGTACATCAGTTAACAGGTCATCTTATAGAAACAATGGCAGTCTTGGCGAAGAAGAGGAACTAGTCATGCTGTAGTTATGACATGAAATATTCAACTAATTTGAAAGTCTATTAGAAAACATTTCCGGGAAAATAGATAAGTTGATATTACTTCTTGCTCATAAATGTTTTGACACAATTAAACCAAAACATTCGTCTTTCTATCATGGAAGGTGCTAAATCTAACAACATAGATGCGAGTCTGTTATGTAGTAAGCAAGAGGAAGCAGATACACTCCTAATCTCTAAATTGCTGATAAAATCACCATCATGACATTGTTTAATTATTGCCCTGAACAAATATTTATTGTTGAGATGTAAAGACTTCCTATGATTAGGCGCAAGAAACAAGAGGGGAGATGTTTATCTTGAGCCAATATACTTAATCCTGTCATGGTGGACGGCCTAATTGGTTTCCGTGTTTTACAGGATAATATTCAAATAATTGCCAAGAATATAGTAAAGGCGGAATGACTTGTTGGAAAACAATACAAAAGGCTGGACCAAATGTTATTCCCGCATTTATTCAGATTGGAAAAATTGTGTATCCACCGGAAAAAGCTGAAAAATTGTACGTGTTTATTTGTTCAGTTCAGCTGGGCAACATAATATAACGAAGCTACGTTTGCAAATGTTCGGTGATTTTCGGTGATTTTATTTCGAGTTCTTAATATGACCATATGATGTAAGCATGTACATAGACTAGAACTGCAAATTTTTATAATTTTTGTGCTGCGCATTCACCAGTTAGGCTAGATATAAAGACGAAATTCCTGATTTGTAATTATTGACAACCATGTCAAAAATAAGAAATGCGGGAATTTCGTCTCTATATCTAGTCTAACTGGTAAGTGCGCAGCACAAAAATTATAAAAATTTGCAGTTCTAGTCTATGTACATGTTTACATCATATGGTCATATTAAGAACCCGAAATAAAATCACCGATTTTTTGATGATTTTAGCCTGGGCCAGTCCCTTTATTACTTCGTGGACGGAAAGTGTCACTAAAACTGGAAAAAAATGCACCTATTTTTTCATTATATTGTGGACTTCTGAACATTTTGTTTCATATTTCTGATACATGTACATCTTTTTAATACGGAAACGACAGTAAAAATAGCAACTATCACATTTTTTTGTGTTATGAAATGTTACTTTGATGTAGAAGTGGTTGTCTTTTAATTTTATATTTATTGAACGTGGAGTCTCAATAAAAGTGAATAATACCTGACACGTTATTTTTCATGATTATGTGTATTCTCTTCCGAACACTTTCAGTTGTATTCCTTTGTATAGTATCATATATCATGAGATCATAGTTCTACTTTATGAACAAAGTAGAACTAATAATGTCATTACATGTACGTTGCTGTAAAAAACTACAGTATTTTAATTTGTCACTCATTGAACTTAAGGTGTCACTAAGACTCAAATAAATAATCGCCACCCAATCTTTTAAACAACGTGTTTTATATATCACTTGAAATAGATAGTATTAAGGGTGTTAGGGAGTTAGGGTGGTGTGGAAATCATGTGTTTTTATTTTTTTAATTATTGCTCTTTAAGTATCAGTACATCTAATAATATTTTGTGTGAAAATCATGTATTCTAATATTTTTTAATTATTACGCCTAAAGTGTCACTGAATCTAAAAAGATTTTTGTTTTATTCTGCGTGCTCTTCTGAACAGTGTGTGTAACATTATCTTTAATGTTCTATATCATATGACTATCTGATGTGCATGGAATTATAATTATGTATATTATGTTGGTGTAAAAATGCTGCTGTTGTCTATTGGACTTAAACTGTCACTAAAACAAAAAAAAAATAACATGAATAATTGCCACATGATCTTCCAAACATTTTGTTTTGTATCTCATTCAAAAAAAAGACACTATAAGAGTGTTACAGTAGTGTGAAAATCATGTGTTTGTTTACTTATTATTGAGCTTAAAGTGTCACTATATCTGATTTGTTTTGAGTGGTCTTCTGAGCACTGTGTGTAATATCATTTTTAATGTTCTATATTACCATGATTACATGTTACATGACTATCTGATGTGCAGAACTATAATTAGGTGGGTTAGACTGATATAAAAAGGATGTTTTTTCCCCTTTTTTTCTATGGGACTTAAAGTGTCATCAAAACTAAAAAGAAAAATTGACACCCTAATTTTTCTGATTCAGATTTCTCTACTGAACATTTTGGTATATATATCGCATGATAAATTAACATTGAAATCTTACGGACTTCTGTTTAGCTACATATGCCCCTACACTACGGGCTAGGCCTAGGGGTGTGGTGTGTGACGTACTCAACCCCAGGTGGTATGTATGAAGGCCTACAGTCCAAAGACTATGTTTAGTTATGGCCTCAGTCGATGTGAACATCCTGCACCAAGCGGGGTTTGAAACTATAGGGCAGGCATCGACAATGGCAAAGCGCCACGCTCTAGTCATTGTGTCACGTTCCCCTTTCTTGTAAGATAGAAGATTATTTCAACAATCATAATGGATTTGTTTTCAAAGCTGAAATATATGCTACTTTTCTACAGCCTCAAATCCGATTCCATTATGTTGTTTAAATTATATTACCACATATTAAACGAGGTAGTCATCGTTCTCACTATATGCACGTGCCACGTTTATAAACGCAATTTACTCGGGAGAAACACATGTCGTGCCGTGGTTAGGTACACACCTCACATGGAAGAGACGCTGAAAAGATGATGATGAGAAATAACTGAAGAAATACAGAGCTGAATGCTTATGATTATAGAAACACACTTTGTGATTTTGTATTTGAATTAATTCCAGTCATGTGCAACTATAACTGAGTTCTTCAGTAATAGTCTAACTGCAGCATGCAGATGGGTAAATTGAAAAGTGAACCACATATATTTATCGGGGACGGTATGTTTGTGTTAGCCTCAGTTGACAAGAGGTGCTAGTAAAAGCGGTGCCATCTCAGCATTATGGGGAGCACGCATAGCAACACGCTGCTGTGACGCGTAGCACGCTACATAATGTATGGCCGCCTTCTCAAAATTCATACAATGTCCGAGACAGTTTCCCATTCTTGAGGTAGCGTTAGATTGTCATTTGAATAGATTCGGTAGTTCTGTTACCACAGCGTCTAAATTCTTCCCGACAAATAATGTTGTGCCTAGCAGTGAATTTTTTCTGTTAAGTTGCCTATTTCAAATTCCCAAAAACACAAGACTCCGTCCATATCGCGGCCACATGTTGTAAGCCCTCCCACAATGCACATGTGCAGCACATGGTCACCATTCTGAGGGGTAGGTCAGTCACGAAAACAATATTATTGATCACCCAGTAGACACAGGACATAACTGTTGTTTAACGTTGGTCCAACGTCGTCGACGGTGGACCAACTTTAAACCAACATTAATTCAACGTCTTGTGTCTGCTGGGCAGTAAGCAAAATTTGTAGTTACTCAGACAATCTTCGTTAACTTAACTTTTCCGTGCAATTACATAGACTTATCAGGAGTGAGACCAATAACAGGTCGTTTGTTACTAACTAAAAATGACAATCAAAATCCAAAGACGAAATCTATATATGTTTCCATGTGAGCCTGATGATGCGCCTATATAACAGCCTTCAGCTAGCAGTATAAATAATAAGGGGGTTTGCCATGCATGCATAAAATAACAAAACCAAATGTAAAAGGTGTTTTGGTGCTTGTGCTTGGATGCAAGATATTAGTATATGTGCTTAATTAGATGTGGTGGGCAAAGCAGTTAGTAACCTCGTCTGACTCAAACCACAAGTGTAAAAGTTACAATGAATGGTTTTGGCACTCTAAGAGAAGAGTGTATCAAAGTATGAGTTTCTGAATAATATGTAGAAACACGTCATTAGGTACGTCATTTTTATACATAAATCATAGTTATACAATATCATTGGTTATAATTTAAAAGCTTTAGCAGATTTTTTGTGTTTCTCCTTAGACTTCGAAGGTGCCTTTTTACCCTTGACATGGGTCTGGACCTCATCTTGAAGCTGGCTGAAAAACTGTGAGGAAGATGTAAGTGATGACGTCTTGGTATTCTTCTCTTGATTCTGAATCAAATAGATAGATAACTGAGCTATGGTGAATGTAATGAAGCGTAAAAATAAATAACAAACACAATTGTGCCAAAAGTTTTTACAATTTCAAAATGCAAATTAAATAAATAAATACACCAGAAACATTTACTCTCTTTTAAAAGGATTATCACACAGGTGATCAGATTTAGAACCATGAAAAAATGTTACTTTTTGGGCACAAGAAGTGTATCCCTCAAAAATGTAATCTAGGTTCTAGACATCCCAGTTATTTAGAAATCACAGTAGTTGAACCAAATCCAACTTATATTATGTTTTTTATTTACTGGGAGTTTCCTTACTCTGCAATCTTTAAAGAAATATTAGATAATTTTACATTCTCTTTCAATATGTTGAGCTGTCTATGACATGCTAGATGGGACATCGCAAATGTTGGATTGATGCATTTAGTGGGCGCAAATCTCAAACAAACACTTACATGTCAATGCCAAATGATGAATTTTAAATTCCTTATTATTAAGGTAATTTATTGATAATTCATAGAGCCATTAATAATTTAAATAATTTCTGAAAAAATAAATGGTAATTTAGTTCACCTTAATAAGTGTGATAGTTTTGGATCCTTTGCTTGTCTTTTCTAATTTTTCCATTGCACGTTCCTTTGCTATTTTACTGGCTAGTTGAGGCTTATTCTTCTCGAGCAGTTTTTGTTTTTTGTTCACATGCTTTTGTTTTGCCCCTTGATGTTTCTTTTTCTCTCTCCTCTCTCTTAACCGGTCTGTCTTAGTCTTCTCTGTTTCTCCCTTCAAGTTTCTCTTCCCCTTGATCTTTGAAAAACAATAATATTAACCCTTTAAGCCCTCACGATGTATTAAAGCATCATTTTACATCACTGAAAACAGACTTGATTTTCCTACAACTGAGGGTTTTGGAACGAAAATTTCCATGAAACTGTTTTACCAATACATGACAATTTTCTTTAATTTTTAAACCACATCAAGTCATCTTCATCCACTACAAGTCGAGAATTGCGACAGCAATTCGCGGCTTGTAGTGGATGAAGATGACTATGGTAAATTCAGGCCTGAAAGGGTTAATGAAACAAAATTATGTATTGACCATTAGTAACAACACTTTAAATGTGAGGTATTATATTGATAAACAAAACCCTATGTATACAGAAAAAAAACATAATTACAACACGAATCATTACTGTACACATAGCAAGATAAGGTCATGGACCCATTCTAGATTTTTCCAGAAAATCGTTCGGTAGAGTTTACAATTTAAATGCCTCTACCTACTAACATGCAATATAAAATAGACCTATGAATACTTGACAATTTGGCACTGCTCAAAATTTTAAACAGTTGGCCCTAAAAAAATAATTCAAACGAGTGCTATCAAAATGATATCACCTCTACACATCACCAAGATGTCACACTAAATCACACATATCATAGTGTGATATCAATGTGTGATATCGCCCTGACCTCTATCACCCAGTCAACAATTTCATATCACTGATGTCAGGGTGATATCAAACTGTTGACTGGGATTACAACTCTTTCTATCTGAGACCTGTGAAAGAATGTTTTAGTAATGGTATAAATCTAGCTGACATGGTTTTCAAGATATTACACATATTAAAGTCAATAATGGCAGCAAGTCGGCCATTTTGAATATGATAGATTTGACATTTTTCAGGGCATATCCCCTCCTGAAATCGCAAATTTTGTTTTGTTTTGGTCTGGCTATCTGGCACGGTTTTCCAGATATCAGCAAAACTAAAATAAGTAAAGCTATTTATCATGTTTAACTGTGGAATTAGTAAACCTCATGGGGCTGCAGTTGTATATTGTTTTGGCTTAGAATATCAGCATAAAGCATTTAGTTATTTACTACTCAGAAGAAATAAACATGCTGACCTTTACTTCTTGTGGTGCCAGCATGGTAGCATCGCTAGTTGTCACAGGTTGTACCTCTTCCATCCTGATAGATGGTAGATTGGTAATGACTCGTACATCACGCACCATCTGCAAAACAAATCTCAACTATAATAACATCTGTACTTGCTTTAAAGTAATAGCATAACCGCTGTACCTAAAAGCTATAATAACTTTTTATACAGGCCTAGGGCTTTATCTTTATCAACAAGACTACATAAGTCCAGGAGCTCCCGCTCCGAATTAGAATTTGATTTAAGCAATTTTGTGTAGGGTTATTAATGTAGTCCTAGGCTAGGTCAAAAATCAAGACGCAAGACAACTAGGTCTAAGAAGCTCAGTCTAAGAGTAAGATAAGAACTAGACAGTCTGTCAGAGATTGCAAACCTCCATTGAAATTAATGATCCTAATCAGTATCCCAGTAATGGTCTACCTATTTGGCACTGTTTACCCGATATCAGGCCAATCGAGGTAGCTAATAGCTGATTTACGGTCACTTTGAATTCGATATAAACTAGTTGAAAAATTTAAGGGTGCATCCTCCCCTGAAACCTCAAATTTTGTTTTATAGTAATGGACTAGCATCTAACACAGTTTGCAGAATATTGGTCATGTGAAAGTAGATAATGGCGGATAGGGGGCCATTTTGAATTTGATTGAGTCAGAATTTTTCAGGATGCATCCTCAGCTGAAATTTCACATTTCATTCCATAGTAATCATCTAGCCATCTAGCACGGTTTACCAAATATCGGCCATGTGAAAGTGAATAATGGCCAATAGGCCATTTAAAAGGCATCCTCTCCCAAAACGTCACATTTTGTTTTATAGTAATGGTCTAGCTATCTGGCACGGTTTACATGATATCAGGCCTATCGAGGTAAATAATGCTGATTGTCAGCCATTTTGAATTTGTAAGTTAAAAATTTTCAGGGTGCATCTTCCCCCCAAAACTCACACTTTGTTTTATAGTAATGGTCTAGCCGTCTAGCACGGTTTACCAAATATAGGCCATGTGAAAATGAATAATGGCCGAAAAGGCGGCCATTTTGAATTTTATCGAGTTGAATTTTTTCAAGATGCATCCTCTCCTGAAATCACACATTTTGTTTCATAGTAATGGTCTAGCCATCTAGCACGGTTTACCAAATAACGGCCATGTGAAAGTGAATAATGGCCGATTGGCTGCAATTTTGAACTTGGTCGAGTTGAATTTTTTCAAAATGCATCCTCCCCTGAAACCTTACAATTTGTTTTATAGTAATGGTGTAGATATCTTGAGTGGTTTTCATGATATTCGGCAATATCAGGCCTGTCGAGGTGAATAATGACCGATAGGCGGCCATTTTGAATTTGATCAACTTGAAATTTTTCAAGATGCATCCTCTCCTGAAACCTGACAATTTGTTTGATAGTAATGGTGTAGCTATCTTGAGAGGTTTTCATGATATTCCGCAATATCAGGCCTGTCAAGGTGAATAATGGCCGATAGGCGGCTATTTTTAATTTTATCGACTTGAAATTTTTCAAGATGCATCCTCTCCTGAAACCTCACAATTTGTTTTATAGTAATGATGTAGCTATCTTGAGCGGTTTTCATGATATTCCGCAAAATATTTCGGTCGGATTTATAAATTAGGTCAAAGTGCTGGGTCAACTTCAAGGTCAAGGTCCAAAAACCTGAAAAGGCACAACTAGGGACCTTAGAGAACATGTATGTGCAATATTACTGTCATCGGCCCAGTACTTTTCAAGATCTGCTCTGGAAACGAAGTTTGTGTCAAAACGTCTAAATAGGTCATAGCTCTGAACCAAAAGTAGGTCAAAGCTCATATACCACAAAAGGCACAACTAGACCCCCTAGGGGTGTTGTGTGTAAAATTTGAAGACAATTGGACAAGTACTTTCAGAGATATGCTCCGGAAACGAATTGTTTACGGACGGCCCAACGCCGTAACATCATCATTTTCTCCTCTGCGACCTTGCGTATTTAATTCAGATTAAAAATATTTTAACCTGTCCATAAGCCACCTGGAAGTAACCCACATACCAAAAATTGTTATCCTAGCTTATTTTCTTACAAAGTTATAGGCAAAAGAAGAGGTAAAAAAAACGGAGGCGGAATCCATAGCTCCCTCCGTCTCACCTACGGTGAGGGCGGGAGCTAAAAATACCATAAACATCAACATATACATGTCTTGTATTTCCAAAAAAAATAAATTTAGTGCATTTCACCATTATTATTCAGTTCACTACATTTCTAACCCTTTGAGTGCTGCCAATGCTTGTGAGGTACATGTATTCCACTTTTTCTTATAATAACAATATTGACGTATTTAAATAAAAGTGCAGGTGTACATCTCAACCCTTGTGCTGCTATGCCCGTATTGATAGGGTTTACAGGAATTCTCAACCCAAATAAAATGTCAGTGAAATTGATAAAACAGCTTGGTGTAGATGCTCAGTTGATAAAATACCCGCTAATTCCATTTGGGAGATGTCTATTATTCAAAAATTGAAATATTTTTCATCTATAAAAGCTGGAAATTGTGTCAGCAATTCCAGTTCTAAATGAATGAAAAACTAAAACAAACAATTCAGCAGGACAAGGGTTAAATAGGGCACCATTTTATACACTGCGGCAGTTAAAGAGAAACTAATCTTCAAACATTATTGTATACATCTCAACTATTACAATATTACTTACAGGTTTGGGTGTATAATGAAAATTAGACAAAGCATCAAGCTTCACAAACAGCGCTTGCAAAGAATTCCGAACAGCTTCTCTCTTTGGGTCCATCTTATCCTCTTCCTCTTCTTCTGCCTTCTGAATTCACAGAACAACGAGATGAGGTGCCGTCACTATTGATATATTCTTTTTAGAAAGGAGCTGAAGGAAGGTTGCACATAAATATGTACCATAATGATACAACTATTATAAATACAAATTGCATTTTAGGAAGGAATGTGTGTGTTCAACTGTTAGAGCTCATTGAATTGATCATTTGAAATTCAGTCACTTTCATTTGTGTCTCGCTACTGCGATCCACAAATTCAAGTGGCTAAAAATTAAAATGATATATGAAATTTAGGTCAGAGAAAAAATATTATTTGAAATTTCACTCCGCCATTAAAGAGATCAAAGTTCCTTAGTGTTACCAACCTCAGCCTGCTTGCAACCCATGAGTTTAATGTAACATCTATAGTTTATCTACTTCAAAAAAGTCAAGTAATTTTCATTTATTTAACGACACAAATTACATCGAAAGAGCAGTTTAACCAAAACATATATTTGATAAGTAATCTAATCCAAGTTTTTTATACAAAAATCCATCAACTAGACTAGAAATTGTATTTCAAATGGAAATTTACAGTTTGAACAAATATGGACCCTTCGATATACCGCAATTAGTAAAGAGCAACAGTAAACAAAAGCCTTCCATGTGGCTGGGGGGGGGTTATATCAGGACTCTACGCATGATTTAGTGATGTGCAGTTACATACATGTGCTTCAAAACATGAGTATATATGCACAGGTACACCCAAAACAGATTTAAACCTCACCTTAGCATCGCACTTCTTGTAAATACACGCTACACAATTCAATATTAAGCAAAACAAAGGTTATATTATGAGACTTCATTACAAAACAGCATAAATAAATGTTATTATAAAATGACACGTTGCCGTATAACTTGCCTTATACCCTATATTGCGTTCATAAGAACTTGAAAATCACTCAACTGTGACTAAACCTATTCATTTCGCAGTGATACAGATAAGTGCCCACAGTGATTCAGACTAGCGGTTCTTGAGAAGCTTGATAAAATTAAAATTAGACAACATTTTCTTGACAATACTGTACCTGAATCACAATGCATGATCAAAGCTTTTCATTTCGCGACCAGGTAACTAGCACATACACATAAAATTACAAGTGATTTGGACTAGCGATTTTTGAGATGGCACATTCAAGAGGACTTAAAAACTTCCAAATGGCCACCATTTTTTTGACGAAAATCACTTAAAAGGTATTACAACTATTTCATTTCACAGCCAAGCAGGTAAATGACTAAATATTAGGAATAGGCGTATTGAATAGCTGTTCTAAACCGTAGTCATTTATGGCGGCTATATACTGAAGATATACATGTACATGCATCATAGGGGATGTATAATTAATACATAGAACACCCTAGCTCATGATATGTTTAGATTATATGATATGAATATTATTAATAATATAACTACATGTATAAGTAAATAGGTTAGCTTTTTCCATTGATCACCTCAGTTTGCTTCATGTATTCTTTCTCATATATTTCTCCCAAACTGAGCTTGCTCTTCTCCTGGTTCAGCACCAGCCGCTTTTTGTATTCACTTATACCTTGTTTAGGTTTCTCCTTCTTCACAACATCATCAAATACCTTGATAACATTAAACACTGAGGATCAAATATGTAGTAAAGTCAACCATTAAAGACAATACATTGAGTACTGTACAATAACTGAAACTGTTATGTGTTGGATCGTTGTTTTGAAAATTGACACTTAACCCACTTAACACTTACAGCACGGGGATAGACTTTAGTTGTCAGAATCTGACGTCTGTAGACGTCAGATTCTGACAACTAAAGTCTATCCCTGCACTGTAAAAGTACAAATATTTCTAATGGCCACAGACCCACAACATAGGTATTCAAATAAATCAGAAAGACCTAACTAAGACATTTATGATGATTTCAAATTGAAAAAAAACCCATTTGGTTGCGATGTTTTTTACAAATTAATTCAGCGCTTAAAGGGTTAATACATCGATATTAACCCTTACAATGCTGAATTAATTTAGATTAGACCATGGAAACTGAAGGGTTTTTTAATTTTAAATTATCATAAATGTCTTAGTTAGCTCTTTCTGTATCATTTGAATACCTATGTTATGGGTCTACAACCAATATAAATATTTTAATTCTTTCAGTGCGGGGATCGTCTTTATACGTCCGAATCTGACATAGACAGACGGCAAATTCTGACGTATAAAGACGGTCCCTGTGCTGAAAGGGTTAAAAGAATCACAGTTAGGGTTAATACAACTAGGTGGCTTTCCTGCCCTGCATTTCACGTATCTACTTGTGATTTTTTTTATTGGGACATAAAGTTTAATTCAAACAGTTTTACATGTATGAGAAGCATAATACAGAAAGTTTCACCTGGTCTTTTATTCTCTGTATGATGATCTCTTCCAGAGATTTTGTTGTTTCTTCTGTGATCATAGGGGCTGTAAAACATCAAACATCATACTGCATTATACTGATAGACTGGTGGAAATCGGAGCAAAATATTGACCCAGAGTAGGAAGTCTGCCCATTTAGTTTTTTCATCACTTTTAACCATTTTCGGGTATGGGGAATCGAATGCGAAGTCGTGTCAAGCCGAATGTTTTCTCTAAAACGTTCTATTTCACGGTTTAAATTATGACGTCTAAATCATATAATTAATAGATTAAACCTCGTCATATCACTATTAGTCTGGCAGAACTAGCACTGGACCTCTTTTTGGGGTGTAACGTTTTTGTATTGTTGATTATTGATGGTGAGGATATATGTATTCAGAACTTGCCGGGAGACATCTTGTCATTCTTGACCACTCTGCACTATGGGGTAAATTCAAGGTCAAAGTTCAATTTCAAGGTCAAATATGATTTTTCAACAAATAAAGGTAGAAACAACTGTAATACCTCATTTTTGTGTAATTTTGACTGCAATATTCATTTCTTGTACAATTTTTGTGATTTGCAGTTATCCTTAAAGACAGAGGGTCAATTTCAAGGTCAAAAGGTCAATTTTAAGGTCAAGTAAGCGAAAATATGATTTTTAACAAATAAAGCTAGAAACAAGTGTAATACCTCATTTTCGCGTGATTTTGACTGCAAAATCTATTTCTGGGAATATTCTGGTGATTTGACGTCATCCTGAAGGTCAGAAGGTCAATTTGAGGGTCAAATATATTTTAGCATATGGAACCCTCTATGCGAGAAGGTACGTCCCCGCAGCTTTGTTACAAGTATTGATGGTGTCATTTGCAATTTAATTTTAATGATAACATAATTAAATTTAAAATATTAGAATCTCATAGTACACAAAGTAATGATTAAGAACAAACAAGAGCACACTCGATAATAGCCCGCCGCCGAATTATGATAAAAAAAATAAAGACGAATGTCATCACGTAAATAACAACCCAAGATATAAATGGTATGTTAAATAAGATAGATACATGTATAATATGATATACTATATAATACTTGCATAGACTACAAGGTCAAATTATTGATGTAAAATGAGAAAAATCGCAATAAATCGGCCATTTTGAATTTTTTTTCAGCCATTATTGAACTTGTCCAAGAACTACTTATTAGTAACATGCATAACAAATTTGAAGAGGATATGTGAAAAACTTTTCAAGTTATCGCGCCCACAAGGTCAAATTATTGACGTAAAATGAGAAAAATCACAATAAATCGGCCATTTTTTTTTTTCTTTCAGCCATTATTGAACTTGTCCAAGAACTACTTATAAGTAACATACATAACAAATTTGAAGAGAATATGTGAAAAACTTTTCAAGTTATCGCGCCCACAGGGTCAAATTATTGACGGAAAGTGAGAAAAATCGCAATAAATCGGCCATTTTTTTTTTTTTTCGACCATTATTAAATTTCTCCAAGAACTACTTATTAGTAACATGCATAACCAATTTGAAGAGGATATGTGAAAAACTTTTCAAGTTTTCGCGCCCACAAGGTCAAATTATTGACGTAAAATGTGAAAAATCGCAATAAATCGGCCATTTTTTTTTTTTTTTCGGCCATTATTAAACTTGTCCGAGAACTGGTCATTAGTAACATGCATAACAAATTTGAAAAAGATACGTGAAAAACTTTTCAAGTTATCGCGCCCACAAGGTCAAATTATTGATGTAAAATGTGAAAAATTGCAATAAATCGGCCATTTTTTTTTTTTTGGCCATTATTGAACTTGTCCGAGAACTACTTATTAGTAACATGCATAACCAATTTGAAGAGGATATGTGAAAAACTTTTCAACTTATCGCGCCCACAAGGTCAAATTATTGACGTAAAATGTGAAAAATCACAATAAATCGGCCATTTTTTTTTTTTTTTCGGCCATTATTGAACTTGTCCGAGAACTGGTCATTAGTAACATGCATAACAAATTTGAAAAGGATATGTGAAAAACTTTTCAAGTTATCGCGCCCACAAGGTCAAATTATTGACGTAAAATGTGAAAAATCGCAATTAATCGGCCATTTTTTTTTTTTTTTTGGCCATTATTGAACTTGTCCGAGAACTGGTCATTAGTAACATGCATAACAAATTTGAAAAAGATACGTGAAAAAATTTTCAAGTTATCGCGCCCACAAGGTCAAATTATTGACGTAAAAGGTGAAAATCGCAATAAGTCGGCCATTTTGAATTTTTTTTCAGCCATTATTGAACTTGTCCGAGAAGTGGTCATTAGTAACATGCAAAACAAATTTGGGAAGGAAACATGAAAAACTTTTCAAGTTATCGCGCCCACAAGTAAATGTTAACGCCGACGCCGACGACGCCGAACTTCAATTGCAATAGCCCACCTTTTTTAATTAAAATTAAAAGGCGGGCTAAAAAGTTATTGAAACAGGAAAGACTGCAGATTATACATACATGGACAAGGCCACCAGGGGTCATAGAAGTATCGTACCCTTGACCCCTAGGGTGGTATGAGAATGTGGCATATACACACTGTCAGTGGAAAGGGGTTTTGATCAATTTTTTTTTAAATAGATTATTGGACCAGCACTTCCAATAAATCGATCGCAACCCAGCCCAAGTACACATGGTGACATGGGTTGGTGTTGGGTTTTATAGGTCATGGTGAGGTCATCTCAAGGTCACAACAAGATCAAATCTGCTCAAAACGGTTGAAAATAGCTTATTTTTGTTGTTTTTGCTAACATTATGTTCACTTGAAATGTCATATATGATGTCTTGAAACATATCTAGATCCCAACACGGACCTACACAAAAACACCCCCGAGAGGTTGCAGAGATGACATTTAGGGTTGGAGGGTTTTTTATTCCCCCCCCCCTTCAAATAACCCTTGTGTCAACACTGTCTCATATGGCACAATGTACAAAATAACACACTGATGTTATATTTTGACCAATGACCAATACATTTACTACATCTGGTAAGGCCAAACCCAAGTATACATGGTGACATAGGTTGGGGTTGTATTTCACAGGGTTCTTACCCCAAGGTCATGGCAAGGTCCTTTCAAAGTTACAGCAAGGTCAAATCAGTTTAAAATGGGTGAAAATAGATTATTGGACCAACACTTCCAATAAATAGGTCGGAACCCAACACAAGTACGCAAGTTGAGATGGGTTGGTGTTGGGTTTCATAGGAGAGTTATCCCAAGGTCATGGTAAGGCCATCTCAAGGTCACAGTAAGGTCAAGCTTATTTTTGTTGTTTCTCCTAACATTGTGTTCACTTGAAATGTATATGATGGCTTCAAACACACCTAGATTCCAACATGGACCTATTACCAAAACACCCCTGCGAGGTTATTATGGATAATTCACCATTTCTATGCAAATTATAGCATAATTTTCTAAATAATAAAAATAAATTAGCATCAGTGTCATAATACGTAGAATCGTAGGTGGTCAGAATAATTTATAAACAATAATAAGCCTAGTTATCTTCACCAACAGTGGCCTAACATTGGCCCAACATTACCCATATGAATTGTAGATATCGTAGGCGGCCTAAAAGCTGCTGACGATCAAACTAGAGGCATTTTGTAGGCATTATCGTATTTTCTGCAGGCATATTAGGCATCATAGGCGTGCTGTATTACGGCCGCCGATAATTAACATGTCCATCTAAGAAATAATGTATACTATTTTTACACTCCTCACAGCCGTGTCTATTATACACAGGCATGACGAATTGTCCTATTGTAGCCCAATCATATTTGTAACAAATTGTCAACCGTCATCAATAACAAACACCATGTTTTCAAATTTGGTCACAGCAAAATTACCTTTTTTAAATGTATCTTTCAATTGCAACATCTAGGCCTACTGGCAGGAGATGTCAGCTTAAATCCGGGTCCCTCCGGCTCAAATGACAGAATTAAATGGCAACAATCAATGAGAGATCTATGAAACCGAAAACAGTCCCCTTCTTCGAATATGTAACATCGAAAAATCTGGACATTTGGCAGTGACAGAAACAGGGTTAAAACATGATAAAGCGCAATCATCGATAGCTGATATCTCACACCCTGGCTGTTCGTTTTTTCATGAACCTCGTGCGCATCAGCGGGCAGGACAAGGTGTAGGAATACTAGTGTCTGACCAATTAAAAACTGATATTCATCCTTTCCCATCATTTAAAACGTTCGAGGCGATCTCTGCACGTATTGGAAACAATTCGTTCAGTGGTTTCGTTGTCTGCCTGTATAGGCTTCAAAACGGTACATGTCAATTTTTGATGAATTTCAAGATTTACTAGAGAACTAATTCCACTCCATGACAATTTGTATATATTGGGAGATTTCAACTTACATCCATATAACTCAAAGCCAATAAATTTGATGAAATCCTCACATGGTTCGATCCCAAGCAGCATGTTAATTTTCCAACTCACGTTCATGGACATTGGCTAGATCTTTTGATCATCAAACGCATTTCTAATTCTATCAAATGAGTTTTTTCGGCAGCAGGTATTTCACACCATCTCGCTGTCATATCAGAAATTGACGGTTGATAGACGAAATTGAAAAAAGAAAAAACATCGTTCCGAAAAATATACAAAATTGATTATGAATCGTTTCATTCAGATATTCTCAATTTGTATCCAATAAAGAAACCAAGATCTCTCACGACTCTGTCGACAGTATGATCCTGTCCTTAGCTCTACTTTAGACAATAATACGCTCCTGTAAGATAAGTCAGAAAATCCCGTGGATGACTCAAGAAATAATAAAGCTAAAACCTTTCGCCACAATCTCAAACGAACATGGCGCAGATCTCGCACACATCTAGATCGTTCTCGTTACATTAGTGTCACCTGTGTAACAGAATGATGACAAAGCAAAATCGAAAAATTTAGCTGATCTGCATAATGATCGACATTCTGCATAGAATTCCACCGCCGGCTCTGCCAGAATTCACATCAGTAAAATCACTTTGTGACCATTTCTTTATATATTTTGAGGATAAAATTGAAACTATCCGTACCAAATTTCCAGATAAAGTACAGAATATTCCATCAATGTAAAAAACCCCCAGAAATTAGATCCATAATGAATGTTCCGGGTGACAGAAGATGAAATTAAAAAACTTATTTTGAGCTCATCGTCAAGTGATCTGGACCCCACTCATACAAGCGTGCTGAAAAATTGTCTTGATATATCAATAACTCATCACTGATATAATTAACATTTTAAGAAAACTATTAAAGAAGCTCATGTGAGCCCACTACTTAAAAAACATCTCTCCCTAAAAACGAGCTGAAAAATTACAGGCCTGTATCAAACTTGAGTTTCATTTCCAAAAAAATCAAAAAGGTAGTAGTAAATTGGCTGCAAGCTCATATAAAACATAACCATCCATCTAATATATTACAATCCCCTTACAGGGTGAGGTTACAGCTCTGACCTTGCTTGAATTGTTGGCCGTTTTCGACACCATTACCCATGCTACATTAACATATATACTTTCAGTTTGTTATGGAATATCTGGGCAGGCTCAAATTAGGTTTTCTTTTTATTTGCAAAATGGGCACCAATCCGTGAGGATTAAAGACACTATGTCAGATAAAGTCACAATCTCATATGGAGTTCCATAGGGCTCTGTGCTGGGATCAGTGCTTTTTACCCTATACACTACACCACTCAGCGCTCTTTTTTCCGTTTTGAAAGCTAAGGAATCTCTTGAGAAGTTGCAACATTGTGTAATGGCCGTGTCGGCTAGAGCTTAATCCTAGTAAGACAGAATTTCTCATTGGGACCAAACTTCAGCGAGTGAAATTCCTAAATTCCTAAAATATCCTATGCTTAATTCTAGGTCAAGACACAAATCCATCTGCTAGAAAAGCACAGTAGCTTTACCTAATATTATATGATGGCAAGTGCCAAGTGCATATCTTCAAATGAATGAAACTTATTGACATTTTTATTCAAACGGACAAGGGTTAAAACAGGTGTCAACTCTGGTACCACCCATGAGGACATGTTTTTAGATTGATATGACTGTATAGTAAAAGACATTTGGTTGTTTAGCAAACTGTTCGATAAAGTGATTATAAAAATACCCACTTTAAATCTACTAAGACTATAAACTACTTTGATATATTCATAGCAAATGCCAGTTCGGGTCGAATCTGGGCCGGATGTGGATTATGTCTGTGCATAAACAGTCCTCTAAAATGTTTGATGGGTTTGGAGTATGATCTTCTCTTTATGCAATAAATCAGGGCTTCACGTTTGATAAATGCAGGAGAGCTAAAAATCGCTCTCCTCAATTTGCTTGGAGAGTGATTCACTCTCCATGAATGGGGATTGTCTAGCGGGTTCATCCTAGAGCTAGCTAGGGTAGTTGTTTTACTGTTTTTGCATTAAAATGGATAATTACTTTTGTTCAGTCAGTGGGAGCATTAACAACATTAGGCTAGGCCTAATTTCATAAGAGAGAGCTATTAAAGAAGAGTGAAGAAAACAGTAGGCCTACAAGAAAAACTTCAGATTTATTCTGCTACAATTAGTTACAAATATATGACAATGTCTATAAAGTTAAACATTAATGTATTAAACATGTTAAAACTGCATTATAAACAGAAAGGCTATTCAATTTGTTCAGTCAATGGGAGCAACATTAAAATCATAGGAGAGAACTCAGAACAGTAAATACAAAAATAGGCCTAGATCTACTAGAAATATTCACTCTAGTCTACTACAGTTGTCACAGTTGCTAATATGAATTGAATCGGCTACACTGACACTGTCCCTATAATCTGAAAATATACTGTATAGGCTTACCCCATTGACATGTGTTGGCGTCCCATTTAGGCTAATTTGGCGACTTTCGAAAATGGCCATTTTATCGCTTAATGGTAGACATACGTCACTAACGTTAGTACATAGTCTATACTGTATGAAATAACCTGCTGTCAGACTCGGGCTCTCTAAATTTTATGAACGCTAACATTGCGAGGGTCTGATTTCGCCAAATATTCTAGCCGCCAACTTAATGGGGTATGTGGATACTGTAGTCTTGTCTTGAAATAATACAGGTCTAAAATGATATGAGTTATGTGACGCTTCCCAGCAGACACAAGACATTGAATCAATGTTGGTTTACCGTTGGAACACCGTCTACGACGCTGAACCAATGTTAAACTAACATTGACTCAACGTCTTGTGTCTTCTGGGTGATGCACGTGAGTTTTACCGCTGTTCTATTTTTAGCTCTATGTCCACGCTACGCCGTTGCACGGCCTTACACACGTAGTGCAGATGCACAGTCACGGTATACACTATACCTATGGTCAGTGTGTACTGTTATTTGTATAACAGTGGCGGATTTGATGCACGCGCTGAATGATCTGATAGTAACGTTGCAGAAGCGCGTGAACAGGCGAATGATGCCGCAGCCTCAAGTAATGTTAGGGTTAGCATAGGGCCACAGTCTGGGTTGGTCACCATCAGTCATCATCATGACGATCAAGCCAGTAGGCCTACGTCGAGGTGCGCTGTTTTTCGCGCTCCTTTAATTGAGTTTAGGCGAGCGATGGGGCGCGAGCGCGATCGCGCTCCTTAAACGTGAAGCCCTGATAAATTCTGTAAATACCCAATTAAATCACCCGATAAGAGTAGGGCTTCTTCCCCACCTCTTGTCGCGGTTTGTCCAAATTATAGACAAATTTTGGACAAAATTATGACAACTCACACACCTATTTACCCAAGGCATTTGATTTATATTACTATAAATATGATACATCTTTTATATATTGATGTATTATGAATTTGTGTTATTTGCGTGAACATCATAGTTGAAAAACGTTAGTTACGAAGGCAAGATAATCTCTCAATTACATAATACGTCATTAATATCGCTATGAATTTTATAAATTTATTAATGACACAGTCGTCTTGTTGAACTTTAAAGGTGATCTATCACCCCTTATATGGTATGAATAATTATGTCCTTATATGGGGTGATTGACTATCATATGACCCTCTGAGAGGGTCACATGATAGCCAATCACCCCATATAAGGAAACACTTGTGCCCCATCTTGTGGCGACTTTGATTTATTTGTCACAAATTTATTCATGCTATATAAGGGGTGATATGTCACCTGTAAAACCTGGGTGTAGATACCTTGTTTGTGATGATATCATGATTGATTATTGAGATATTGCTAAAAATGTATATTTCGGTAATGGCGGTACTAATCAGCGATTTTACAATATTTAGACCTCTCCAATTATTCTAGACTTTTGATATGTGTTTCTGTTTCTTTATCAAAAGTATATGCCATTAACAGGTTAAATAAATGATGTGGCAATTTTGTCTCAGTTGCCCTTTTTTCAACATAGGATGACTGTAGGCCCAGCCTACTCTTAGTGAAATTAAATGGTCAAAACTTTAGTTATAATATAACTAATGCTATTCTGTGAAACGCAGTGACGTCTCTCGGTGAAAATAGGTTTATATAACACACCCCTCCTCCATACTTCATTTTGTGAAATGTATTGACGTCACTTGGTGAAAACAAGGTTATATAAGAACCCTCCCTCATACTTCATTGTATTAGCCAGCTCGGTGACACCAAAGGAGATCGAGGTCATTGAGCTTAACAGAATATATTATATCATGCATTGTCAGCTCTTTAGTTAAGAATAAATCTTTAATCAAAAAGTTTTCCCCGATAAAGACCATTTGGGGGCTCAAAGATCACTTATTGAAACACCACACATATCCTCTTAATATTTTGCGCCATACTTTACTCCTCGTTGTATTGGGGTACTGGGATGACTGCTAGTGGTAGTACTTTTCGCCCATATCCGGGGTGGGTCATTAGGGATCTCTTCCGTCTGTTGAATGCTGTGTACAGCATTGTACAGAAGCACTAGTCTACAGCAATCATCGAAGAGCAGCTGCAGTGTCCTCGTATCTGGCCATAATCTTCGGGTGCATTGCCAGTGGTGTAACCTGGTTCCTCCACTCAACAGCGGAGCCAATGCAGCACCAGCATCAGTGCTGGCGCTGGTGTAGGCCGTGGTAGCTTAAAATAATTGGCAATAACGTGTTTGATGACATTAGGTCTCTCACACGGGGAATGAATGGAGTTACCCTTCCCATTGTTTCTCTGGGGATTATCCGACCCGAGGATAGCGGAGCTGCACGAAATGCCACTGAGTTTCAGCATTAAATTGCACAGCGAAACCAAAGTCTCCGGCTGTCTGGGCATGTCTAGGGGTAGATCTCCTAGACATTCCCAGAAGCCCATATCAGGCGAGCAAAGGAAAAAAGCTCTCAATAACCTACCATGCCCTATAACACCAACCCTCACATCATCATCTGTACATCATTCATCTCATCAATTTACTACAACGTTTTTATCAAATTACAATGTCACTTGAAAGACAATTTGTGCCGAAAAGTGACGTAAAGCAATGATTTACTACTACTACCTCGTTGTATTATTGATTAATCCCTGTGGAAGGGATGTCAACATTCCGGGATATCTTTTCTATAAAGGAATTCCACCATTTATGTTTACTAAGATACCTAGACATGAGTGGTTCTCCACTTATTGTTTTCCATAATATGTAATATGTATAGCATTTATAGCAATATATCTGCATTATCCATATTGTGAGTGGTCCGCGCTTTATTACGAACTAGTATGAATTATGCCTAGCCCCAGTGGCTGAAACAGGATTCAGCCACAGATTGACCGCGTACAAAATCGTGGGACATTTCTTTGGGACGGTCATAAATAAGACTTCCGGTGGGATAATCAGGTCGAAAATAGATTATTTTAGAACCAGTAACATTTCAGCTCACAGGTCGCACAGTCATTAAAAAGATATAGACGTTTTTCGGACCTTGGGGTCGGGATCGCTCTCAGTCACCGCCATGTTGGATTTTTTGGGTAAAGCCAATACATAGATCCACGGCCTCGGAGAGGACGACACGGCTACATTATAAAGACGTTTTTTATATTAAAAAGCAAGACAAGTTTCCAAATTACGTTATCAAAATCTGTCCAATATGCCTACGAAGTCTGGTGTTTCAGATTTAGTCGAATCATGTATTTTATTAAATTATTAAATAATGGTTGCTGTATATACTTTTATATTTTACCCGGTCATTATGCCTGCAGATTCAGATACCGCATATTCATTACACAGAAAGGAACTTTAAATTGATTTTAGATTGTTTTTGCAGATACAAACTAGCGAACTCGAATGTAACAAATTTTGGGGCGACTTGAGCATAAATTCACTTTAACAAGGGACAATATAGGCCCTACTACTTTTTGGAATTCTCTTTATTAATACAATCACCACTATATGTCTGTCGAATTCAAATAATTTATCTTTTAAAAACTGCACTCATGAACAATGACATGTCAAAGACGAAAATGTATTTATTTTATTTATTCGTTTATTGATTTGACTTTCCAGTTTGAAACATGCAAAAAAAAGGTAAAATATCATTATGCACTGAGTAATTTTGTTCTATATGCTATCAACTTTGGTTGATGGGAACAGGCCTTCTGGCCATTGGTCAAAACATAACAATCACATTGTAAATTTGTCTATTTAAATTTATCAGAAAGGGGTGATATAGGAATCAGTGTGAGTTGATCAGAGTAAAACCCCTCCAAACCTAATATTACACATGTAATCTCTCGGTGTGTACATACTGCGGGTTTCAACGATTCATTCAATTATTTTGTATGTATCGCTAAAAAAATATTATCATATATTTACTTCTCCAATAGCTCAGAAGAGTTTGAAAATGGTTACGAATAATGTAAAAACAAGGTCACGCCGGGCAAAATTCCCGATTATCTGTATTTATTTTTTAATATGCATAATAAAACTGTGCCAGATAGCTAAACTATAGAACATACGTGCAGTCTCAAAGATGGATATCTCCTCAAAAATGTCAACTTGATCAAATTAAAAATGACCCGACTTGACATAGACATATCAATTGAACAGAATTGGAGCAAAAACATAAAAAAATCATCTATTTTTACTTATTACGAGCTTCTTTGACCTTATTGTGACCTTGAAATGACCTTAGAGCGAACATGGTAATACCCCTATGAAGCCCAAGCCCAACTCGGGTCAACATGGGCTGGGTTTAATCAAATGTATTTATTCACTGACTTATCAGTGAGTGCCACATGTACAGTACGCCACCCACTGATTTTTCGTCGCAATTGCTCTTAGGGGGTCAGTATTCGATTTCCAGGGGGGGGAGGGGGTGGAGTTTTTTTCAAATTAATAATTTTGGGCGGATTCTGTGTGAAATAAATAATTTACTTCCAGAACTGTTCTAAATAAACATGTAATAAAATGTGCAATTTCAGCGCACTGCCGAGCCCGGTTGAAATAAATAATTTTCCCGCGACAAAAACTCCAGCCCCCCCCCCCCACTGGATATCGAATGGTGGCCCCCTTAATCAACATCAGGGGTCTCTGTCTAGATAGGGGGTGAATACCAGTGTCTAAAGTAGAGATATAGCCTTAGGGTGAGTTGATAAGGCTAAAACCCCTCGAAACCTTATACTACCCATGTAATCTCTTGGGGTGTCTATGGTATAGACACGGTGTCTTTGCGGGTTTCACCATCACCGACATTTAAAATGAAGATAAGTGTAGCTAAAGCAACGAAAACAAGCTATTTTCACTGTTGAGCTGATTTGACCTTGCTATGACCTTCAGATACACTGACCATGACCTTGTGGTAACTCCCCTATGAAGCCCGACCCCCACCCTTGTCACCATGTGTACGTTGGAAGGGCTTCATTAGATTTAATTGGCCATCGGTCAAACATAAAATCAGTGTGTTATATTTCGTCACTTTCTGCCATATCAGACAGGGCTGAAACAAGGGTGATTTGATGGGGTAAACCCCTCCCAACCCTTTAATTACCTGTTACCTTTTGGGGCGTTTCTTGGTATTGGTCCGTGTTGGGGTCTAGGTATGCCTCAATCCATCATAGACATCCCAAGGGAGCATACTTGTAGCAAAAGCAACAAAAACAAACTATTTTCACTCGTTTTGAGCTAATTTGACCTTGCTGTGACCTTGAGATGACCTTACCATGAGCTTGGGGTAGCAACCCTGTGAAATCAGGGGGGAGGGGGGGGTAAAAAACCCTCCAACCCTTATATAATCCCTGTAGGCCTAACCTCTTGGGGTGTTTTGGCATATGTCCGTGTTTGGGTTCAGAAATGCTTCGAGCCATCATAGACATCTCAAGTGAACATAATTTTAGCAAAAAATAAAAACAAAGGTATTTTCAACCATTTTGAGCTGGTTTGACCTTGCTGTGACCTTGACATGACCTTACCATGACTTTGGGGTAGCTCCCCCCGTAAAGCTGATCACCAGAACATGCCACCATGTGTACCTGGGTTGGGCACGGACCGACTTATTGGAAGTGCTGGCCATTGATTCAAATACAATTTCACCCCTTTCCTCACATCAATTCATGATATTTTCAAAAGTACACAAAATATACATTATGACGTCATATTTTATTCTTCAAAATAAACGAATTTCGCGGATTTTTTTCGCTTGACACGACTTCGCATTTGATTCGCCATACCCGAAAATGGTTAAAAATGTTGTGAAAACAAAATGGGCAGAGTTCCTACCGTGGGTCACTTTTTCTGAACAATATCTCAGATTTCTACTAGTCTATGATGTTTGCACACAATGTTAACCCTTAAAGCGCCTAATTGATTTGTAAAAAATATCGCAAGCAAATGTTTTTTTTTAATTTGAAATCATCATAAATGTCTTAGTTAGCTCTTTCCGATTCATTCGAATACCTGTGTTATGGATCTAAGACCATAATAAATAGTTTAAATCTTACAGTGCGGGGGGTCTACAGACGTCAGGTTCTGATGACTAAAGTCGATCCCCGCGCTGTAAGGGTTAAATTCACCTCGGGCTTATACCTTAATAAACCAATTATTAAACTAGTCAGAGAGGAATATTTGAGCAAAATACAATCGCCATATAAATACTACATTATTGTGACTAGCCCCTCATTAGCATGATTAGCTTCTATTTTGATAACAAGTCTTTGGAACTCAATTGGGCGCTCATTTGGATTTGAAATCATCACGTGCTTCTAAATCTTAGATATAATATTAAAAGACATGTTTCTGGTTGTGTTTATAACAGGAAATATACGGTACAATCCAGATTTAAGCGAAATTTTTATCAAAATGACATAGAATTATCATGTTTTACAGTTATTATAGTTCTTACTGGAATACACTCCAATACACAGTCCTTTATTCAGAGATGAGACCCAAAGGAGAAAAAAAAATATCTAGTGTTTTATTTCATTAATAAACTCCCCCCCCCCCCCATAACTACAAAAAACTCTTCACAGATTTACACTGATATCAGGAACATACTACATGTATGTCACACCAGTTATAGGCCTACTGTATATATTTAACCATTACCACACTGAAATATTTTTTCAATTTGAAATCACCATAAGTGGCTTAGTGAGTTCTTCCGATTCATTTGAATACCTATGTTATGGGTCTACGGCCATTATAAATATTTTAATTCTTTCAGTGCGGAGACTGTCTTTTGCACAGATATTTTGTACAGCTCAAATAGACAAAGATTAAGGTGAGTTTAAGCCTAAAAGAAGAAAACCTTACGTGGTTTAGAATTATGATCGAAATCAAGATGCTCTTCCAATAGGCTGTTTTCTGGACGTGCCCCGGCACCAACTTCTCCACTCAATTGCCATGGTTTAGTTTTCAGATTTTGTTCTTCTAACTCCTCAATGTGTCTTTTAAGCTGAAAAATCAAAATTAAAGGAAGCATCAGATAATTGTATTTGTACTCGCAAAGACACATACATCTAACAGTTATTTTGTCATCATCTTTAGTGGAAAGAATCTGTCAAACAACTACCAGAAAGATTTGCTCGTATCAAACTCTGAAGCAGCCCACTGTTATCAACAATCCCCTATTTAAAATGTTACATTCAAAATTGTCATGGGATGTCCCTCTGTAACACTAGACACTACATAAGTTTAATATTAATGCCCCAGCTATCATGCAAGGTTTCAGTGATATAATGAGAAAAATTAAAGCAAAATATCCACCAGCCAAGCATGTAAATTTCATCTCTACACTATTTTTGATAGGCTAATCTTGTGAAACACTTGACATTTACATGTCAGAATCTGACATCTACAGACATCAGATTCTGACATCTACAGACGGTCCCCACGTTAAAGGGTTAAAGCTGGGGTGTTTATTACAATCACAGAACTTGCTGTAAGTGTGTAGCTGTCACACAAGCGACCAACACAATCAGAATATTACTACCCGGCAATAAGGATACATTCAAAAAGGCCTTTATGCATTGTGGTCAAACTTTGTCCATACAATCCACTGTTTCATATCATCTGGAACATACTCAACTAAAGTTCAACTGTGTTAAGCGAATTTTAAACCATTTGAAATTTAAGATAAAAAATGTTGCTTTCTGATAAAATCACCTTCTCTTGTCTTGATTCAAAAGAGGATTTTTTTTTATCCTCAGTTGCACGACTTAATATATCTGCAGCATCTTCGCCTTCTGATGAAGAATCCTCAAAAGCTTCATGAGCATCAGCTTCATCTTCTCTACTGTCACTTTCTTCTTCCTCTCCTTCATCCTCACTAAGCTCATCTTGCATGTTCACAACATCATTGCTGTAATAAAATGGCATCAACTATTCATCATGTGTGTGAGAATTGGATTGTTTATTACATGTACTATTTTGTGTCCTCTTTTGAATTTAGAGTTTCTACTGAAATATTTCGCTTCAAATCTGACTGATTAGTTTAAAATAAGATATATTGCCCACTGCAATATCTGGTTTTACACTGGAGATTCCAATTTTTTTGCATTATTAAAAAAACAAAGGTTGTTTATTAGTTCTTATAGTGAAGTAGACTTTTAACGAACATACATATACATAAATATACATATTACAATACATACAGCACTTTGCTTTCCTAATATATATATACACCTCTTGCAGGGTTCAATTTGTTTTGCAAATGTTGTGTAACAATTTCCAAGTAATTACCAGATTACGCTGATTTGAGGCTAGATTTATCACTTTATGTGGAGTTGTGCAGAAAATAATAGATTATTCTAGTATGCCAGATAACAATTTAGACATCAGATTCTGAAGAGCAAAATCATAATGGCTGTAGATTCATAACATAAGATATTCAAATGAAAAATAATTTGGTCTCCATGGATTACATAAAATATTTCAGCGCTTTCAGGGTAAAGCTGTGAGACCAAAATACCCTTTGCCAAATTTGGTGCAGGTCCTAAAACTATCCTGAATATTGGTCAGCATGGGAGCAAAGGCTGAGACCATAATTTTTATATCTTTTACCTCTGACCAGTATCTTCACCAGCAAATTTCACTTGTTTCTTCACACTATCACCAACTGGATCAAAAAAGTCTTCATAACATAACTCTCTTCCGCTTTTACCCTAAATAAAATAAAATTTCTGAATAAAATGTTGTCGATTCCCACAAAGTTATTAAAAAAATGCTACTGTATCAATATCACTGGGTAAGCTAAATTTACAATAGATCGTTCCCGTCTGCTCCCCTCAACATGTAAGCTAAATCTGGCAGCAGTGGCTGGATATGACATCGGGGTCCTGGGTGTGCCGCCCAATTAACCCCAGAGCTCTGGGGTGAAAATTAAAATTTTTAATCACTTGAAGTTGTGTCTCACTGCCGCGATACACAACTTCAAGTAATTAAAAAAAAATTGAATTTGCTCAATTTAAGTTGAAAGGTGTATGATTACGGCAGATTTGAGACATTTTTAAAAGTTGATTATATAAGGTATCAATACACAAAAAAACAATAACTACAAATGATTACAGTCAGTATCAGTGCTCTAAGGGTTAAATTTGTGGAAAATTTGACAAAAATCTACACATTTTTAACTTGAATCAAAAACATGTATTTAAACATTGTTTAGGCCTATACAAATCAAAAGAGATGAAAAGAGTATCTAGACTACAATGTAAGCATCTAACACAAAATATATTTTACTTTCCCACTTTTTTGTGTCAGTATTTATTCTGAGCCAATTAAATTTAAAATAACTCAAACATAGACCATGTAGACACAATCTCTGTACTTTAAGCAGTGTTAAGTAACGTATTATTAACCTCATCATCCGAAGGAATATCTTGAAATACATCAATATCATCCTCAAGTGCCTCATCTTCAGATTCTGACTTTTTCGATAGATTTTTTTTCATTTCTTTTGCATCTTCTAATTCTAAAAACTCTTCCATGTCTGCCATTTTAAAGAATTTGTCATCTACTACAGTTTTGCGTTTTTTAACTTGGCAAGTTTTAGTTGATTCTTTATTTTTCTTTTCAGGAAAAGCTTCTGTTTCTATGTCTTCCCTGTCATCACTACTGAAGTCATCCACATTTACATCCTCAGCCACCTTATCAAGTAATTCCTTTAACATTTTCTCATCCTCACTTTCATCCTCCTCATCCTCCACATCCTCATTACCTCCATCATCAATTTGCATCTTATCATCTTCTATATCAATTGCATTATCTTCAACATCATCTGAGTAATCATCAGGAAAAGATGCTTTGGTGTAATTAGATTTTGCAGTAGGGCACTTTTTCGGCTTAGGTTTGAAGGATAATTTTTTATTTGTGGTGAGCTTGGCAATATTATCAACAATTCTGGAAAGGCATGGATCATTCTGTAATTCAATTTCTTGCCAAACTTGCTCATCATCAAAATTGTCAATTATCAGTTCTGGCAGAGCATCAATGTTTAAAATGCCTTCTGAAGATTTTGTTAGATCATATAGCTGCTTTGTCAACCTCCTCAATATTTCAGCTGTTTTCGTTTGAACACTAAAAATATAGATTTCAGATGAAATAACATTACAGACAGGAAATAACATAAACTACAGTGGCGGATCCAGGATCTGTAAAAAGGGAGGCACCAGGGGTGTTGGGGCTTGTCCAATGGATTTTTTTGGCAAATTTGGGCCAATTTGGGGGGCGTTTTTTAATTGCTAAAAATAGGGGCCACTGTACCCCCCTCCTGGAACTGCGCATTTACTAGATGTCACTATCATAGTCACAAAAACCTTAAAACATTTCTTAGGAAGAGTTCTTAGCTGAGAAAACGGTTATGATATAGCTTACTGCCTCACAAGTAAGGGGTCTTCTTGAAACTTCACAAATCCCATTGTAGTGAATTTATCTATACACATCCCAACACTATGGCTGGGACATGAGAAATCACCACACCAGTGAATTTCTACTTCATAACCCACAAAAGGCACATCTACATCCCCTAAGGGATGTGTGTGTGCAATATTAAGAAAATACCTCATGGGTTTCCGAGATCTGCTGCAGAAATGAAAATGAGGACGGACGGACAGATGACGGATAGCTGAACATCCTAGGCGATGCCACAGCCCTGCCCCTTTTTTCCATATATTGATCGATCCAAATACTTTATTCAGCCAATAGCAGAGGTGCTTAATGGCCACGTGTCAATTTAAACAGGCCTAAACTGTTCCCCTCCCCCCACAGGCCCAGTAGGCCTATTGCAGGTACCTGATACTTAACTACGGGGGCCTTATACGGGGGGGGGGGGGGGGGGGGGGGTTTATGTATGGTTGCTTCATAAAAAAATGTTCACAAAGTTGGCAGAAAAAAAATTTTGCTCTGTCTATAATAAAGTGTGGGGAAAAATAGTTTGTTCGTTTATGATGAATAAAAATACATTGTTTACAGCCAGCAGATCTTGCCAAAACTGCCAAAGAAAGACAACAAATTACTAGCTCTGCCCACGCGGTCAAACTGACAAACGGATTAAACATGACTTACATGTCCTGGAAAAAAAGTTTGTCTGTCACTGTCAGTGACACTGACAGTGTCAGTGACACTGACAGTGTCACATCTCAGCCTCAGGCAAAAAAAATTCTGTTTTTAAGCAGGGAGAAAAAAAGGGTTTGGTTGATTTTTTTTATTTGATTTATTTCAGTATAACAGTACATGTAAGCATGATTATAAAACAAGCAGGGCCACCATACTGGTCACCAGGGATAAAAAACACTTCAACGTCTCACCACACATAATACCGCTCCCATAGACTTATATGTATTATGGCCCATACGCTTGGGCCTCCCAGCATTCTTTAAATAAAAATATCTATATAAACCTATATATTTTTTTAATCATCATGACATACTCTATCAATAGAAAAAATAAAAAAGGGTGCCTAAACATCTGGCTTATTTTCTATTTTCACATGGAAATGTTAGGTCCTCATCTACACTCAGAGTTGCCAAAACACGGGAACTATCGAATGCAGCATATGCCTTGTTACTACCAGCGTAGGGACTATATTTCATAGCAATCTTTCCCGATTTCGATGTTTTTGAAGCAAGAAATGGTAACCCAATCTAAATGAATTGGTAACAAAATGATATCAATTTAATATTTAAAGCCAAGCCTGCTGTAAATCGCAACATTATTAAAAAAGATCGTAACTCTCTCACTTTTTAATGATATGCGCGTATGAATTTGTGTGGTGAGACTATAAAGCCTAGGCTTATTAAAGGGTCTGGTGACTCTTATTTCCATATACCCGCCGTCATATTAACTTGTATCGCATGTTTTTTGCCGATTTCTCAGTCAATTTTCAATCAATTTTTATGAAATTATTTTCAAGTCACGCAGCGACTACTGTGAAATTTTCATCGGAAACTATTGTATAGCAGAAACGTTGAACCATCTTTCATGTAATGCAATTCAGGGCTAAAAATAAACTTCAATTCAACCAGTTTCATGGGTTTATAGAGGGACGTCGTAAATACAAATTTACTACATGTCAAATCATCTGACTTTTGAACTAGACCTACCGAGGTATGTAATATTTTTTGATGAAACTTATATGGTAGGCTTCAAGTACATGACACAATTATCTGGAGCGCATGCTTTTCGTTGATTTCTCCGTCAATTATCAACCGTCATTCTCATGCAATTTTGGACAGGACATTTCCAAGTCATCGGTTCAGAATTGCCAGAGAAATCAACGAAAAGCATGCACTCCAGATAATTGTGTCATAGACTATCGTCTGACGGCGGGTATAGTTATAATAGCGGTCCCTAAAATGTAGACCAGACGGCGACTGGAAAGGCTTACAGAAAATTTCATTGAAAATACTTGTAAAAAGTTTATAATATAAAATAAATTAGTCATAAAACCCTCTATAAATTTCTGGAAAAGGGAAAAATTGGTTAGGAAGAAAAACCATTCCCTCCCAGGCTCCCCTTGATATTAAATGGTCCGCCCCTAACAAAAACAGCCAATAGCGCAAAGTATAAACACATGTTGACAAAAGAGCGATAATAGGCGTACAACGCAGAGCGAGTCTGGCGATGCCTGCAAAAATTGACACGTGCATACCATAACTAATGTGACAGTTAGTGTTTGGAAATTGTATTCAGTTAAAAATATAATATTTTCTAAGGACTAAAATAATTACACCAAGAATTCTTCTGGGTTACATGTTACACTACTGAAAGATGACAATATATCATCTATATTTTTGTGATCCATTTCGCTTTTCACTGTTTACTGTGCAGTGCAGATGACATTTTCCGTCTTTCATAGTGCTACTTAGCCGTGTTAACGAAAAGGGAGATGTGGGCAAAATTCAACTAAGGGGATGCTTAATGGTATTAAAAATCGCTAGCAAATAGGCTACATAAAAATCATCATCATCATCATAATCAGATAATTTACTTGTTGTAGGCTGTTCTTGTCTTGTGTTGTAGCCTGTGGGGGGTGTTTATTCACTTAAATGTGCGTCATTATATATGTAGGCTATCTGGGCCCCTCGGAAAACCAGCGTAGCCGTATGTCTAATACCTAACCAACTGATTTCATATAGGCCTATGTACCGTATATGTGAATTATTGTATTATGCTGAAAGGGTGCTGAAAGGGTTATCCTTAATAAATATTCTTAGCCTTTAAGTCTTTTTTTGTAAAAGCAATGGTACACATATTCCTGTGTTACATGTTTCGTTGCATGATTTTGGCGGTAGGCCCTATTAAAGGGTTAACTATAAAAATATATATCAAGACATATTACTTATTTACAACAGTAGCGCTGGCAAAATTACAATAACAAGAGGGGCCTATGTTTTTTAAAAACTTCTGTTATTATGCTGTTATTATTACAACAACGATCTTATTAGGCGCAATATGCTTAAATCAAGCCTATATATTTTATTCAAGTTAGTTTATAAAACATATCTTAGCCTATGCATTTAAGTGATGATCATCAAAAAATAATTAAATCATTATATACCTGAGGATGAGTTGGTATAGGGAATGAGTTGACTGCACACCATTGTGTGAGACCCCTATGATCAGCTACCTTGAGTTACTAGTATAACATTATAAGAGTTATATTTGAGATATACTTATATGTAGGCCTATATAAGTTTCCAAGTAGGCCTACATTCTGTTTGACCAAAACTTACCTAGCCTCTTTTTAAAACAGTTTAGTGTAGGGGCATTTACTACCTCCTCTGACAGAGAGTTTCATTTATCCACAATACGTTAATTGTGAGTAGAATATTCTCCTCCTACTTGTATTGTTTCTCACTTTTTTTAACTTTAATGAATGTCCTCTAGTCCTTTAATTAAATTAGTATGTGCAATTCAGAAATGGTGGTAAAATGCCAAGTCGTGGGAACTAGTCACACAAGTTGTGGGAGTTTGTGTTAGTAATTAGTCTGTTATTCCTAAGACTTATTAATTATAGGCCTAATCACATGTGAATCACAAGATTCGCTCAAACAATTAAGGGATTATTTTCCTTGAGTTATCAAGTCCTATACATACGATGTTATATCATATCTTTCGTGAAACTAGATGGGGCGTTGTGTGATTTTTATATCGCGTCTAAAAAGTAATTCCTACACAGTAATATTGTCACAATTCACCCAAGAATTTATTAGGCCTACCCTCCTTCTCATAAGTGAGTCCTTCTCACAAAAATATTTCAGTATCCTTTTGAAGAAAAAATAATGTTTAGCTATACCGTCTGTAAGATTGATCGTATCGTAGATATATGGTGAACTTAGCAGAAATTATATTTCTATTGGTGTCTGGAACATCATTATAGTGTAGGCTACACATGTAGGTCTAGTCCTAATTCCGTCACGTGACTTGAGTGGTTCTATAAATTCAAGTGTGTAGGCCTACTCAAGAAAAAGAACTCGGGTAGCCGAACGTGAACTTCTTTACACAGAAAAGAGGTGCATTCATAAAATAAAACGTTAAAATGAATACCTAAGGCAACAAGGACAAAGATCTGATAATTTCAAATTAGTAAAAGTTGTATAGATTGTAATTCCGATAGAATTTATTATAGAGTAATTGACCTAGACTACAAATGCGACCCTAGTATAGTTTGATGTTGTGAATTCGTCTGGTAGGCTGATATTAATTATTATCATACATATCAATGATATGGCAGAAATTGAAACAATTCAGCCAATAACCCTTCCTTTAAAAATTTCTCATTTATGCGTAAAACACGAATTCCTTTACCAAATTCGCATCAATGCGAAATCCACATGTGTACATGCATCAGGGATGGGATGATACTACCGGTAATATGTAATAGTAATAAGTAATATCAATAGTAATAGTAATGGTAATAGATGGTCAAGTATAGATATAATAGTCTATTTTTTTATGCTACTTTGTTTGCTAGATTATTCGCATCAATTTAACCTATGCCACTAAAATATTCAATTATTGAAATTGATATTTTGTCAATAATTTATCAGGTCAAAAGCGTAATGATATATAACACGATGATTTGTATTAGTTCTCTTGACGCCCACTGTGTATATGCACATATACCGAACACACAATTTGTTTTCACTTGGCCAACATTTCTGAGGGCGAGCCAACATTAAAACAACCTCTCGTGTTTGTTGTGAGACGTGTCAATTGGTGGCAATAATAGCTTTGTCTATAAGTACTGCTTTTTGTGTGGAGAACAACGCACTTTAATTACCAGTAGGCCTATCTGTGGCCAGTGAGTCGTAACGTTTAATCTTATAACAAGCCATTGCCTTGGTCAATCACCTTTGATCTTTTGGTTTTGATGGAAAGAGCAAGGACCTTGGCCAAGTGTTTGCACCCAACGATTTGATGTTTATTATTATAAAATGTATCATGGGAAATATATGATAGCAGTATAGCTTTCTATCGCTTTGGACATAGTGCTGAAAAGTTTTTGTATAGAGTAGTAAATGAGAGAGTAATAGTAATAGTAATATAGCTCCAAGTACTGTAATAGTAATATGGTAATTTTAATGTAATAATAATAGTAATAACAATAGATTACATATACTAGATTACATATACTAGGTGTTGTAATCCAAAACTAAATATATTAACTGTAATATATGATTTTATTACCGCACTCCGACTGACGGTCGCCTAAAATTCTATGCCCCACCCATTCCAATCAAGCTGTAAAAGTAACATATTACACTTTGCATCATATTTTGACCTTGAAATAACCTTTAGATGACCTTGGACATAACATAACATAACCAAACTCTTTTCTAGGCCTTGCTAAAATAATATTCATTTCGGCCCAACTGTAGTACTCGACACCGAAACTGATTGACGGGTGCTGATTGACAATTTAACACCACGTGACATGAAATACCGTCTTTTCGTTTGTTGGGTGTCGATAACTACACTTAGGCCTTAATTTCTGCCCAAGAGCTCCGTTTGGGCTCCTCCATCAGTACAACACTAGGTATGCTGTGCATTTTTTTAAATAAGTCGGTTTCTGGGTAGTTTTATCAGGGGGGGGGGGGGTGGGGGGGAAGTCGGTCAAGGAAGAGGTAAAGTCTCCTGAAAAAGCTTGCTGGTAAAATCTCCTTATTATATGTACAAGCAAAAAACAAGGTGGGATACATACATATTAAAAAATCGCCCCGTCCTGTCTGACATCATGCAGTGGTAGACCAAGCAAAATGACAGGTAAGGACATAATTCAAAATACATAATAATTGTATTGCATACATTCCCAGGGCTAGCGTTTTCCACTGTCCTAGTCGTCTTGCTGACAGTTTATATATCCTGATTCTTTTCATAATGTCACCCAGGAAACGCCTCCCGACAATTTTATTGTCGCTTGGGCAGTAGGGTAGTGTGGAGGCATAATTAATATGCCTCCACACTACCCTTTCTTTCATGTTATACCAGACCATATCCAGCACATTACCTAAGCATATCAGTTCACTTCGCCGATCAGTGGGGTCCTGTTTATATATTCACTGTTTATACCTCACTCCTTCACTGTCATTGTTAAACAGGAGTAGGCGCTAAATTTTTTGACCCCGTACTGAGTTATCTTGACCAATATTAGCCCTGTCACGTCTTGCTGGCCTTATTAGTGGCATACAGCCGTGGGGTAGCAAAAGTGTAGAATGTCCAGAGTTCTGCTTGCTCTCCTGTTTTATTATTTCCTGGACCAGGGAGAGTGTCAATAGTTGTTACAGCTGACCGACTTTCTTGACTGAGATTTTCTGAGTGGACGTTGGGGATAGATTAAATGCAGATGATAACACATGATTTGCATCTGTTTTTCATCCAATAGATTGATGTCGGGCATATCAATGTAGTTCAACTGCGTAGTTGTCGTAAGCATAGATCAGAGGATAGAGATTCGCATTGTACTATATATACAGGAGTGAGTTCCTCAGAGAACAATGTAGAAGGAGGAGCTGTCTCAGGAGTCATAGTGATAGTGGAACAGGGTAGGCCCTATGTCAATCAATTTTGTCATTTAAGAAAGCTGTTTGGAAATAGGCCTGTGTCTTTCAGGTCCAGCATCCGTAGGTTGAAAAACATTTTCCTTATCAGGGAGCCATCACATGGAAGTTGATCCACCAGGAAATAATGTTCACCCATGTGTTCAACACAGACTGCATTGTTCTGTATACTAGCACTGATCCTCACAAATCAAGGCGGACAATCTCTCTGATGTGCCCCTCAGGGAAAACGTCAGTTCTCTTCTCTCAGTCATCTCATGTCTTAGTGGTTCTTCTCAGAAGTCGTCTGTGATGGTGAGTAAACACTGGTAAATTTTTTAAAATGTCTCGATGGCTTCAGCTGGCTTTTGGTGGTCGCACATGAGACTCATCCTTACTAACGGAGGGATGATATCGATGACCTTACTCATTAGTGCCGATGGGTGTTGGAGTGAAGACATATGTTGCTGGATCACAGCCATCAGTTATGCTAGAATGGATAACATGATATCTTGTTCATTCCGTGGTAAAGTTAATAATTGGTTGTCATCGATTTTTGTGCTCGGATTGCAGCGGCGGTGCTGGCATGACAGATAAAAACCAGTGGCCTTCTTGATATCTGTTTTCATCTTAGAGGCGTGGGTGTTTCCTGGTCATGTGTCGATTTAGATCATCAATGCAATACACACTGACGGTCATATTGAAAATGCTGTTCGGGTAAATTGAGACATCCCGTCCCTCTTCGCCACAGACACGACACCATCACTGCTCACTGAAAATCACAAGAAAATAAATTCTAAGTAAAGTATCATTTTGGGCCAATAGATTGTGCCCATTTAGATGAGTGGTTTAATGACAGGTGGAAATATTTTGATAGGACAACCCTCCATGCACATCAGCTTACAAATATCATTAACGTCAAGCTTCAAAATTCATTCTCAATGACTATGTTTCACCCTATCACGAAAGATGCACAGCATTATCTATCTTGCCTTTGTGCTTCCGTCGAGAAATAATTGACTTGTGTTTTTTACACAGCTACCTTCACGGTAAACTATCTTGTGATTACTCTAGTAATTTTGAGTTAGCTTGTCCGCATAATGGCCTCAGATCTGCTCAACAGGGTGTTCTATTCAAATTACCTCTGTGAAAGACTGTTCAGTTCCAATGTACTTATTTTTATCGCACTGCTCGCTTATGGGACACTTTACCTTTTGTTATCCGAGATGCTAGTAGCTTGCAGATTTTTAAGAACAACCTGAATGAATTATATCTCGCCATGGTAAACTTATTTGATGTGAATAATCGATGTACCTGGAGCCTGGCTTGTGCTTGTGTAAATTGTCGAATATAGCGGAACATTTTGTGTCTTAAACTACCTGTGCAATTTGAATCGGCTGTGAGACGGCTATTTGAGCTGTCACCAGCCACTCATGACTAGGGACGGAGGGCTCCGTCGTTGATACGCATGTGTTGGCAGATGACAAACCGCCCCGCCTTACTTATACTCGTGTATTGAATATATATCTATATATTTAGCACAAATGGCACCTTAAGTGATCGACCTATGAACGATAATCTGCGAATGTTGCATTGTGTTGTCTGCCTGGCTCGAATTCAGGCCGGAGACAGTCTCTGATACTGTTCGGAGCAGACCGACATCACTCTACATGATCACGCTTGTCATGATCTGACTTAGAGTATTACCACATGGCATGGATGGCTGTTCCCCTCAAAATTATTATTTGTTTTTTTTCTGTTTTATTTTTAAGTTAAGTGATTTTTCAGTAGCCTTTGTTTCCAGACCAGGTGGGTCCTTATGCTGAATTTCAAAGATCTCTAATCAACTGATTTACTTCTTGAGTTTGGGATTGTTTTTCCTCCAGTCTAAAATTGCATATGTGGTACTACTCAGCATATTACGGCTGCGCGACGGCTATATGAGCTGACGTCAGTAGATGTATTCTAGGTTTATAGTATTACTTTTATTTAGGGATGTATGTAGGCCTATGTTAAAATTAAGAGTGCCATAAGTTTTTACTGTTTTTCCTTTTCACATATCCTAGTTGTATGTCCTTTGATATAATAGGCAACTAAAGCATTTAGAGGTTTTAATTAGGTTTCTACGCTTTCCAGAGTGTCCTTTTTTGCTACACGGTGTAGAGCACAGTGTAGCTATTTTATCTCTGGTTTTGGTGCGGGAAACAGATGACAGACAATTGTCGGTTATTTTATTTTATGTGTACAAATAGTAAACTTTATAATCTATACTATGTACATTTTTAAATTGCTATTGCTATTTTAAACAATAGATATTATTTTATTCTATAATTTTAATTCACTTATATGGTTGACAGGCATTGTAGAGGTCGTCTCGACCTGTTCCCGTCAACCAAAGTTAATAACATGTTCAAAAAATGATAATAATAATTATAATGTACCATTTTTGCATGTTTTTAACTGGAAGTCAAATAAACATAAACAACATAAAATAATAATTTAGACCACCCCGCCTGGCTCTTTCCCTACCACGTCTAATTTCCCGAATGTGCCAATGGTTTGCCCAAGGAGGTAACAAAAATGAGAATTATTGCCTACACCGAACTTTTAGGACTGACCGGGGTGGACGTAGAAAAGTGGTGACTGACTTCGCCTACCGTACATGATTCGCTCTTAGGTGAGATTATCGGCTCCGGGATATGCATGCCTTCAGATCATCGCGTTAAAATATAATTTATAATAATCGTTTAAATAAATATGTTGAAACCGTGTCGCTGATTGATACTTGACCTGGATATCTGAATAACTCAAAGCTTTTTTATCACCACAATCCTTTACATGTGCATACTGTAGGCCTACACGATATTGCTCTAGTATTTGTTAAGAATATTTCACTATAATGGGAAGATCTGAAATAGCCAGCTTAAAGCGACACAATCAGGCTAAAATCATCAAAAACATCAGTATTTTTATACTTCATATTTTCGCTTGACCGGTAAATGCGCGCAACACAAAAAATGAAAAAAACTTCTAGTCTATGGACATGTTTACATCATAATTATAGTCATATTAAGAAGCCGAAATAAAAATACTGATTTTTCGATGATTTTAGCCTGATTGTGTCGTTTTAACCACTGTGCGTACTACATAATTTGAGTAAATTAATGTACTATGTCTGACTAACATAGCAGCACTGCTAAATGGGTAAATACCCTAGATATAGACCCTATGGTTAATATAACCATATCATTCTTAGGTGATAATTCAGGTAACAATATATTATTAATATAAATATATATTATTATAACAATATATTATTGTAATGATTGTCATTCAAAGGCGTCGCTAGATAGGTACATATAATTATAGAGATCAATTAACAACGTATTCGTGGTATACACTTGATTAATGGCCAAACCATATCAATCCGAATTTTAAAACCGGTTTGGTTTGATCGGTGATGTACGTAATACGGCTTTACAAGGCTTTACATCATAATTTAGCACCCAACAATACCCTTTAACTATTGGCCTACTTTTTGTAGTTTAAACATTGTTAAAAATGACTTATACAAATTCGGAAATGTTTTGCGTAAATTATGTTAATAGTCTAGAGATAGTCTACGGATATTCAAAAATCATTAAGTAGGGCTTAAAATAAAGCCTCAAACAAAAACGAATTGTGTTAATGCTGCCAGATCAATTGTATCTAACGTTACTACTTTAATATGATTTCACAGGGCCAACATAATTGCCAGAATCATTTATAACATATTTTGTAATTTTGACGCATGCGTAATGTACACTTTATGACAGACATAATTCTGGTATTTTGGGGGTACATGTTTCATTATATTTTGTCATTTGGGGGTGATGTTTTATTAATTCAAATAACAATAGAAATATGTTGCGCAACTAAGCAAACGTCAAATTACACTATGGCTGTAAAATATATACACTATCATGCAAAGGGACAGCCAGGTATCGCTTGTTGAAACGTAGAATTTTAGGCTTACAAATTTTAAAAATCTACTTTGAAGAGTGAAACATAAATCTCTTAATACGATGTTCCCAGTGTCTGGTATTCAATTGTTCCTTCATGTAGAATTGCGTGCTCGGAATAACTGAATACAGCTAGATTGCTTAGCGCTATTTATACAACAGAAGTAGGTTAATTAATGGAGACTGTGACCTCGAGGTTCACCCATACGTGCCTTTCACGATTGGGGGAAATCTAACGTATTGCCAGTCGCAGATATCGCATAGCAATGTGACACCCCAATGGACCGTTCACTTTGTTCCCAGGTTAGGTGTCAACAAATAGTTTTAATATTATAATAAGAGGCATGAATAATATCATAGGTTGTACAGACTTGGCTCACATCACCATTACTAAATTTACTATAAATTATGCAATATATCGTTCGCAGTTTACTTTTTAAAAATAATGTGAATGAAGTGAATCTTATCTTGTGGTTTAATACAAGAGCGTAAGTCATTCGTCGCATAGTTCAAAATAAATTAAACACAACCTCGTTATTATGTATATTTGCGATTTTAATATAACTATACAAATCAACAGATTACGTGGTTATATAATTCGTAATTCCGTTTTCAAGTAATCTCTTATGTATTAAATAAAATACTATGTGATAATAACAGGTATGAGCCGCGCCTGTCAAGGGGAAGATGAGGCGATGTAGTGTATGTCTGCACGTTATAGTTCTTGGTGACGAAGAAGTAATGCGCTTGGCCAGTTATGGTCAGTTTGGTATATCATTCATTCGAAATTTCCGCAATATACCAAAACTCAGCCAACCTGAATGAATTAATGAATGAGGCTCTAGGCCACATTTGTGAACATACAAACTACACTAAGTCAGGAGTACCTCTCGAGATGGTAATGTGAATCAAATGACAAATGAAAATGAACTGATTGGGGTTTTAGGCCACATTTGTGCACATATAGGCTAAACTGGGCCAGAAGAGCCTCCTGAGGATGGTGAGATGAATAAAATGCCACTGCCCTCCAGACACAGTACAGGATTCGAAAGTCGAGCCCTAGCGCGCTGAGGCCGAGCACGCTACTTCTCGGTCACGGAGGCTCACAATATTGAATCTTTACGAGTCCTTTGACACTTGAAGGCCAGAGTGGGGTTCGAACCCGTGATCTCCGACTTTCCAAGCAGGCAGCTTTAACCACTGCACAAGGGCCTCCGCCCTGAATCAAATGACACTGCCCTCCAGACACAGGATTTAAAATATGAGCCCCCGAGAAACGATGTGGGTTCAGGTCACGGAGGTACAGTGTCTGCGGAATACACATTTTAATGCTCTGAAACTAGATAAATGGGCCTGCCATACAAGCAGGGCCGGGACGAAATCTCGAGATCATGTGTTGCAAACATATTTAGGCTACACCTCGCTCCTGTGAACGTTGACCATTACCCTGAGTTGACCATGACGAGAATGTTCACTTAGCAAATCATAGCTCCATGATAACGACCCATCTATTTTAAGAAGAAAATAAGTGTCCCAGTGGGACACCCCTAGTTTTTCAACAATATCGATTAATTGAGATTGAGCTGCATAATTCCAGAATTAGATAGGGGCTGGGCCCCTTTCAATTTCTAACCCTATAGGGCCTAATGCTCTGCTCCAAAGGAGCAAAGTGTCCCAGGTAAACCCGGTCCCCCGTGGACCTACTGTGTTAACAATAAAAAAAACATCTAGTAAGCTGTGTCCATCCCCAATAAATAAATCCAGAGTATGCGAAATAAATAATTATATTTTTTGCACATTTAAATTTGATCTCGATCACACACGGTCCCACAAGGCATCGGGACATCGAGAAAAACGTCAATATGCATTATTTTTTTCTCCCGATGGTTCGTCGCCAAGAACCATCGGCGATATATCGCCAAACAGCTCTGAACAGCGCACAACAGTCGCGAACATTCGGCGGTAGGTAGGGCGTACACTCAGGTTCAAAATGTCCCACACACATCGGCGACACATCGGCGACATATCAGCGATGTTCTCAACATGCTTGTGTAAACATCGGAGATGTATATCAGGATGTGATAATATCGCGGATGATTTTGGTGATCCATCGCCGATCTCCATCCAGTATTAATACGCCAACATTACAAAAGTGATCTGTTTTTTATCTCATTCGGCAGCCACAAGGTGGGCCTATGTGTTTCCACGTAAAATCTGTCTACTTTTCATATGCTCTCTACAAGGCACTATATATATATACACCATCTCCACGAGGTCGTCAAGACATCATCACGACATCGTCAAGACCATTACGCCCCCGACGCATCGCCGATATTTGTCTGTCGCACGCCGAAGGATCACCGACCATCGCCGATTTCAAAAGTACATCACTGTCGATCAAGTGAAGGGGGGTATCCCTCCTTTTTTGAAAACGGGGGGGCTGATATTGTCCCAGTTTACCCCTTGTCCCAGTTAGCCCAGGTCTCCCCTAAATAAAGCCTAACGTTTAATTTCTAGTCTATATGCATGTGCTATGAAGATTTACTGTCGCCTCACGACCACTTTACTCACACCTGGAGGCGTTGGCGTTGGTAAGAGTGCCTCACGACTGTCTACATTCGTATGTCGCCCGTTACAATTCCAACACCAACACACAGACGGCGGGCCAACATTAACCCAGCTTTTGTTCAAAGCAGCGTACTGGTATTACAGCCAGCATGAAGTAGGCCTACTGACGGTTGAATGGATACTAGCCAGCACCGGCGACGCTGGCCCAACATTTACCAGACGTTGAGTCGGTGTCGGCTTGCACCGCCTGACCCGCAGCCCAGGCATTGAACCAGTGCTGGTTTTATGCTGGGCCAGCGTCGCAGACGGTGGGCCAGAATTGGACGAGCATTGGGTCAACGTCTCGTGTTTGCTGGGAATGTTGACAGGCCACATTTGTGTTTTGCACATCCCCGGGTGTGAAGATATTAAAACTGTTGCCCAACTGACACAGCGAGGTCTCAGGATTAGCGAACCTTGCGGGAGAAAATGCTGTAGATATAAAAAACGGGTTCCACCACATCAAAATACATAGTCTCTACTGTCCAGAGGAGCCATTTAGTAACATACATTACAAAAGCCATTGACACAACATCTAATAGCTATCAACCTTTATGGTTACGCTGCTGGAGGGGAGACATATCCAGGGCTTTTTTACAAAAAAACTAGACTCTTCTAGTTTTTTTTATGGTATAGGTGCCAGAAAAGGTCCGTAATTGCAACTTGATGAATCATTGCGGTATATGCTTACGATCACCGTAAAGGAATAAAACTGCATTCCCCTGACAGCGCTCAGCTGAGCGACAGAGCGCCAAATGGGAGACGACGACATCGCGACACTTTTGCGGTCACCTCCTAGCATTCACATGTCGACTCTCAGCTGAGCGCAAGAACTGAGCGTTGACATGTGAATGCTGCTTAATTTATGGTGCCATTATTGAGCTATGTAGTTTTATCCCGCAATAGCCTGGTCACAATTAATGACCCATACGAACGCCGTAGTAATGACTTCTAGAGCATTCTTCCGGCATTCTTAAGGCAGTCGTATGAATTAAGAAGATCGTAACCAGGTCTTGAACATGTCTAAGAACATCACCATTACGCCCCCGACGCATCGCCGATATTTGTCTGTCGCACGCCGAAGGATCAACCATCGCCGATTATAAAAATACATCGTTAACTGTCGATCAAATAAAGGGTGTGTCCCTCCTTTTTAGCCCCCATAGTAGAGTGGACGCACGGTCGTCTCGGGGACACCAGAAGAAGTAGGCCTACGTACGATGTTCGCAGATTTGTCTGTGGCACGATGGTCGTAACATGCAATTAGGCCTTCTCATCGAGTTGTTGTTAAGGATTACAGCGTATGTACGAATGCCGTACAAATAGATGATGTGTATTGTCTTATCTTACTTTGCCGTGTTGTGTAATCCTATATTGACTCGACTTTTTATTCTTGTCATGGCTTGACTTTCATCGTTTGTTTTGTTTTGTCTCCCGTTGCCTTCTTAGCCCTTCTATTCTTAACTTTTGTTTTGAGACAATATACATGCCATTAAAAAGAAGACAATTCTCTAGCTGTTTGTGTCAGTTCATTCATTTAGAAGTGGCGAGACACGATCACCTTGGGTCAGTCAGTGCTAAAAACCGGTGTATCTACCACAGACTAAAAAGCCGAGTAGGCTATGCATAAAATCCGAATCAATTGCAGTGCTTTAGAGATTACTGCCATCTGGTGAGAGATTATATAAATAAGTACATCATTGTGGTCATCACGACCAGCAGCGTCTACAGCAGCATATCTGTCTCTGGCTCCATAAAAGATGTACCTGCCCAGTAAACAAAAAACATTTGGATAACATTTGTACAATGTTGGTCCAACGTCGAAGCCGTTGGGCCGACGCTGTACAAATGTTATTTGTTTTTGCTGGGTGCGCTCAATGTTAGTGTACTGTTTTTTACTGAGAGGCCTATTCATTACTGTTGATTCAGTATTTGATATAGCGAGTTGGAAGTGTTAGATTAGCTTTATCTTTTCTAATGTAAGGAAGATTTGAAACAAAATCAATATTTCTTCACACAATTTAATATATATACTTAGATTGAATTATTCGCATTCTAATGTGGGCTACATGTGCAAATGAAATCATCCATTTTCACATTAAGTGCTCTATGTAATTTGCAAAATATTGTATTGTTTGAGAGGTGACTAATCATTTCCTGGTTACTTTTATGTTCAACTGTCTTATAATATCATATAAATCTCTAAAATGACACTGACATGGATCGGTATGCGGCGTCATGTGCACCGTGAGAGGCCGCGATTGAGTAGAATGAGGGGGACGAATAGTTTTGTAGTTGGGACAGATTTGAGTGTTGCTAATATTTCCGTGCCATGTGAACATACCCTGCAGTCGCAAAACGTTGAATCAATGTTGGTTTAACGTTGAACCAACATTGATTCAACGTCTTGTGTAATACAGTATGTTGGGTATCTCCTTGATAATGCCCGCGTGGAGACTCCGATATCTAAGTGATCATAAGCGAAATGTTTCTTGCTTTATGCAGCCATACTGGTAGGCCTAATCCTGGCTACAATTTCCAGGATACTCAAATATAGACATAGCATCCTATGAAAATCATGGAAAGTCTGGATTATTTCCGAGCGGGCGAGAATCAGTAACCATAATGGTTTAGAAGAGGCGTGCCTGGTGAGAATGGTATTGAACTTGATGACGGGAAAAATGAAATGAAATGAATCGGGCTTTAGGCCACCTTTGTGCACATATAGGCTAAACTGGGCCAAGATAACCTCCTGAGGATGGTGAGATGATTGAGATGACACTGTCCTCCAGACACAGGATTCGAAATTCGAGCCCTGGCGGTCTGAGGCCGATCACGCTACCTCTCGGTCACGGAGGCTCCCCATAATATTTACTTTCACACGTGGATGGGGAAGAAACATTTTTGTTTCTTTCAAACCGCCGAGACCGGGAACCGAACCCCGAACTCTGGCGTGAAAGGCAGCGGTGCTTAACCACCACCCTAGGGCCCCCGCCCGGGAAAAATGACTGAGAAAAACCTAGTGCTTTTGAACTCGGTTCAGACTGAGCCTGCAGCGTGGGCTTTATAAGAACGAATAAACAGTCGTACGCACTATACGGGGGGCGTTGTGCCAAAGTTGGATCTTCCCTCAGCCGTCATCTTTTTAGTTCGCCCAGCGTTCAGGTAATTTTGTACCGCCAGATCTTTGTTATTGGAATGGCCGACCGGATTCGTCTTTTTTATTGTGAAAAAACCCCTCCTGAACCGGGGACCGGCGCAGTACGCACCCGGAGAGCTTGACCCTCAATAATTAGCTGCATTCCAGCAACCCTGCAAACACGAGGCATTCACCCAATGCTGTTTCAATGTTGGGCCAGCGTCGGTGACGGTGGACCAACATCGAAACAGCATCGGGTGAACGCCTTGTGTTTGCTGGGAAGCGCTGGACATTGACCCACTGTCTGTTCAACGTCAGGTCAATGTCGGATACAGTGACCCGACATTAAACTAGCATTGGGTGAACATTTCTTATTAGCAGCATAGGCCTAACGTAGGCCTACGCCATTATTGACTGCACTCGCCGAGACGTGCGAAACTCAAAAAAAGAATGTAAAAATAAAACAGCGATTTTAAAGCTGTCTGCCACGAACCATGGCCTACTGTATCTAGGCATGTATACACGTAAGCCTATTTAAGTTTTAGATTCACACATAATAGTTTTTGTAACGCAATGATTAGGCCTACTTAATGCAATACACATAATGTCTGATAAATTATTACATGTACTTGTGAACACCATCAATTCTAAAGCTCTAAGTTAATTAATTTTAACATTTTGCGTTTGCTTCATTTTTTTAGATTATTTAGTATTTCTCATTCATTTAATGATTAATTGATTTTTTTACCCACTATGTCATAATTATTATTATTGCAACTATGATATAGACCTACACTAGAATAATTATTACTGGACACGCCAACGGGGCTTATATATTAGAAAAACTAAAATGTCTTGATAAATAACGTTAAATTATTTTATTGTTGAAAATTTTGTTTGTAGCCTACACGTACTGAGAAATAGAAAAATGGCACTAAAACCGCACACAACTCAATCACTGCATATATCTCATTTATTGTAAGTAGGGGGCCTACCTTTATTTTCGCTCTCTAAGTTTCAGATATGGGATATTGAATGTAGGCAGGACGTATTATATGCCGTATCCTGATTATGACCTAAGATTTGCACATGTTTGTGGGACGGAAGCAATAACGGCTATAAACGATCAACACAGAAAAAGCCTTACATCGTCACCTTGGATATGAAAGGGTGTATCTGCCACTTTATAAAGTGGCAGATACACCCTTTCATATCCAAGGGGACGACATGTGCATCAGTTTAGATACCGGGTCTAGTAGAATACATCACTGCTATGATCAGTTTTGGTATTATCGTGGTCGAACCCACGAAATTGTAAAATCGGTAGCGATTTATCGTTATATTTCGTGTCCGATTTACGTACCAAATTTTGTAATAATTGCAAATTATGATTTTCTGACGGCTTCCTATTAAAGATACGCAGATGTGAACAGAGAACGTGTATGTTATCAGCATAGGTGGAAGTTAGCCGATCCTAGCAAACACGGGATGTTGACCCAGTGTTGGCTCAATGTTGGGCCACCTTTGTAGAAGACGGTGGCTTGATATTCAATCAACACTGGTGCAACGTCTCGTGTTTACTGGACGGTGGGCCAACATTGGTCAAACATTGGGTAGACGTGTCGTGTTTGCTGGGTCTAATATAAGCGAAAGAAAGCGCACCAGTAACATCGGCGCAAAAGCTAGCCAATCAACTTATGGTGGCTCCACAACATTCAACCAGAGTTCAGCCGAAGTCTTATTTTTCAGGACACTCGACTTTATCATGTGAGGCTGACCTTCTTCTGTCTGCTAACTCCGCCGTTTTTTGTGAATAAATGGCGTTCTAATTAAGTACACACCAGCTATGTCATGCATGCGAATTGGCAGTAATCAAAATTGCACTGGTGGTATTAGAATCGGCGGGTTTTGTGTGTCGCTTAATTGACTGTCGGAAAGATGGATTATTATTTTCGAATTTTCTTTAAATCTGGAATTGTTAACAATAACCAGCGCCAAATGAAAGAAACACACATCAATATCATATTGAATTATTTAAGTAGGCTATCTACATCTGATCACAGCACATTTGTTCATTTTAAGGTGGTACTTAATTTAAAATACCCCTGGTGAATCTGATAGAACTGCTCATTGTCCGCGCTGAGAGAGTTAAATTTGTAATGGATTTCTTATCATACCAGCTATCAGCGTTGTCTATATGGCGATGCTTCTGGTTTTCACCAGACAGACACATCCGCTGGCGGCGGTTGAGTCGGGGGGGGGGGGTATGATCGTGGTGGATGCCATGGCCAGGACTGCACCAGGATCCTCACTATACGCACCCGTCTGACCTTAGGCATTGTTCCGGCTCAGACGTGACGTTGAAAAAACGTTTATCCAATAAATTGTCTAACTTGCGGATTATTCAAGCTGAATCACAACATTCTTCTCCTTCTGTTTTTTTTCTCCTTCTTCTTCTTTTCCTTATCGTTTTCTTTCTTCTTTTTGTCTTCTTTTTGTTCGTCTTTTTCTACTTTTTCTTTTTCTTTATCTACTTTTTCTATTTCTTCTTTTTTTTCTACTTTTTCGTCATTTTTTCTTCTTCTTTTTCCTACTCCCCCGCATCCTCCTCCCCCCACCACCTTCTCCTCTTTTTCTATTTCTACTTTTTTTTCTTCTACTTGTTCTTCTTCGTCTTTTTTCTTCTTCTTCCTTTTTTCTTCTTTTTTGTCTTCGTGTTCGTCTTCTTCCTTGCTCGTTAGTTTCATCGCATAAACTGCCTAAAATGGAGCAGTTAGAAAATTAAACATCAATGGAATATCAAGTATACAATGGGTTTTATTGTAAAGACAAACCATATAAATATGAATGGGTGCATGCATTGAGGTTGATTAAAGCCTCAAAACGATAATTAATTATTTTCATTTCACCTTTACAAGTATATTATTATATTTTTTCCAATACCACGTTGTGTGTCACAGCCGCTGATGATCTAACTATTCAGACAGTAATAACTATCTAGATATTTAAATCTTCAGCGTAGATAGTTATATTATGATAAAAATTAATAATCTGTGAAGGTACATGTAAAATTGTTACATCAAATTTACATAGTGGTGTTACGAAATATTGAAATCGTGATCGCAGTAGAATGGATATGCTATGGCCTTATTACTAACACACAAACTCTTAGATTTTTGCCGCTTAAATTTTAATTCACAACAAGGGGAAAATAAATAAAACAAAATAACGAGGTTTTATTACCAAATTAATATTATGACGTGTGGATAACGAAGAGAATATAACCCATATTAATATATCCTTCCAATTATCAAACTTGGCATTCATCGTGAATGATAACCTTTTTTAAATCTTTAAGTGTCGCATTAGTCCTTGACTAAAGTAAATAACGTTATTTTTTATAACTAATTTACAATTGGTGCGTTTTTTAATCAATTTAGTTCAAATACAATAATTTGTCAAAAAAAAACAGTTTGAATTGAAAGTCTGCGTACCTAAATTGGAGACGTCACATCACAGAGTACCATTTAACAAATATAGAAGAAGGGATATACAAATATAGAAGAGGGCACTTTGTACACAACCCACGTTGCCTACTACATACGTTGCTTTCACGCCAGAGTTCGGGGTTCGGTTCCCGGTCTCGGCGGTTTGTAAGAAACAAAAATGTTTCTTCCCCATCCACGTGTGAAAGTCAGTATTGTGGGGAGCCTTTGTGCCCGAGAGGTAGCGTGCTCGGCCTCAGACCGCCAGGGCTCGAATCCTGTGTCTGGAGAACAGTGTCATCTCAATCATCTCACCATCCTCAGGAGGTTCTCCTGGTCCAGTTTAGCCTATATGTGCACAAAGGCGGCCTAAAGCCCGATTCATTTCATTTACGTTGCTTGCATTCCCAGCAAACGCAAAACATTTACATAACATTTGTACAACGTCGGACCAACGTCTTCGACGTTGGTACAACATTGTACAAATGGCATACAAATGCTTATGCTTGCTGGGTTATATAATGATTTAAATTAAAACTTCAAAGCGGAGGAAATCTAGGCAGTGATCCTTCAGTGCGTTGTATAATACTGCCTGATATTAGGAATCATTTAAATGTAAATTTGAACAAAGGTTTTTTTCATTTTCGCCAACACAATAATCCGCGAAAATTGTATTTTTGTGAATTACTGGAAATGTACTTTATAATTTTCTTATATGTACGGAGATAAGGCGGATGCGTACATTTGACATTAACCGCATCTCCCACAAATACCTTCCATAGTTGCAACTGTTCAGCAATAACCGGTGTAGAACCGTCACTTGTTGGTATTTAACGTGATGCTAAACTAGAAAAAGGGTAACTATTTTTTCCCGTTACCTGCCTGTCTCCTCAATCCAGTTGGACATGTCATCGCTTGAGGTTAGTAAATCGAATACTGCACTTCCTGCTGGCATGTTTTCACGGTGACGCTGTAACTACAGGCGGGGGTAGCTGTCCGCTGTGTGTTTTACCGTAAAAGATCGCCAACATCCCAGCTGTCCAAAAACCCTGACTCACTTATCTAAAATATTCAAGAATGCAGTTATTTTTCAGACATAGACATAGACTATGATACTTCGACTCTTGATCGGATAGACTCTAACTGCGGTGTAGAATAATTTATTCCATAGTTCCCATAGTAAAAGCTGCTGATTAAACCAAGCAACAGGTTTATTATTTTTAATAACCCTTTGCCTTCTAATCACGACAATAGTCGTTTTTATTCCGTTTTATAATTAAATCACTGATACTGGGAATTAAATTAGCGTTTAAACATCCAAAATTAGTAAATGTTTGATCTCTAATTTAAAAAAAATATGAGTTATTGTCAACCACTTGAGGTTGTGGATCGCGGTAGCGAGACACAACCTCAAGTGGTTGACAATTTAAATAAATTAACTTAGCAGGATAAGAGTTAATCTCTTACTTAATTAACATATTTATTTAACAGATGTTCATTTCCATCTTTACTTACAATATGAACATCTTGCTGTGTAGATAGAACTGGGAATTGTTGAAATACCTGTTGCAGCGTGCATAGCTACCGTTTCGCCATTTCAAAGTTCCATCCATGTTTTTTCAAGTTCGCGTGGTGCACGAATAAAAATTAAAGTAGCATATATTGTCCTGTTTTGCGTGAATCTGTGAGTGAGTGGGCTAGTGGCTTGGTTGGGTGTGTGGGTGAGTGAGTGGTATGAATATAATTATATGAATATTGCTTTACGTCGCTTTCTGCATATTGCGACAGAAGGAATTAGCCCGAAGCCGGGACTATGCCGAGTGAGTGAGCACTGGCGAGGCTATAGGACATTTCACACTTTTACTTATATAGCGATATATTTATAGCGATATCGCCACAGAAAAAAACCAAGGACTGAATTCTAAATACTTCCAATTTGTTTTTCTTATATTGCACAGTAGCCCTACCACAGAGTTAATAGATTAGCTTCAAAACAGTACAATAGACCACACTGCATACTTTATTTATTTTTCCATGTCGGAACATCGCATATCATCAGTTTGATAATAAAGGGTCATATCTGCCACTTTGCAAAGGGCAGATACGTCCCTTTAATACCGAGGTGACGATATATGTACATCCCCGATGACCATCAACCGGCGCAGCCGAGACTGGAATAAACTGGATTACGAGTCCACACTGACTGCTGGATCAAATGAACCACCCAGTAAACACAAAACATTTGTATAACATTTATACAATGTTGGACCAACGTCGAAACGTTGGGACGACGTTGTATAAATGTTATACAAATGTTTTATGCTTACTGGCCACATCTAAATCACTATGATGTGTGCTGATAATATATGCACATAATGTAGACTGTAGCAGGGTAGGCTCTGAGCTAATAAAATAATACTAGGCCAACATAAGAAATATAAAAGTACGCTCTATATACGTGTATAATGAAGGCCTATGCGCATTGGTGGATTAGAAAAATAATTTGTTTTAACAACATGAGGGAATTTAAGACCACAGTCGCAATTCACGATGAATAGCAACGAATGAAAATAAAAGTCTAAATGTGTTTTGCAATGAAAAAAAAATCTGAATGTGTTCTGCAATGAAAATAAAAGTCTAAGTGTGTTCTGCAATGAAAATAAAAGTCTAAGTGTGTTCTGCAATGAAAATAAAAGTCTAAATGTTCTGCAATGAAAATAAAGTCCAAATGTGTTCTGCGACCGTCATTAAAACAAGTTCTGCGACCGTCATTAAAACAAGTAGCCTACCGTACCCTGATATCGCAGCAGCTAGAATTCGAACTCAAGGTCTCTAGGCCTGTGTTCTGATACAACAGATATCCGAATGTCGGCCCAACATTAACCCATTGGGTCAATGTAACGCGTTTGCTGGGATGGTACCACAGCAGCGACAACATACCCCAGTAATCCCTAGGCCAGATTTCATAATTATGTTAGGCCCTATATAATCGCCTTTAGAACCATATTTGATACACATGTTACTGCAGCAAAGTATTGTAAGAATTCCCATTTGTGTTAGTTAAGGCTTTCATCTGAGTGGCAGAATACGAGGATCAAATGACACAAACACAAGGTAAAAGCTCAGCACTCTTAACCCTTACAGCGCGGGGATCGACTTTAGTATTCTGACGTCTAAAGTCGATCCCCGCACTGTAAGAGTAAAAATATTTCTTATGACCGTAGACCCATGACATAGGTATGCAAATGAATCGGAAAGAGCTAACTAAGACATTTATGATGATTTCAAATTTAAAAAAACACTTTGGCCTCCAAGGTTTTCATATTTTTTCTTTTAAGGGTTAAAATATTGTGGTAACGTGTCCGACGTTATTACGTTGGGGGAGTGAGTGAGAATTTTGCTGCGGTGGTTGCAAACCTCTTGTTGATTTGCCACGCCCCGTGAAACCGTCACTTTCAATATCCTATGACGGCTAGAATGTTCTTTGCGCCGACCCGTGGGCCTATTGTATCGCTACAAACACGTTGGCACCTATGTCTGTTTGATATTGAGCTCCCAGTAGTATATGGATGTTGACGAGCCGACTGGTGTTCTGAGTTGAGGTAGGTTTCTATTGATCCTAATCTCACATAAGTTTCTAAGTGTGACTGAGAATAAAATATTACGTTCAGACTAATGGTATGACAAGTTTGTCATACATTGGTGCAATAATTATGTGATCTGACCAATTTTTATTTTTATAATTCTTTATTCCACTCGACTCAATATAATGGACGATAATATAATGAAATTTAAAGGGACAGCATACGTTGACAAATAAATCATTAAAAAATTAAAAGCACTGAAACAGACTGAACTAGTTCTATTTCCAGGTCGTATATTGCCATGTAGGCTAAGCAAAACGGCATGTCTGCAGTATGCAACACTTTATATGAAAAACACCGACGTTAATTGTTATCTGCAAGTGAGGGCATGGGGATTTTCAGCATCGATTGTCTGAATCCAAAACAAATTATCCAAATTGATGTCATCCCACGGAGTCCCTTTATCTAATGCTGCATTCACACCTGTCCGTCATCTATGTTCCGTCGTCCGTCATCCGTCCTCAGTCATCAGTCGTCCGCTTCAGTAACTATCATTTATGCTTCATTCACACCTGTCCGTCATCTATGTTCCGTCGTCCGTCATCCGTCCTGAGTCATCAGTCGTCCGCTTCAGTCACTGCCATTCACACCTATCAGTCTTTTCAGAGCTGCGGACACAGATTTCTGTGTACCGACAGTTTTAAATACGTACAGTCCGGGAAAGTGGTTGACAGAGGCATTATTTGTGGGGAATTCCCTATCCACAGCTCATTACCATGATTTATGGTCCGCATCCGTCATCCGTCGTCCGTTAAAATCGCTCCCGGACCGATTTTGACTGACGATGGATGACGGATGACGGACAGGTGTGAATGGGGCATCACACCTATCAGTCTTTTCACAGATTACTGTGTACCGACAGTTTTAAATAGGTACAGTCCGGGAAAGTGGTTGACAGAGGCATTATTTGTGGGGAATTCCCTATCCACAGCTCATTACGATGATTTATGGTCCGCATCTGTCATCCGTCGTCCGTTAAAATCGCTCCCGGACCGATTTTGCCTGACGATGGATGACGGACGACGAATGACGGACTAGGTGTGAATAGTCAGCTTTCTTATTTTCTATCGGAGCGATTTTGACTGAAGCGGACGACTGATGACTGAAGCGGACGACGGATGGTTTGACGGACAGGTGTGAATGGGGCAAAAAGTCTATATTTAACTTTCATCTTCTTATTGTGGCGTATAATGACTAATTTGTTTGGTTGTAGCAAGCAATTACTAAGAAACCTTAAAGTTAATATACACAAAGTACAATTAAAGCATACAAATACAAAATGAAATATGAACTAAATATATACATATAGGCCATGGATAGATGTTAACAAATTATATAATGATGGCACACTTAATGTGTTACCCTCTGCTTACTGAATATCTAAAGGATTATAGGGCCTATCATCTAAAAATATGAATAGGCCCATAAAGCGTAAAAATACGCGATATATTGCTAAAACTACTTAATATGGCTAAAACCATCGCAATGACATTAATTAGTAGCAATATACTCTTTACCAAAATTCTAAATAGAGGCATATCAAAGGTCCAAAGTGTACATGTATATTCTTTAGGAATTATAGATTGCAACATATCGTATTTTTATAAATAATTTCTTGGCAAGCTTCATACAGTGTAGAAAATTAGACAAAAATAACCGCGACAAATATCACATCACCGCGTGGGTTTAACAAGTTTCAGTCCTTATTAATACCAGCGTCGTGTCAATATAGATCACTTTATTCAGATGATTATCGTGCCTGCCAATAAAAAAACGTTGTGGTGCTTTTATATTTGTCTGTACACCCAATGCTGTTTCACTGGTGGGCCACCATCTGCGATGGTGGCCCACCAGTGAAACAACATATTTGTCTATACAGACATTTTACCCATTATTGGCAGGACCATTTTGTCAATAACGTGCAGAAATGGCTCAATTATTCATCAGTTGGGATAGCATTTCATGTGATTGATCAGATAAATTAAACCATAGTTATAAAATATTTTGGATTATTGACAGCTGTCCTGTTGCTATGTTAAAATAAATTAAAAATATGTTAAAAAAAATAATGCCACATTTAATATATTTACATATTGGTATATCAGTATATTTTGGCGAATTAATAATATTATACATCCGAGTGAAACCCTGTAAAAAAATGATTATATTAGGGGAAAATGTTACCCACAGATATAATCATTGTATTGCTTTGAATCAAGTTAAGTTTAGTGTGTTTTAGTAGACGAACTTAAATACAATTTTAAAACGTAAACATGCGGTTCCATTCTATAATATTGTTTCACATTAATTTTATAACATTGGAATAAATAATTATGAGCTTGGAGATTAGATAGGTTAAACTGACTTTAAAAAATATTTGTTCCAGTAAGTATGTATTTTTCACTTTGAAGTTATTTCTACTTAACAGTTATCAGCTGTTTCACCTTTTCGTTTTTACATGTATTTTGCCATTCGCTGAGTAGGCCCAAATTAACTATGCATATTTTCTGGTTAGACATTCCTGGTGCGGTCTCAACATTTGTGGTTTCCATACGAACGCAGTGATCTGTCTGTCCATCAACTCTCTCGTTGCTAGAGCGTCTGCTAGAGGCATATTCGACGCCTACATGATAGCCGAGTCATGAGCCGTGATGGATGATTTACATGTACCTGGAACGGCCCGTGTTCTCGTACAAGCTGCGATATATCGTAGGCTTCGGATTGGTCGAGATGGCCATCTCGACCAATCAGAGGACTACGATATATCGTAACTTGTACGAAAATACAGGTCCTGCACTTTAATAAGTCGCGATGTGTAAATTATCTAGACTTGCACTTTAACCCTTAGAACGTCGAAATATGTTTGTATAAAACATAGAGATCAAAGGGGTTTTTCAATTTGAAATCATTATAAATGTCTTAGTCGGCTCTTTCTGCTTCATTTGAGCACACATGTTACGGGTCTACGGGTATTATTATTGTTTTAATTCTTGCAGTACGGGACCATCCTTAGACGTCAGATTCTGATGTCCAAACTTCTTTAGACGTCAGAATCTGACGTCTATGGACGTCAGAATCTGATGTCTAAAAAAGTTTACAACACGCGCTGAAAAGTAATTTTAATTTTGTTTGCACGTGTTTGAATTGAACTTGTTTGAAGAGTTCGATAACATTGTACGCTGTGAACCTGTTGTTATCACTGTTTATTTTAGATTGGAGTATATATATTTCAGAAGTAAATGAAAGATTACAAATATATATGAATAAACATTCATAACCCCACTCAAACTACGTATAGGCCTACGAAGGACAGCAACCACCGAATGAAAATAATTAAGCTGCTTGACACGAAATGAGAGCCTAATCAAATTGCGTCTGATTTCATCATCAACCAGGATGATAAATTAGCAACGCATCCTTGTTCTAGGTTCACATCACGTCATCGCGTTCTCTGTTTCTGAAGAAGTCAGGCCTACGTGTGCCAGCAAATTAGGCAAAAATGCGCATTTTGAGACGGACGGACAACGGTTTTTGGCTCACTTGAAACGAGGGGGCGCTGCGTCTATGTCAGCGCCGCGGAAAGAGGCCCTGGTGATGAAGCCTGCGCAGTCGGTGCTGTCGGCGGCGCAGCGGTTGTTCGAATATCGGACACACTACGGCGGCGCACGTTGGCCGAGCGCTGCGTCAACGTCGCAGACGTTGGAGCAGCGCTCGGGCAACGTGCGCTGCGAGCCGTAGCATCCGATAAAGCGCGGCAGCGGAGCCAGCCCGCGGCATTGGCAACCAGGCCACGGCAGACGACACACCACAGTGGCGCGTTTTGGCAGGACCGTGTGTGTCTGTGTGTGTGTGTGTACTTTGTGGGATAGTAACAACTGAAATTATAGTTCACAGCTGCTGCAGATGCAGCTTTTGATGCTTTTGCTGTAGTGTTTCAGCCACATATTATAGGTAACAGTAGAGGTCTTTGTCGTGTATCACTGCAGGGCACTCTATCATTTTCGAGTGATTTTTCCCGCGCAAGAATTCGTCCAAATTAAAGGAGCAAAATGAACTGGAGAGAAAAAGCTGAAGAAATCGCCGCAAAAATTATAAAATATATGCAGGATGAAGACGGTTGGAAACCAGCAAAAAAAGCGGTGAGAACTTTTTTTGAGTAGATCTGTAGGACCGCAGCGGTCGAAGGTATTTTATATTATGATATATTGAACTGTGTAACTTATCAATGATATTGTGGCACAGTCACATCCCCATGTTACAGGAGCTAATACGGTAACATCATTGTAGCAGGTTCAACTCTGATTATTACCTTGTTATGTTCACACAATTTCATTCTGTTTGTTGAGTAAACATTGATGCAGTAGGCCTAAGCATTAGCTCATCAACCCCTCTGATAGATCAGTGGAATGAACCCCAGTAAACACGATATATTGAGCCTACGCTTGTTTAATGTTGGGCCAGCGTCGCAGACGGTGGCCCAACATTAAACAAGCGTAGTCTCAATGGCTCGTGTTTGGGGTACTGTACAATAAATACCAATACATCACAGCCCACCACCTAGTTCTAGTCAAATGCCAAACTTGCGAGGTGCATTTATAGTCATTTAAATTTAACTTTTATTGTTGCATTTCTTCTATTAAATAATAGTCTGATGCTATTTTTACAATTGAAAATAATCTGTTAGTAAACTTTAGACTTTTTGACAACCACGAATAAGACTGGGTGATGGGCTAGTCCCTTTAACATGTAATCAAATATAATAATTATTATATAATAACAAGTTGAAAAAGTCGAACACATTATCAAGGAAAACCAACTGTTAATACGCGTTTTTCGCTTTTGGGTAGGCCAAATCTGCTATGGTCAAATTTGACCAACGTGACTGCTAATATTAAATGAAAAATGTTACATATTCAATCTGCTAATAGTAAATTGTAGCCTGGTAGCTTAACCATGTCATTCTGGTCATGTCGAATATAGATCATATGTACTTTTGAAGTTTCCCACTGGATCATGTGGATGGGATAATACAGTCATTTTGTTTTTAGAAGGCCTATCCTCTGCATCCACATTGTGTCAGATATAATTATTGAATTCATTTAATCTTGCACTGTGATCTGTTATTTGATGCTATCACACATGTGTAACCACAGGTATGTCGTCAATGCCGGGTAGATTCTAAGCTAGGGGTGGAGCTCCAGTTTTTGGTCACATGGCCTGAGTGTCTCATTACAGGCCTGTGGTTCCGCCACAAACATAAGACATTGACCCAATATTGGTTTGATGTTGGCCCAACATCGTAGACAGAGGGCCAGTAGCGACCCAACATTGGGTCATTACACTTAAAGCAGAAATATCGTCCATGTTATACCCAGGTTTCTATCAAAAATCCTTAAAGCGCTGAAGTATTTCTATATAAGCCAAAGAGACCAAAGGTCTTTTTTATTTTAAATCAACACACATGTCTTATTTAGCTCTTCCCGCTTCATTTGAATACCTATGGTATGGGTTTACGGTCATTATAAATGTTTTACTTTTTCAGTGCGAGGATCGACTTTAGACGTCAGAATCTGACGTCTATGGAGGTCAGATTGTGACGTCTAAAGTCGATCCCCGAGCTGAAAGGGTTACATCATTGCCCAGTCACCAGTGGTTCATTGATAGGAGACACAGCAAACACGAGACATTGAACCAATGTTGGGTTGATGTTGGGAGCTGCGGGGTTTGAACCCGAGATGCCGCTACCGATGCACCACGTCCCTCCGAGTCCAGGTCTTTTCACAAACATCCAAAGGGATCCAACACTCGCTGCCGACAGCCAAAACAGAAACAAAACGAGAGACTTCCATTAACTGACGTGGCTAGCTTTTATTGGACCATTGATATGTCAGAATGGTGGATTCGTATTATCCCTGTTAAGCCATGAGGTCACGTGTGTCAATCCTGGTCGATGGAGGATGGAATGCACCCCTTCAATTAACCCTCAAAGCGCTGAAATATTTTGTGTACAAACCATGGAGAACAAAGTCGTTTATCACTTTGAAATCATCATAAATAGCTTAGTTAGCTCCTTCGGCTTCATTTGAATACCTATGTTACGGATCTACGGCCATTAGAAATATTTTAATTATTTTAGTGTGGGGACCGTATTTATACGCCAGAATCTGACATCGATTCTGACGTATAAATACGGTCCCTGTGCTGAAAGGGCTTAAACAAATCTGAACCATCTTGTCCAAGTAATTCTGGATCATTGCGCAGAGCGTCAGCCATTGCATACCATGCACTCATTGTTGAATACGGCCCATATCAGCAGCGATCGAAGGAGCGATTGAAGTTATTTATTTTAAATCATGTAGAAACTGGCCCGAACTATAGTTTTATCAATGTATCTCTTTGTATGGATTAGGTGATATGGTAGGCCGATTTGTCGACGCATATAATTTATATAAAAATATTAAAGGGAACCACCATTCGCACGTGAGCTACGGATGATAACAGGCCTACTTCAGCATTTAATTGTTTGCAAGAGGAAGAGATGGACGTTTTGTTTTTGTACTATTTCGTCATTATATCTGATGCCAAAGTTGGGTTACACATCTTCCCCTTAGATATGAAAGGGTGTATCTGCCATTTTACCCACTTTACAAACTGGCAGATACACCCTTCCATATCCAAGGGAGCGACGTGTATGCTATATCAAAGCCTTCTCGGACTAGTCTGTCTAATAATGACGATATGAGGACCGAAAACATGATACGTTGGCCCAAGGTTGGTTTACTGTTGGTTTACTGAGTTCGGGGTTCATTTCCCGGTCTCAGCGGTTTGAAAGAAACAAAGATGTTTCTTCCCCATCCACTCGTAAAACTCAGTATTATGGGGAACCTCCGTGACCGGAAGGTAGCGTGCTCGGCCTCAGACCTCCAGGGTTTGAATATAGAATCCTGTGTCTAGAGGGCAGTGTAATCTCACTCATCTCACCATCCTCAGGAGGTTCTCCTGGCCCAATTTAGCCTGTATGTTCACAAAAGTGGCCTAAAGCCCGATTCATTTCATTTAGTGCAAAGCCAAAAACACCACAACTGCTTATATTTTTTAAGTGAGTGTTTAGCCCCCGCCCCCCCCCCCAGAAAACAGGATTATAATAAACCGGCGTTGGTGTGACGTTGGGCCACCGTTTGAGAAGCTGGTCCAGCATTAAACCAGCACCAGATGAACGTCTCGGCCTTGCTGGAGAGGGGAGTGTGTACTCCAGACATCTCACCTATACAGGGATTGATGAATAGCGACAGCCAACAGCCAAAACAAAAACATTACCAGCCACAGAAACCTCACCCTTATGTAAACCCATTCAACACCGTATATAGTTATGTCAAGATTACGTATGAATGCGACATTAACTACTTTGTAACTCGCACTGATTTATATCTTACACAAATACCCCGTTCAAAACACACGTTTATTTGACTTTAATGGATAAACAACTTCATATAACAACATGTTTTACCGAGGCAGCGTCCACAGAAAAGAAGAGGTGTAGTCTACAATAGCTACGCCAATCACTGTTGTGTCGTATAATGCAATACAGTGAGTACCAAAAAACTTTAAGGTTGTGTGCACTTGAATCGCCTCTCATTTGAAGGTTGTATTTTTATGTGTTTTTAGGGATGAACATGATTTAGTTTTACATGACTGACAAGCGCATACACGTGTGTAGGTGTACATGTACATGTACCAACTCCATTGCCATAGCACAATACCCGGCGGAAACGTCATGGTATTATGTAATATCATTACACAAAATCTAACGAAGCAGACTTGCTAATGTCTTTTTTGTAATAGGTGTTGTTTCGGGTTCACATCCTTTGTCTAGAGGGCTTCAAACAATGTATTCATCTGGGTCCTTGAAACAATTCTGCACCCCATTTGTTCATTACGTACGCCTACAGGTTTTCCTGGAGGATTTTTTTTTTTTTTTTTTTTCGGGTGGTGGCCCGTTTTAGGGGGGGGGGGGGAGGACCACCCCCCTTAAAGGGCCTCCAAGAAACCCTGGCCTACGACATGATCGAGTATGCTATTTATCATGTGTGGCTAATATGATAAAAAATGGCAAATTTAATGTCTTAGATTTGCTTGGTAGGCCTACTGGGCAGGGGCCCTAGTGCGGTGGTTAAGGCTGCCTGCTTGGAAATCGGAGATCGCGGATTCGAACCCAACCCTGCACAATAAAGTTCCAAAGAAACAAAATGTTTTTTCCCCGCTCACTCGTAAAGATCCAATATTTTGGGGAGCCTCTGTGACCGAGAGGTAACGTGCGCGGCCTCAGACCGCTAGGGCGCGAATTTCGAATTTTGTGTCTGGAGAGCAGTGTCATCTCTCATCTCACCATCCCCTGGAGGTTCCCCTGGCCCAATTTAGCCTATATGTGCACAATAGTGGCCTAAAGCCCGATTCATTTCATTTTATCATGTTTACAGGGCAATAACTTGATATCACAAAGTGATCCAAATTGCTCCTTAATTCGGAATATTAAAAAGCATGGAGGGTAAATTCATCGTTAATTCCAAGTTAAAAAGTCCTAATTATCCACTTCCAGTTAGATAAATTTCATTTAAACTAGCCGTACTGCATGGAATGCCTCTGTACTGCCCCGATTAGACTGGTCATTTTTTGGACCTTAATTCCTTAGGTACCAGAATCTCGTGAGCTGTAACGGCATCAGCAACAACAACGTTACAACAACAGAAGTAGATTAGGCTGTCTGGCCTCGGCCATGTTGGGGTTGCCTCGTCAGCGGCTGCTAACAGCGTGATGCCCTGGGGCTATACAATGCCTGCGTGATTGGAATGAGCAGACTGGACGTGTCAAAGGAACCTTAACCAGGGTTAACGTCCGGAGCAAACTGCAGGTGCTAACCCAGCGTCGAACCTGTGATGGGCCAACGTCTACGACGTTCGCCCATCACAGGCTCAACGCTGGTGTGGGGTGTGACGTGTTTATTCACACAGGTGGGGTAATACAAGGAATTGTAACTCGAGCAAGGTGCAGATTTTGTGTCTTGTTCGCTTGTTAGGCCTATAGCAGGCGGGGTCCAGCTATAATGTCTGTTTATAAACACTAAATAGATTGGTAACAAATCTACACAGCCAAAGCTGGAGTGAATATTGCTTTACGTCGCTTTCTGCACATTGAGTCAATATCGCGACAGAAGGAAAATGCCCTACTCTTACTTCGAATGAGTTCTTTATCATGTTTATAGTACACAGTACCATAGGCAGCACCGTATACTCCATTCCTTTGTATAGTTTGGAGCACTGTATGTGCAGTAGGCCCCACCTCCAGGTTACAAGCCTACGTCGATACGAAGAGCCATCTCGAACTCTAAACTGGAGCAGGGCATTGGTACAGGCGACATGCCTGGGAAAAATCGCCTTCCGGGTATTTTTTGAAAACGAAAGGCGGCACTTTGTCACATTAGGCTTTTGAACTGAAATTCTAACATCACTGATACTGAATAGGGGCCTAATGGGTAACTGTCACGAAAGTAATAACCAATAGTGTATAAGGCTTGTCCCCCCCTCCCAACCCCCTCATGCGTCAGTAATGCTGGCATCTGCTTCATATTCGTCATCTGGGGAGAGGAGAACCAGTTTTAAATGCCACCCGATGAGATATAATTACACCCACGCGTATTATTGCACTGACCAAGGAGTTCGTGATACGTTTTAGAAGCCTGTGTCATATGGTTAATGTTTCCGGTGTCGATTCTGATAATGGCTTTATGCGGTTTCGCTTCTTAGCATGAGCGATCACTATATGTTTCTGTGCTTCTAAAGGATTATATATCGTCGCCTCGGAGCTAAAGGAACCTATCTGCCACTCTAGCGAGTGTCAGATAGGATCCTTTAGCTCCGAGGCGACGATATGTATGATAATAAACTGTTGAGATCGATGGGGAGGCAATCGACTGGCTATGGACAAATCCATGATGATAGCCTACTTCATCTGAAACATCCCTATCATTTTTCTAAAACAGTGTAGAACATATCGCTGTGTTCCAAGCGAACACAATGTCATATAAGGTAAGTTGACCCAATTGCGATTTTTGTCAACTTTTCTTGTTCACTGGTCGAGTGCAAAACCCGGGTGTGAACCGTTACCTGAATCCACAATTATCACTTGATCCGTGTCAGGGAGGGGGTACATTCGGTGTTATCTTCGCTTTGGACAGAGCAACGTAATATATCAACGACGTTTCTCGTGACCGCCAAGCCAGCACACACAAGACGTTGAATCAATGCTGGTTTAACGTTGGTTCAACGTCTTGTGTCTACTGAGAAGCAGTGTGTCACGGAATATGTAGAAATACTTTATTTTTTTCTCGCACTCCAGCTGTGACCGGCTCAACGTCACCACTATACACCAAGACTGGATAATCCCTTGAGCATGTTGACACTCACACTCTCGGCTCCTGCAACATCATAACGCTCAGACCTATAGTTTTTCTTATAGAATTCGCGTCATGATATCTATAAAGACACTGACATTTACTCGGGACCTTTACGCATATAAATAATTATATAGGCTTACACCTGCATCGCGCGGGAAATGACACCAAATCTCCACAGTGACAAGCGATCGCTCCGACCATCATTGTCAACGACCTCCTCCTCCATCTGAAGTCATTTCCAGGACTCAGGTAGAACATGTTCTGTGCCACAAACAAATACAAACATAGTGGTTTATGATTAATTCACATACGAATAATATAATAGAAAATTGGTTACTGTTTAAAATAAAACAGACGAAAGGCCAGGAGATCGCTATTAAGTTGAGACAATCGCTGCATGGAGACCCTGCACCCTATGGCAACCTGTCTATACTATGCCACAAACCCATACTATATAATTATATCCCTTTCAGTGCGGGGACTGTCTTTATACGTCAGACTCTGACGTCTGCAGACTGCAGATTCTGACGTATAAAGACAGTCCCCGCACTGAACGAATTAAAACATTTAGAAAGGCCGTAGACACATAACTTAGGCATTCAAATGAAGTGGAAAGAGCTAACTAAGATATTTGTGATGATTTCAAATTGAAAAAACCCTTTGGTCTCCATGGTTTATACAAAAACGTGTCAGCGTTGTATAACGAGAATATAAACTATAACGAGAGGCCGATACAACGCTTAATAACCCATTACCCGCTTATTTGTATAATTTAATTTTCACCCACTTCAGTTGTGTCGCGCTGTGTACCCCTACCCACAACTTCAAGTGGGTGAAAATGACTGCTGTTTGTTTAATCTGAGACCATGGCCAAGCATTAGCATATCTTGACGCTTAACACTCATTTTGTTCCCAATTAGGCCTACTGCGATCTAGCCTGTTATCATGGTTATATAATAAAACAGATTTAAATCGACTTTTCTGCCGTGCAAAGCCAAAGGGCTGTATCTGCTTAATTTACAAGTGGTGTTTGCTGTAATTGCTCCAGCAATGGCCCAGATCTTGCACCGGGTCAAGTCCGGGAATTGTCGCTATTGCGGCTGAACGTGGCGAAAAGTTGGTACTTTTTTCGCGGGAATACCAGCTGTTATATAACTTGCCATGGAGCAGCCTTGACTTGCTGGGAGGGACATTCAGCTCCCTCAACCATGTTAACCCGTACAGCGCGGAATTATTTTAGTAAAAACCATGGAAACCAAATGATTATTTTCAATTTGAAATCACCATACATCAGAGCTGCGACCCATCTCTCCAGATACAATCAGGCCAAAATCATCATTTTTATTTTGGCTCTTTGGTAGGTTCTTAAGTTTTCAAAATGTTCATAGACTAGAAAAGTCTTTTAAATTTTGGGTTGCGCATTTACCAGTTGCAAGAGAAATAAGAATGAGATTTAATGTTATCAGGCTATTCCTGTATTTTTTATTTTGGACATCGATGTATAAAATTAGGTAGGCCTATTCCCAATTCACTTATTTCGCTATAAAACCGTTATAGAACTATATTATAACATATTATATCACCCCCACCCCACAGAAACTTGCAACTATAGTTGCGACAACAACAATTTTTTAAATAGGTGAAAATTACACGCATATTTTTAGATTATGCCTACATGCACTCATACATAGTTGTTTTTACGATATTTAACCGCCACTTAACGAAAGAATCTGCGATTATTATATAGTGTTATATTATCGCGGTACACACATAAATAATGCGCCTAATCCCATTACATAGATCCTTTGGCACAGTAGAATTTCAATTTACAAAAAGTATGTCCATACCACAACATCTGGTCCATAACCAATATTTACGGAAATGTTTGTGTGTCAATGATTCCTCACTCTATCAGTGTTTATTATTCACAAGAGGCGACTCGGACTAGCATAGCCCATGAGCAATTCACGAAATGGTTGTAACCCTTGAAACCCTGAAATATTTTTGCATAAAATCTGGATACCAAAGGTATTTTTTCAATTTGAAATCATCATAAATGTCTTAGTTAGCTCTTTCCGCTTCATTTGAATACTTATGTTACGGGTCCACGGCCATTAGAAGTATTTTAATCTTTCAATGCTGGGACCGTCTTTATACGTCAGAATCTGACGTCTGTAGACGTCAGATTCTGACGTATAAAGACGGTCCTCGCCCTGAAATGGTTAATTTAACAGTATTCATTCTACCTATATATATATATATATATATATATATATACAGTATATATACGCAAAGACTGTGAAACAAAAGTAGAAAGTCTTGAATAACATTTGAAGTGTTACGTTTTCCAGTGACGGCATTAGAATCAAAAATGAACTCCTGCGTGCAAGGTGTTCAAATAGTAAAACACAATACAAACTCACCCAGTATGAGCACGGGACGTTTGCCCACTTCCTGATAAATGTTGGGCCGACGGCGCAGACAGCGGGCCAACTTTAAACATGGTAAATCGGCATTGTGACAAATTCACAACATTTACAGAATTTTGGGTAGCGTAGCTTCAACGATATGCATAAGCCAATAGCCACTCGTCTTTCCGTTAATATGTGAAAATGTGATTGAAAAGCCTCTGTTTCATGTATTATTTAAATTGGCCTACAAACGCCTAGATATATTAGCATGTAATGTAATATAGTTTGCAATATAATTATATAAGTTCGGGTGACGATTGCGGCAGATTGCCAAAAACTGAACTGCATGCTGTTGGATATTTTGGTTATTTGAAATTTCAGTCGCTATTTGAAAAAAAATCATCAAGTTGACCAATAAATCAGTGGAATAGGCCTAATTGACAATGAAAACTGCTTCCGCTTTTCTGATTTCTGCAACCAGAATTGCTCATTTTGCAGCAACATACATCCATGTTGTACAGTTGCACAAGGCCGACGCAGTGACTGTGTGTCTTTCATTATTGATCGATGTCTTCAAATAAAACATTGATACAATATCATATTAAATTTTGCTTTTAATATGTAATATTATATCCTAGCCAGTTAATAATGTGACAGGCTGCTAGCCAGGGTAGTCTGTTTATACCTGTATATAATACGCTGTTATTTATCGCTTATTGAGTTTGATTTTCAAAAAAATATTTGATGGACATTTATGTTATAACATTAACCTGTGGATATGTGGGCTTACCATGCTTACGTGTACTTATCTATTTATACAGCTTGTGGTTGATTAAATACGTGACATTTACTTTTCTCTCACAGTCTTTGCGTATAAATAGTGCCTATAGATTGGACGAATAATGTTTAACACATTGTGTGCATTGGTTTATTATCTGATCAAATGCACTGTTAGCGCAAACGAAATGTGTGTTTAAACATCAAAATTTGCAAATCTTTGGTATCAAGTTAAACAAATATGCGTAATTTTCACCCACTTGAAGTACCGCGACCCACAACTTCAAATGGGTGAAAAGTGCAATAATAAACTTGGCGAGAAAAAGGATAAATTGGGTAGCTAAGCAGCCAATATTAACATCAATTATATAATTATGGTGTTAAAAAATAACCTGTATTATCATCGCCACACGCCATACTCGACTCATCTGTGACCAAATGGTAGGCCTATTACCGGTACGGTAAATATAATTATTATAGTATAGTATGATGTGGACAAAACACCAACGCGTAAAATGACCATTGTACGTTTAGTGCTTGTTCTTGGAAATTTGACCGCAACAACTCTTAACTGTTTCCCGTCGAAATCTTTTCAGCATGCCAGATTTAGATGAACAACTGCTGACCGTAAATAGTTCTGATGAACCACGAACACAGCGTTTCCTTTTGCCTGATATCAGGTTATGTGGTCATGTTGTTGCACATGTTGACGCGCTCTCTAATATTAGATCTAATCTTTCAAGCATGATGGTATATATTTGAATAAAATTAAAACGGCTGAAAAAGCTACACAAGCCATTTGTTACACTTGGGAATTCGATGAAATTCGCTATGTTTCATTCACTTTGAAGTTGAAAATAATAGTGTCATTTAAATGGTTACAACAAGTTTATGACAAAACAGTAACTCGTGGTGTTTTGATCGTACAAATCACATTATATTTCGTTTCTTCCCAGCAAACACGCCACATAGACCCCCAATCTTGGGCTGACGTCGTAGACGGCGGACCAACATTGGTTCAACATTGGCTCGATGTGTCGTGTTTGCTGGGTTTGATCACCGCCAACTATAAGAGAATGACATAATTTCTATCGACATTCCTAGGTCAAGCATTCCTAAAACAGTTTACTGACATATGTGGCTCAACAGGCACGTAGCGCTGCCCAATGTTGTTTTAATGTTGAAAAAACGTCGTAGACGTTGGGCCAACATTAAAGCAACATTGTGATTGTGATGGGTGTGATTCGTCACCTGTGATTTATAGTAGAGTTTTGGAAATGAAATCAAATGAGTCGGGCTTTAGGCCATCTTTGTGCACATATAGGCTAAACTGGGCCAGGAGAACCTCCTGAGGATGGTGAGATGATTGAAATGACACTGTCCTCCAGACACAGGATTCAAAATTCGAGCCCTGGCGGTCTGAGGCCGAGCACGCTATCTCTCGGTCACGGAGGCTCCCCACAATACGAGCTTTCACACGTGGATGGGGAAACACATTTTTTGTTTCTTTGAAACCGCCGAGACCGGGAACAGAACTCTGAATTCTGGCGTGAAAGGCAGCGGTGCTTACCACTACCCTGGCCCCCCGCCCAGTAAAGTTGTGGGGAGAATAGACTCATTAGGCCCGCCAGGGCTGGTCTAAATAACACAATAGCACCACCAATCGCATTGTAATTTTGTCTTCTCTGTGGTCAATAAATGTGGTCAATAGACATATCTGGGGTCAAACGATATTGGCCTGCAGTATGGAAATTTATTCCAAATTGAACTTTTTTACATGAACATGATGAACAGAGAAAATAGTATGGTGCAGAACCGACATGTCACAAGCACGAATGAATCAATAATATACATGCGTTTTAGTAAGGAATTCCTGAATATTTCGTCACCTTTGATATGAAAGGGTGTATCTGCCACTTCATGATACACCCTTTCATATCCAAGGTGACGATTTGCACCCCAGGTTATTAGAATGTCTTCTATCCGCTCTTTCAATGTTGAGTCAACTTCTTAGACAATGGATCATGTTTAAGCATGCTGATGGGACGTTGGCTTAGCATTGGTTCCATGCCGGAGTGAAGTTTTGTCCCAGATAGTCCGGATCGTTGGTTCAGCACTGCCTCAAGGCTGGACCATCTGTGCGAACACTAGGCCAACATTGAGCCTGCGTCGGCCATTGATAACTGGGGGTCGAATGAAGTGGCATTGGTACCCACGCCACGCACACTGATGTTTCCGGTTCCATAAGCACTCTTTCGGGCTGAAAATTATTCAAATGTGTAACATTACATACCTTATCTTAAATGGCCAGCTTTACAATGTCATTCCATGCCACACTGAAGTAGTGCTTTTGACGCTGATTTTAGAAGCGAGTTTCCTGTAGGCCTATTTTTTGATCTGATTTCCACCATTATCCCCTGATATTGCTCACGTTGACATTAGTCTTTGCTATATATCAATTGCGCGGTGTTAAAGCAGCTGGGTCGTTTTCTTTACTGAACCATGATATTTACATTGCGGAAGACCCCACTCCTGTGGCTGTTGACCATGTTGCGCATCCGGGTGGGCCAACAATGTATAGTCAGCATATAGTGACGAATCACCTACTTTAACATGTTTAAGTGTAGCAAATGTAGCAAGCCTGCGATCTTACGTGGGATTATCTTTTTTTTTCAAATGGATGTGCCAGTAAATATGGCAAATGTCATCAAATATACTGACGACCCTAGATAAATCACCACAGTATTACCACAATCCTTAGTTCATCTTTAGAATGTAATGCAATGCAATGCAATGCACTGCAATGCAATGCAATGCAATGCAATGCAATGCAATGCAATGTAATGCAATGCAATGCAATGCAATGCAATGCAATGCAATGCAATGCAATGCAATGCAATACAATGCAATGCAATGTGATGCAATGCAATGCAATGTAATACAATGCAATACAATGCAATGCAATGCGATGTCATGCAATGTAATACAATGCAATACAATACAATGCAATGCAATGTTATACAGCACTGCACAACACAACACAAAGCAACACAACACAACACAACACAACACAACACAACACAACACAACACAATACAATACATTACAATACAATACAATACAATACAATACAATACAATACAATACAATACAATACAATATAGACCAAATATAATTATGGCAAATTGAAGTAATCCCATAAAACTATATTTTTTGCGTTTAGAATTTAGAATAGAATAAAAGTTACAATCATAACTGACCATTTCAAAAAAAATATGTACACATACCATTTATCAATATTTGTTATCATGATTTGAAATTATGAATTGCAACCGTGAGTTCAAATACACGTACAATTATGTGCTGAATCATCTAAGCGCTATGACAAGTGATAAAGAGTACAATAACAATCAATGCATCGATACACAGCGTTTCATTTAGAGCATCGTGCATTTGTAGTATTTATCGGGCTTAGAACCCGATAAACATTATAAATAAAAAATGCACATACCGTTTATAAAGAATAAATTCGGGATAAACCGAAGTTGTTAAAGTAACATTGATTGATCGTCTCTATTTAAAAAAATGCATTCAAGCCTTAAAACGGAGATGTAAACATACACTTACACCACTGTACCGTGCTTACCCCACCTTACCCGGGGTGTAATGTCTGACCGCCCTGGGCGGCTATCTGGACCAAAGTGGGCTGATGATGGCAGCTGTCCCGTGCAAAGGGAAAAAGCAGTATCTGCTCACTTTACAAGTGAGCAGATACTGCCTTTTGCCTTCGCAGAGCAGACTGCTGTCCCTTCTCATTACCTTTTCTATTGTTAATTGGGTCGAGCAGTGTCAGACACGCGTCTTTGGCGGCAACTCCGATTTAACCGTGTGGCCTACAAGTCCGTGCGATAAGCAGATAAAGATGTTTTATTAGGGATATTGTGAGATAAGCAGATAGGACCTACTAATCTATTATTACAGATTAGATTGTGTAACAAGCAGACATCAGAAGCAGATAAATAAGTTATGTTATTGGTAGTTTTAACTAGCACTACAAATCTGTACAAGAAGCAGATTAAAACGTTTTCTTTTACCGTCCCCGGTATATAATCTTTCCCATTGCGCCCTTAACCCTTTCAGCACAGGGACCGTCTTTAGACGTCAGAACCTGACGTATGTAGACGTCAGAATCTGACGTCTAAAGACGATCCCCGTACTTAAAGAATCAAACAAATTATATTGGCCTCACCCATACCATAGGTATTCTAATGAATCCGAAAAAGCAAACTAAGACATTATTTATGATGACTTCAAATTGAACAAACCCTTTGGTCTCCATGGTTTATACAAAAATACTTCAGCGTTGTAAGGGTTAAAAGTATTTAGGTACTGAGATGTGACATGTGTGTGTCATGCTCTCTGGCCAAGTACACCTACTTCTGAATGACTAAATAATAGCCGCAAATTGTCAGTTCCTTAGAAACCTGCGTCATCGGACACGTACATTATCCAGTGTTAGGCTACAAGAAGCTTTTGGGACATCCTCACTTGTCAACAACTTCGACACATTCTATGCGCTGGGTTATTTCAAACGCACTAGTATTGAGCATTGATAATCATCACTGAGCCCTTTATTAATCGAGCTCATGCACCGTGGATTATTGTTAGTCCAACAAACATGGTTTTAATATTTATAAACACATCGATAAGCCCTAAGAATGGCACAATAAAAGTAGGTCTATCTTGAATTGTGAGAAAACTATTGTGATTGTGTTATGAGCGCGAGGGAGCCCATTGCAGACAAACTGTTGACACTCATACTGCCAATTAAATTAAATTAAATGTTCACCCACTTGAAGTTGTGTCTCGCTACCGCGACCCACAACTTCAAGTGAGTGAAAATTACTATTTGTTTAATATGAGACCAGACACTTGCAAATCATGATGCTTAAACACACATTTCGTTTCAATATCAGTGATTTGATAGACCGATAAAACAGGTTAAAAACGACAATAGTCGTGATCAGCAGGCAAAGGGTTATGAACTCATAGGAACAAAGAGCAGCAGGAGGTCTGGTCGTGAGCAGAACAGTCACGTCTGCGAGTGAGTGAGCCATCGAATAAATCAGCCTCAGAATTGGGTTAATATCTGGCCAACATTTCTGACGTTGTCCCGACATTGAGCCAATGCCGAACCAACATTTGCTATTGTGCCATTAGACCCGTAGAGGAGGGTCTTGGGTGACCTGATACATCCTATTTTGCATACCTGCCCATCTGCTGTCACACAGTCGTGCTGTTTTATTATGTACTTAAGCGCTGAATTTTTTTTATGAAAACATTAAGAGGCCAAAGGGTTTTTTTCAATTTAAAATCATCATAACTGTCTTGGTTAGCTCTTCCCGATTCATTTGAATACCTATGTTATGGGTGGTCTACGACCATTACAAATATTTTTCTTCTTACAGTGCGAGGATCGACTTTAGACGTCAGAATCTGACGTCTACAGACGTCAGATTCTGACGACTAAAGTCGATCCCCGCGCTGTAAGCTGATAAGGGTTTACCAAACCTCAAACAGTGGGCACATCAGCGAACTCAAAACATTCCAGCATCAAAAACAGCTCACAAACTGTAGTAAATGAACTCATTTCACATAATGTGTGTTTCTATCGACCTCAGCTCATAGGTTGAGCGAACGTAGGTGTGAGATAATGCACATGCTGTTTAGAGAATGAGTTCAATTCATACAATATGCGTTAGAGAACTATCAACCTTAGGTTAACGAGTGGTCTGAATGTGTGAGATAGTTTGTCTGTTGCGCTCTTAGCCATCGCAGCGCTGAATTATTTTTGTTTAAACCATTGAAACTAAAGGGTGTTTTTTAATTTGAAATCATCACAATGGATGTCTTAGTTAGTTCTTTCTGGTTTACTTGAATACCTATGTTATGGGTCTACGACCATTATAAATATTTCAATTCTTTTAGCTGTTTAGTGCGCGGGTCGTCTTTATACGTCAGAATCTGACGTCTATATACATGATATACAGGCGTCAGATTCTGACGTATAAAAACAGTCCCCGCGCTGAAAGGGCCAGATACATCAGTGGGATGTGTATTCCCGGCAGATGCAAATAATTGATTTGTTTCGATCCGTCAGTCCTTGATTTTTTCTTCCAGAATAAATTATTATTAAAGCAGTGATAACGTTGCATGCCATAAATGTGAGTGACAGCCAATTCTACAGTACTGTTGTAAATTAAATTTAAAAACCCCCATCAATTTCGTCACCTAGCTATTAAGGATCGTATTCAAGTGCTTAAAGTTACGTTGCAGATAAGACCATTTTAATACCAAAGTCGTAGATAAATGATGACAATGCAAAACGTCGCATATCAGTACTCCGAAACCACTATTTGGTAACACGTTATGTGTTCAAATTGAGACAGCATTATCCCAGCAAACACGAGACGTTGAAACAATGCTGGGTTGATGTTGACCCATCGTCTACGACGCTGGCCCAACATCAACCCAGCATAGGCTCAACGTCTCGTGTTTGCTGGATACCTACTCAGCCAGGTTTGCATTAGCTCTTATATTAGTGCTGCACAACCCACTAGTTCATGCTGGCGTAATTACCAAAAACTCGTATTCTCCTACAAGTTACGATATATCGTAGGCTTCGAATTGGTCGAGACCACCCCACGGAAAATCTTAGGATGATTTAATTTTTATCTCATTTCCATTAGAAAGCTGAGATGCATCTTATCTTTTCCAAAGAGAGAACATTAAGATATTAATTTAGATATTTTTAGTGGGATGGTCACTAGCTCCCAGAATACAGTTTGATATACCCACGACGGGAATCGTAGTGCACACTAACCGGATGGCAGCCCTATCATCATCTATATGTACATTTATGTACAAACTACTTGAGCGATATGATTTATTGCTCATGTTGCTGTTGAAGCTCCATCTCTTATGTTGACGGAAATATCACAACTAAAGCTGCGGTCACAGTGATCCGCACGAACGCTGTAGCAACGATTTTGGGACCATTTTTCGAGGAGAAAATCTCGCATCCCGATTTCTATGTTCGTAGCAAGTTCTTGGACATGTCTCAGAAAACCCATCATGCAGATTTTTTAACATAGCTCGTTTTGTTTCTTGCAACCTTATTGCTAAGTTGGCACGGTTACTCTTTGTTTGCCAAAAAATGTAAAACCAAATTATTCGTACGGTGTTCGTACAAACGATGTAAGAACTCCGTAAGAACAACTTGAACTTCATACGTAGTTTTTAGGGTTTTGCTAAGGCAATCGTACGTCCATCCTACAATGAGGGGTTTTCTTCAAGTGTTCGTAGACCTGTCCAAGACCTGGCTACGAACTTAAGAAATGGATACGAACGTTTTTGTCTTACGACCACCTTGAGAAGGTTGTAAAAGTTGTCTCGAAATCGTACGGGTCATTTTGGCCAAGTATTTTACAGGATAGAAATACAGAGGCAAAGAATAACAGAGGCAAAGAAGATTATTCCTACGGTGATCGTCAGCATGCCGCAATGATCCATCAAGTTGTTATTACAGTCCTCCTACGGCGCTTGTACGAACGCTGCGCACGACGCCCGTACCAGCCCCTCAAGGTGTGGGCAAGGGGATTGCCAACCGACATAGGCTACTAATTAGACGGAAACCTTACCAACTTTGAAAGAATGAGTACGAACGCCAAAAATTTTAGGAATATTCGTACGAACCTTTGTGACCTAGGCTTAAATGAGTGTCGTATTTGCCCATATCCACACAACATTAGTGCTAGAGATACAAACCGATCATATGCAACATCATATGACCACACTGTGGTTACTGCTGATTTTGATAAATATTTGACTGTACATTGTACATTTTAGTGCTATCTTTGTACAGTATTTGTTTTAAAAAAATCGGCTTATAATTGTATATACCTGAAATACAAAAGAACACATTATAGCAACAGAGCAATGGTTGCTCATATTAAATCAGATTAGAGAATATTGTCAATTTACGTCATGAAAATATCGGAAGTCTCCTTCGTGAACTTCCAATTATTTTACGGGGTGTTTTCCAGCAGTGATCAGCAAACATACAAAACCTGACGATTATTGTACTTTGTCTCCGATAAATAATACTCCAGACCTTTTATTATTTTATTATCACCAGATTAAAACATCTCATAATAATGATTTAATCATAAACTGTCAGATGCCCTTTAAAATAAGTCACCACGCAACTCGACAGTTAAAGCTAAGCGCATGTATGTCTGACATTTAGGTATTTATGTTCGATCAGTAAGTTGAGAATGAACGTCATGAAATATACTTGTAAAAACAGTTTTCAACCTGGAGTTACTGACGCATATTCCACGTTTAAATATAGAAAATGTTTTCATTTAAACAACATAAACATATCCAAAATTACAGTGCTTAATATCCTGTCTGTCTTCCCAAGATCACGTTTTTTTTATTTGACTTAGTCTTCGTTATCAGTATATGGCCACCTGTGCATTACTAGGTTGATATAACACATTTTGAATTAGTTGTCAGCACTAAAAAATGAAGGTTCCATCTATAAAAATATTTATTCTTGTTGTTGATGTGTTGCTGTACACTAGTCGCCAAATTATTCAATCTGAATTTTCACACACTTGAAGTTGTGTCTCGCTGACGCGATCCACAACTTCAAGTGAGTGAAAACTATTTAGATTTAACAAAATGGATGTCAACTTTTTTCAAATATTGCTGATTGATATCACATTTTATCTTAAACATGTTTAAAAGGTGGTACTTAATGTGCTAATAAAAAATGAAAACCCGAAGATATGCGGCACCGGCGGTGAAAGGGTTATTGTCTAATAAATGAACTCTAAATCGACCCAGCATTACATTGGCGGGATTGGTGAATGTATTCTGTATTTGTTCGCCTGTTATCTTGAAGCGAGTTGATCAAACATTTTAATGTGCGAATGTAACCACATTTACAACTAGACGAGTATGTAAATAACAAACAATAAGTGCCTAGTGAGCTACTCGCTAGATGTAACATGTGAACGTTGCAATAAGGCAGCCTATGCTATGCCGTCAAGTACACATTACTTTTAGCGGACATAGCTGTTATCTCTTTTTTAACATTGCGCGAAACAAAACCGGTACACTATAAGATATTGTTTGCGGCTCATCTGGTGGCATAGGGGAATGTTTAACTGGAATAGCGGCAACAAGTTTTCGTCGAACAAATTTATAGATTACTCCCACAAAGTGAGAGACTCAAGTACTCGAAAACGAATAAATATAGACAGAATTTAGACGTATATTGACGTTCGGGTAGGCCTGCATAAGTGTCCTGGAACAACACAAGGCTAATTCGTATAGCAAAGGAGTAAGTTCGGCCTATGAATTTCTAATTGACAACCGTCGTCCCCTTTGATCTCGGCATTAGTAAGCATGTTTCACACAGACTACATGTTATATGTGTTCTTTGGCATGTGGCGTGCCTGATTGTTGCATGACTAAGTATGCCCTGTACCCAGAAAACACGAGACGCTACCCAGTGTTGGTTTAATGTTTAACCAGCGTCTGCGACGCTGGCCAAACATTAAACCAACACGGGGTGAACGTCTTGTGGTACAATGTGTTTATAGGTCATCAGAATCATAATTATGAAGATGATGCATATTACATAGTGGAAAGTCGTAACGCGCGAGGCCAAGCAAACACCGAATTTTGGCTCACTGTTTGGCAAACGGAATGTACATTAGATTGATTTGACCGAGCATTGGACTAATGTTGTGCCACCATCTTTCGTTTGCTGGTTATATAGTAGCCTAAACTGTGGACAAGCTCGAACTGCATGATGGCATATTTTTGAAATTCTGCAAAATCGTAATTGTTATGTCTTTTATTTAAAGATGATATAATTAACTTTATTTTCACCAATTACACTATCGTACATATAACAGACACTCCCAGCAAACACGAGACGTTGACCCAATTTTGTTTTAATGTTGGCTCACCGTCTTCGACGTCGACCCGATATTAAAACAATATCGGGTCAACATCTTGTATTTTCTGAGTTAAATACGGACATTTAATTTCACTTTTACTCTGAAGAGAGATGCTCAGATTCTCTAAAAGCACGTATTTTACAAAGCTTACATTTACACTCATAGGCCTACATTATATATACCGTCGTGATATGATCCATTATCGCAATAAAAAATGTCCATAAATCTGTCGTCTACACGACGCAATGAGTCGTGACATAGTCATGTGCAATGGTCAGAACAACGTATTCTTACTTTTAAAATGACACATTTTACTTGCGTCTTTGCAACGTGTGCCACAACGACCTCAAAAGAAGAGAAATGTCAGCAACAGAGAGCAGGCTGACTTAACCTTTACAGCGCGAGGATGGACTTTAGACGTCAGAATCTGACGTATGTAGACGTCTGACGGCTAAAGTCTATTCCCACACTGTAAGAGTAGAAATATTTCTAATGGCCGTATCCATAACAGAGATATTCAAATGAAGCGGAAAGAGCTGATAATGATGATTCAAACCTTTCATTTTCTTTGTTTAAATTTAAAAAATCGGCGCTTTAAGGGTTAACGTGGTCTTAGATGTCGATAGGCTTACGTTTTAATTGTATTCGTGTACTCCGCCGTTTTTTTGTATGATATGATAGAGAAAGGCTCCACATACATGTACACTCAAGACAGAATTTCTTCTTATTAGGACCAAACTTCAGCCAGAAAAATTCTTGAATATTTTCCCATGCTTACTTCTAGGTCAAGACACAAATCCATCTACATCAGCTAAAAAATCTTGGTTTACTATTTGACATTAGCCTGAATTTCCGAAAACACATATCCCAAACATGTAGGGCATGTTTCTATCATGTCCGTGACCTGCGTCGAATTCAAAAAAGTCTGTCCTTAGATCTTGTCAAGCAAATTGCGGTGGCACTCGTATAAGTTAGATTATTGTAACTCACTTAAAATATGCGCAATAACTTTCCGAACCCTAAAAGAAAACCAACCTGCATATCTGGCTGATTTACTTGTTCGGCCGAAATGCTCAAAATATCTACGCTCCACTAATTCGAATAGATTTGTTGTTCCTCGTATAAAGACTAAGACTGGGTCAAGAGCTTTCTCTATATCTGGCCTTATGGAACGCCCTGCCTGTGCCAATACGTAATGCTAAAACAATCTTAACATTCCGGAAATTACTTAAATCTCACATGTTTGATCTGGCTTTTCCACCCTAGTCCCTCAGCAGCCCGGCTCCCTGTTGACGAACCTGCTTTGGCCTCGATTATGACACATGATCACGCTAAGGATTTGTGCGCCTCTGAGCTCGGTCCACTGAGGATATAGGCGCTATAGAAGTTGTATTGATTGATTGATTGATTGCACGCGGAATCTCTATCTGGTATAGCACACAGGACCGCTTAATCCTTAAAGCGCTGAAATAGTTTTCAAATAAACCGAGAGACCAAAGGGTCACACTCTACGGTCATTATAAATATTTTACCCTTTCAGCGCGGGGATCGACATTAGACGTCAGAATCTGACGCCTATAAAGTCGGTCCCCGCGCTGAAAGGGTTAAAGTGCTAACCACGGTTATAACCGTTTTCAGCTTTTGTTTGTCCTTTAAACAACACGTTGAACCAATGCTGGGTTGATGTTGGACAAGCGTCGTGGACAACAAAATCATGAGAAATGCGTATTAAAGTTGCATATATTTGTATTTAAATTGTAAGTATTTTTTAACCATTTGCAGTTGTTGGTCGCGGTAGCGAGACACAACTTCAAGAGGGTTTAAATTTAAATTATACAATTTAGGGCTTTTTAGGGTTAATGAGTGGAGCTATAGGTGTGTGCATATTTAGGCTAAACTGGGTCATGAGATTCAGCAGAGGACTGTGAGATAAATCGGATGACACTGCCCACCAGACACTGGACGTTCCCTCGCATTCACGTGGGTTCCCAATTTCCCATACCACTATATTGAGTGAGCGAGAGAATCTCTACGACGTTGGACCAACGGTAAACCAACATTGATTCCAGGGGCGGATCCAGAAAAAAATCTGACAGGGTTCCAGCCATTATATATATATAGTATATATATGGTAATTTTCAGGTTAATATTTTATTTAAGGACTTGAAAAATATTTTTTTCTTCGGTATTTATAGGCCTAACAGATAAGCCACTAAGTCACTGAGTTGACTTGTGGAAAGTCACCTTTAACTGACGCTTGGTGTTTCAGCTTCCACGGCTGAGTAACTTACTGAGCCGTGAAAGCTAATACTACCCTCATCTATCGTTTAGTTATCACAAGTAAAACATCCAGTGTTAGTGGCAATGGACTCTCAAGCTGGTATTGTTACACAAACACATTACTGTAGTAAGTTAGGCTAACTAGCAAAACCGTTCCAATCGCTGACTGATATGATCAATAACTAAACATGTAATGATGTACTTTATTCTCGAGTTATTTGTTTTCACGCTCACGCACTATCGGCTAATATCACAGAATTAGAATGGTTAAAACTGAAGTCATTTTCGATTATAGGTAGCGCTATTATAATAATAGTTTACTCAAAGCTTCTTAAATTCCCTAATTTGTTCCTTTCGCGAAATTTGCGAAAATTTAAACTTCGCGAAAATTGCCAGATCTATACCAGTAAAAAAGTAAAAAAAAGTTTTTAAAAAATGTCTTAAAGGCAAACAGAACAAACGTACTATAATTTAAATGTGTAGAGCGCCTTCAAAGCTAGGTGTATTTAATTTATTGAAGTCTTTGGAAACAAAGGGTGTTGTGAATGTTATGCAATAGTCGGTCGCCAATGACAACCAGTACTTGTATGCCTAGGCCTATACTGCCGTACAAAGCAAAAAAGCAGTATCTACCTCCGCTACAAGTAAGCAGATACTGCCTTTTGGCTTTGTAGAGCAGTGTACATTATGATTTGGCGGGGCTGTTAATTACACCTACTGCGGGTGTCACCCCACCCATCAACAGATCAATGAAACAGCCTAATTGACGGTGTCCGCCTTTTAGTCAGAAGGCCCGTTAGTCAGAAGGCCTGTTAGTCAGAAGGCCCGCTAGTCAGAAAACCAGTAAGGATGATTAGTCAGAAGGCTCGATTGTCAGAAGGCCCGTTAGTCAGAAAATAAGTAAGGATGATTAGTCAGAAGGCCCGTTTGTCAGCTTCAAATGAATGAAAAATACCCATAATAATTGGATCGAGTGGTTATTGCCAAGGTACTTGTAAATAACAGTAAATTTTCTAGATATAAAAACAATATAGTATAACAATAATGATAATAATTGCCTATCGTAGGCAGTAATGTACACTCCATGTCTATAAACAGTTTGAAACAATGTAAATATGAACAAGCCATTTGATCAACATACGGCTTCAAACGTGAATACCTGAATTTTGAAACTTGCTGAGAAAAAATAATAGAGATAACAAGATACTGCTAATAGATTATAATGAAATACAAATTTTGCGCTGGTCTTAATTAGCACGATAATAATATATACAGCAATCACATTAATTGTTCTCCCGTGCCTAGGTAAATTTCACTTTCTTGAACAAACAATTTATTATTTATTCTGAGAAAAATGATACATTTATCAACGCTTGACATAAATTAAACAGATGGATACAAACTCAACACCAGTGAAGAAATCTTGTGGTGTTATTTCATGACGCATTTTCACATCTATTTCAGTAAAGTTTATATAGGGAAAAAAGAAGTATAGTACTGAAAAAATTAAAGCGCACTCATTGCTGAAAATACCCCAACCAAGCAACCAACCAGTCATCAATAATGCTAGTTTTTAATGTAAATGTACGAACTACGAACCGCCAGTCAATTCTCATTCAACATCATATCAAAATCATATCGACTTATTACCAATTATTAGGCAAAAGTATATACTGGTGTCCTAGAGACGCAACATTTGATGTCTATAAGGTTCTACAGATTTTACTCTCAGTTGTGCAATTTGTTTGTGTATAATTCTTTCGCATTATAATTTTCATGGCTATTTCCCCCTCAAACTATTTATTACGCTGCCGATTTTTTCGAAAAACACGTGCACTCCATCAGCATTTTTTAGTATCTTTTAATAATTATTTCATGCACAAGTCTCAACATTTTTTTATCAATAACTGGACAACAATATAGCACTCCCCCCCCCCCCCCCCCCCACATGCCCAGATATCAAATGGAGCGTCCCCTAGCATTGTTCACTGCCCAATGAACACATTCTAACTAACGGGCCTTCTGACAAAAAAACCTAACTGATTTTTTGACTAGCGGGCCTTCTGACTAACGGGCCTTCTGACTAACGAGCCTTCTGACTGATGGGCCATCTGACTAGCGGGCCTCCTGAATAAAGGGCCTTCTGACTAAAGGGCCTTCTGACTAACGGGCCTTCTGACTAAAAGGGTGTCACCTGATTGACCAATAACGAAAGATTGGGTTCAGGGTTCCAATCCCCCCAAAATCAATGAATTTACCGTTTTTTGGGGTCTCAAACCCTGTAATTCGTTAGATTTGAAAACGCTGACAGGGTTCCGGAACCCTGTCAACCACGGGACATGGCGGTGACAATCACTGCCATGTCTACACTTCTACTGAGGGAAGGAAACTTTCAAGTCTTCGTCATTTTAAAATGAGAAATGGACTATGTACACTTTTGTTTTCTACCAAACAAATGCTACCATGGCATATCTAGTTCTTGTAGCAAATTATTGATGAATTTTCAAACGGAAATCTCATAATTTACGTGCAATAATAATTATTTTACGAGCTTGATTCTGACAGAAGCATTATTTTCAACAAAATAGACATGTCGTGAATAATACACTGCAGTATTCAGCTTACTATTATATTGAGAAGTTACTGCCTTTTGGGTTTACATGATATAATAGTGACGCTGAATAGCCCCTATGTTGAGCGTGCGTGCGTGAACAACAGGCCTAGTATGTTGAGATTGCTGCTTCCACGAGTTACCGAGCTTGTATAGAAAGCCAATGAGCATATGCTGACCCTATCCCATCCAGCTGTGCTGTCAACCCGGTGTAAATCCTCCCCTGGATTCAACGTGTTGTGTCTGCTGGGAATGTTTTTTCTTTTTGAAATCTGAATAGCGGGAACGTTCGAATGACGAGCTAATTAGTGATCGTTGTATATCTGGATGAAAAGACGTTTGACGTTTTTCATCGTGATTCCCCGTCGTTTTCCAAATCGTTATCATCCCAGTAAACACAAAACATTTGTATACCATTTATACAATGTTGGACCAACGTCAAAGACGTTGGGCCGACGTTGTATAAATGTTATACGAAAGTTTTGTGTTTGCTGGGATATGATGTTAAAATAGACACAGTTGCATATCGTATTCCTTGTATAGTGTTGCTCGACTGATATTCAATATTTCCTGAAATGCCCAGACCCCTTGAAACCCTGCGTGCCGAGGGTTTGATTTGATTGATTGTGTAAGTTGACGTCTTTGTGTTCTGCTCTATACTTCACACAGATCATGTGTCATGCAGAAAGCAGATAATAGATGCTCGTAACAGGTAATTTCTGTCTGAATTGTAAAGGTACTACTGAAGTAAAGAGAAGTCGCATAGCCGCGACAATAAGTCATTTGTCGTCATTTTAAAACTGTGCATCTACATGTTTTGTTTGCTATTGTGTCATGATGAGGCATAATAGGCCTATACCGCATTCAGACAAGTAGTACTGTTAAAAATATTTTAGTGAGCGAATTGAACATTTTTATAAGCTTATAATACAATCATATAAAATTGATGAAATCAATCAATATTAATCATTAAAATTTACCTAGTGCATCAAAGGTCAGGTCTTAGAGATACTGTATAGATATTCGAGGATCAAATTGGGAGGGTCGACTGTGACAAATCCCCTCCCCTGCCCTAGACGCACATCCTTTGCTGGTTTTAAAAAGAGTACAGGATTTTGATATGGGGGGGTGGGGGGTGGGGGGCGGAGAGGTGTCAATTGGTGTCAATTGTCCGACATATACTTCAATACAATCACATTGATTGCCATGACGGATATTTAACGTGATTGTTTAAAGAAAGAGACACATATCCAAGTAAACGACATAATGTCACGATGACCGGTTCTGTAAATGTTATTGTTTAAAAAGTTTTAGCCTAGCTATCAGTATTAGCAGAAATGCATAATTCTAGTATGCATTTCTGGTATTAGCAAACATCGCCCTGTTTAGTGTTCACTGGGGTCGAAATATTTGAAAATGTGTTGTTCCTAAAAAAGATGCATTCACATTCCTACATCTACTACCGGTGTAAATACTGAATATTATGTGAATGTCTGTGTCGTAATCGCAAAGTGTTAAAACAACCTATATTAATTATGTGTGCCTGTTTCAAGTGTCTTAATAAATACCACATAGTTATCATTAGTATAGTTTTACCTACTCTAGATAGAAAAATATAAACTTGTATATAATTTTTGGCTTCCACGCTTTCCAGAGTGTCTTTTTTGCTACTATGTAAGTAATATGTAGTTATTTTATCTCTGGTTTGTGGTCCGAGAACCAGCGCTAGCTAAAAATGTCCTCATCTAGGCCTACATAACATGACAATTCATTTGCACTTTATTTTAATTAGTTATCTGCATATTTTCATAATTAACGTCACCTGAGTTTGTTTAAATATCACAGGGCAAGCTTGATACCAAATGTTTGGATCATGTATATATTACCATGTGATTTACAGAACTAACTTTGTTGCATTTACATGTACACATCTATTTTTTATGACAAATGAGTGAGCATTGACTTTCAATTGTGTAAATAAAACATATGTCTGTCCGTCTGTCTGACTACTATGGCCATATAAAGAAGCCAATTTTTTTTTTCTGATTTTGTTATGATTTCAGCCTGATTGTGTCGCATTAACAATATTATCTGTTGGACAAGAATAGACCGACACTTTTGGTGGTTCCATTTAAATGTTTCTTCCCAATATCCACGTGTGAAAGTCTGTATTGTGGGGAACCTCCGTGACCGAGAGGTAGCGTGCTCGGCCTCAGACCGCCAGGGCTCGAATTTCGAATCCTGTGTTTGGAGGACAGTGTCATCTCAATCATCTCACCATCCTCAGGAGGTTTTCCTGGCCCAGTTTAGCCTATATGTGCACAAAGGTGGCACAAAGCCCGATTCATTTCATTTCATTTAAGGTATATATGGGTCATATCGCCTGGAAATGTACAAATGGCCTCTTAGGGCTCAGATACTGGGGTAAAATTTAAAATTGCTCAAATTTACTTGTTATGCTTTTAATTTAGAAGCACAAACAGTAATCTAACTTACCATACCAATTATACTTCAAATCATGAAGAATTATAGTTTTTTTCAGCATAGAATAAAAACACTATCATTTTCCATGATGTGCCTAACATTTTTAGATTGCAACTATTAAAACCACCCTATGATGTACAGATAACCGATATATGCTTCTCATAATTGGCAGTGATATATTTAAAATTATCAGAAATAATCATTCGAAATTTTATGAATATTGGATGAATGGGTCTACTTGTAAATGTTTTTTGAGACGCAGTCTTGAAATGCCGATTTCAGCCTCCTTACTAGCATCAAATACTGATTAATGACATACATTGTATCAGTAGACCCCCTGATCACATGACTGCTTCTATGACGCCTTCAGTCAATTTGTGAATATAAGAAGATAACAAATTCACCAATTTAACCATTTTTTATCACTGCTATGGCAACAGAAAATGTCGTTGAAATGTTAGGCACATCATGCATATCCTGCATTATCACCACATATGTTTCAAGTATCAAAACTGATGGTTTTAAAAACTAATATATATACAGTCTAAACTTGGCGTATGAGTAACGAAGATTTCAGATAACTTTAACACGATATATATGAGTGATATACACCAAATTTAAATTTAAATCAATATTATTTGTGTACTTTGCAACACTGAGCACTCACATGGGCATGTGAAACTGGAGTTTGTTACTGTTAATATCAACCGTTCTACGTCGTTATTACTTTACCATATAAGTTGAACCACCGAAAGACATTTAACTGCGTTATATTTGCCTTACCACTTCAAATGATCAACAAGAAATAAAAGTTAGGCACATCATACAATCAGCAGAATTTTTTTCTAAAATTAAACTTTAAAATATCATTAAAATTCACGCTGGTATCCACAGGAAGGTTTAATATGCACATTTTGACAAATTTTCAAGAGAAATGGTCTACTCATAGTTTTTAAAACTGATTTCACATTCAAGTGATGTGCCTAACTCAAATCTTAATAGCGTACACCAAATTAATACTTAATAATACTTTTAAAAAAATATTGAAACTATTCATATGGACAACACATACCGTTTTTACAAAATAATCTGATTGTACAAATGTACGTGTGTCATTAATAGGGTTAAAAACATTTGGTGGTGATGTGCCTAACGAAAAGTTAGGCACATCACCTTGTAGTTAATTAATCACAAAAACATAGAAAATACATGTTCTAAGTTCATTCTCTATTTCTGCAATGATATTTACCAACTCATGTAAAATATGTGACATCATTGTGTTTACTTTGAGCCTCACTAATTGTATTACGAACATTGATTTGTTTCACAAATTATTAATTTCATGATGTACCTAACAGAAAAGTAGTGATCTGCGTTAAATATTGACATATTCTCACAATAGTGGGATAATACAAAACATTTCTAGGGCAGTTTGATCTAAGAAAATTGCAGAAAAATACATTGAAATATATCAAAAGTCAATGTATTGTTGAAAATCATGGTAATATATACAGCCTGCAGAAAAAGTTAGGCACATCATGTCATGATATCAAACAGGAACATTCTGCTGGTATGTGAAGCAAAGCCAAACAGAAAATACCCCTTTTATCGCTCAGCAAGGTCTTGAGATGATGAACTTTAGAACAGAACCATGGGAGTACTTATTTGCAAAGCTGTTTCTGATAGCTTGTTAAATTAATTGTCTTTTTCCTATACAATAGTCTACAGTATAATGATACTGTGCTTAATCTTTGTGTTAAAAGTTCACATAGTTAAGATTTTTCTCACCATTGATCACAGATGTCGAATGTCTGAAGCCAGCATGGTCCATACCCAGTTTATTCAGTTGAAAATGGTGAAAATACGGGTGAAAATACGCACCCGTTTTAACGCACTTTCATGTTAGGCACATCATGATTTGGTGGAAAACATGTATTTGATATAGATAAATAACGCAATTTGTATGTCTATCATGCTCATATTGGAATCCACAGGCATGTTCAGGCATGGCCATCAAAATAGTATTGTCTAATACTACCCATGAAGCGAAAATGATGTGCCTAACTATTTCCTAGTATAATATCTAATAGAAGTTGCTGGCATAGAAGACTATGATTCATTGTCATTTTCTGTTGATCATTTTAAATAAACACCCGAAGCTTTTTTATTAGGAAGGCACAACTTACCTCTTATGTTATTTCTTCATCGCAGTATACACCATAATGTACTTGTTAGGCACATCACAAACACATTTTCGAAGGTGGTATACATCCAGTTGCGGTCCCAAAATATGTTTTGTGCAGCTTTTATTTATTTTTTGAATACCTTATACTAGTAGCAACTATGGGAATTAACAAAAATATTATATATCAAGCCTGAATATTTATTAAAAATTGTTGAAGTGTCGTCTAAAGTGTAAAAGTGAGTTATTTGGACCCATATATGACACTGTCGGACTGAAAATAAGCACTAACGAGTCGTGAAACACAGTGAAACCTATACATTCTCATCAAGCTAGACATCTATCAAATATAGTTATAGGTGTTCGAATAAGAAATATATTACTCATCAGTGAAGCAAAGGCCACTATAAAACTTACGACCACATTAATGGGCAATTGTACATTTCCAGGCGATATGACCCATATATACGTTTTGAGTGCATTTCTACTGAACATGCTGAAGGCGGCTCGATACTGTCTCCCTTTTCCCGAAACAAAATTGATATCTGTTATCGGTCTATTTTTCTTTAGATAATTTTTAGAAAGTAAAATAAAGAACGACGAATACTGCTTATTGATTACAGTTTGTGCGAAGCCGTTAGACTGGTATAAACCGCGAATATCCTCAACATTACAGACATTTTTGTTGCATTCGTTACACATTCTCAAATGTCCCGTATACCGATGATTACCATCACAAGCCAGATCATATAACCTGCGCACACTGAGAAGTTACGTGGAGAAAGCCGGTAGACAACCAATTATCAGATCGGCACAGGTATTAGCACAACGCAAGAAACACGATAGGTGCATGGGCCCAATGCTGGCCTGATTCAGGCCCATCGTTGGCCAGGCTTGTCGCCGTCTTGGTGTCATGTGACCTTACATTTGCTTTAAAAACGTAACAGCGCCGGGAACTGGATACAGACCATTCCCAGCAAACATGAACGAGACGTTGAACCAATGCTGGTTTAATGTTGGTCCAGCGTCTGCGACGCTGGCCCAACATTAACGCAGCTTTGGTTCAATGTGTCGTGTTTGTGTGGGTAACATATCATGTTACTGGTGCGAGTAAGGTGCTCTTTGACGTAAAAAACATTAGGCCAACATTGAGCGAGCATTGTAGCAATCAACCTATTTTTCACGATGGCGGGTGCATGCTGAGGCAGCACATCCCCCTTGATTTACCACCTACTCAAAATCGACAGTCACGCTTTTAAACCCTGTGGCACCATAGGACGCATAAAATAGCATTAATGTGACCCAAACGTGACCCTTATAAACTGCTAGTATGTCATGTCTCAATAAATGATTCAAAGGCAAACACAAAACATTTGTATAACATTTGTACAGCGTCGGCCCAAAGTCTTCGACGCTGGTTCAACAATGTGCAAATGTTATACAAATGTTTTTTGTTTGCTCGGTTTTCGCATAGAAGGCATTTATCTGATCTCCCAATACACCTTTCCCAATAGCAACACGCCACACAGTGACTAAAAGCTGAACTATTTAGTTGGGAGTTCTGTCACACTCTTTTCTATTACAACACGCCACACAGTGATTAAAACTGAACTATTTAGCTGGGAGTCCTGGTTATGCGCAAAATCGTGCAAACTGTGTATAATGGGGCTCTCACACATAGACATAAAAAATGTCGTCCACAAAAATACCCAGGGGGGGGGGAGGGTTTCGACTTTCAGCCCATGGCTTTAGTGACATAGCCGAGTTGAAAGCCGAGCAAGGCCGCGCAGAATTTTTGCCGCGTGAACCACGATTTTCTAAAAAAAAGTGATAGTGACCTACGAGTTTTACGACTTATCTGCGAGTTATCTACGTCGCCCATTTTAAAACGTCGAATACCCTGGCGTGTCGATTATCTCTGAGAGCAAAGAACGAGTTTTAAGAGTAAAGAACGAGCTGTACGAGATGTTTACGAGTTAAGCACGAGTTCAGCTCGGCTAAGCTCGTGGTCCAACTTGGCTATGTGGGAGTCAAGCCGATTAATGTTTAGAGATGCAACGACTATGACCTTAAACCTGGCTCTGTATTTAATGTAAGCCGGTGCAGAATGGATTAATTAATTATTAAAATTTTAATCAAAAAAATAATGGGACATGGTTCACATTTGTAGCCTTTATAAGCATATTAAACTGGTGCAGGTGTACCATGTTGGTGAGATGAATAATAATGATATGACACTGCCTTCCAGACATAGTATTCCAGCTTAGAACACTCGCGGTATGAGGACGAGCATGCTCCCTGTCATGGAGATTCCGCACAATATTATTTTTTTACAAGTGGATGTCTTCGAAAACCTAATATCGGCAGCGGGGTTTGGCCCGTACGTCTTGCGCGACCTGCGGCAGCGTTAACCACGTCCACCAGGGCCCACGCCCGCCTATTATCATTACGGACGACATGGAATCGACAAAAAATAGAAATAACACCTACTTCCGTCCAAAACATGTGAGCATAAAACGCCTTGCTTACTAAGGTAACAATCTCTTATAATGCTAACACACAGGCAATACGCTGCCGCATATTATATTCTTAAGAGCTATTCAAGTATAAGCTGTTGCATAACATACGGACGTTAATAATGTGCACTACAGATAATGCCGCAATATAAATATTAAAAAAAACTACAAATAATTTTGAGGTCTTATTATCATGAATATTATACTCTGGTTCCAGCCTGCTGCGACCACTCAATCGTATGCCACACCCTTCTGCATCTCAATATTTTTTCATCAATCAAATCTGCAATGCAACCGATCCTAAATAATAGCATTATTAAGACACATATTCCCAATTATCACCATTATCACAATTTAAAATTCGGCAGAAAACTAGATTAATATGTTTTGATAAACATAAGATTCGCCAAATTCTCAAAAAATTAGCATGGACACACTTTGTGCAAGGTGAGATCTTACCACTTGCATAGTATACACTTCTACAATGTATCATACGTACACTAGCTAAAGCTGGTGACCTCAACAAAATGTAACACATATCTCGATTTAAAAAAAAAAAAATACAATTGAGTTTACGTGCTTTATTTTGAAGTTTTAAGGTTTACGCGACATATTCCTGGAAAACGTCGCGCTCGTTTGACCAGAATACGGTTAACAAGTTTTTGTCAAACAAATTATAGATCAGCTCAGAGTTCGGCCGAATTAAAGGAGTAGTCCATTGTGAGCGAGCAAGCGGGCAAAGTCTGTACCCAGAAAGCACCACGCTGATTAGAGATAGAGCCAACTTTGGTACAACTAAAACCCGAAACATACATAGAGTGGTCTATAGCTTTAATTATCAGCAAAGGGGAGTTTCCTGTTTCTGTGGTTCACGGGAGGTTTTGCCGTTCGTGGTGTGTGGGAGTCATAAGGGTGGTGGTGGTAGTGACCTACAGGTGACGAGAGGAGGTACAGGGGCTGGCAGTCGCGAAGCGTTGCCATGACGTTGGACCAGCGTTTTCAGACGTTGGTCCAACGTCTGTAGACGCTGGGCCAACGTCATGGTAACAATCCCGCGAGGTGGGAGGGTCAAACCATAAAACTCACACGAAATGGCGTTACAGCAGACGCACTTGATGAACCAAGCCTGCAGATCCCCATCAAGCACTGTACATTGAGCCAATGTTGGTTCGATGTTGGCCCACCTTCAAATCAACATTGACTTAATGTACCATGTTTGCTGGGTCGATGTGTCCTGGAAATGCTCGTAAATGTCAATCTCTTAATTACGACTTCCTACCTGTGAACTCTCCCCCCCCTCCCTCTATAAACAACGTGGTATACATTACGGTGTAGTTATTACCTAATGAAATGTAGTGATAGCTGACTCCGTTGTCCTCTGTAAACTGCACTGTCTTGTGTTGACATACAGGAGACTTCACAGCATGAAGGTAATTAGTCAAAAATGCACACAAAAGAGGAGACGTTTCAAGACGTTCCGTCAAAGGGAAGCATGTCCATCATAACGCAAAGCAATAACAAAGACTTGACCTATACGCACAGCTATAGCACTGCTGACCATATCAAAAGAGATGAAGAGCAATAATCGTTTAATATTTGAAAGGCTATTTTCGTATATATATGCCCATATTTTTATGCGAATTTGGGATAGACCGGGGGAAGATGTCGCACGGGGGGGGGGGATGTCTCCTCGACTATAACCCCACCCAGTGAAGTCATCATAACTACATAATACACATTTGTTTGCAATAAAATTATAACATTTTAATCCCGTGTGCTATTTTGAAAGGTGTACGGGAGGGTGATGTTGAAGTAATAATAATTCTCGATTTATTACTGATGCTATGACAAGGTCACTACATAAACTATACAGCAGACTGTGATTATAATTGGGAGTTTTGATCCATGCGATAGCAGCAATGATACGGTTTCAAACGCTATGAGGCTTTCCGGCAATGTAATGTATATATGAAGAATCGTAGCTAGCAAGGCGCCATCTTACCTACACATACGTATTTACACATACGTATCCTAATTTTAAAAATCTATGTTGCAGAATAACTGATATAAAGTTATGTAAATAATGCAATTAGTAATATGAGTAAATTCCTTTGAGAAAACAAAAGGTAAAACATTAGTTTAGTAGCAATTTTATATTTATTGGGAAAATCTAGAACACGTATGCTGAGGGGGAGGGGGGGGGGTAACCGATCTGCCCGTTTTGATCTTGTAAAAGTATCAAAAGTTGACCGGAAGCGATGATCTTTTGAAGTCACTTGACTCGTGATACGACATATTGAATCAATGCTGGCTCAACTTTTCAGTCATAAAAAAAAATAAGGACATATATTAGACCGTCTTATTTGCAATTATTTAAGCAAGATTTCACAGCAACATTTCAACAGGAATATTAGTTATCACTCACTGTGTTATATAATGGCCGTGCAAAGGACGGAAAATAAGTCCACTTCTTTCAAAGCTTCTGTTTTAATGAACGGAAATATTATTACAATATAAAATGATAACAATATTTTCAACACAGAAAACGTTGCTCGAACACTGAATTTGTAATGCAAATGCGTTCAAAATTAAATTGGTAAGACATTGCCTAGTTTGTAGCAGCTGATCATCTTACAACAAAAACAATTTTACTATAAGATGTGGGAAAGATCGAAATTGTTCTAAGAAAAAACAGTTGTGGTAGATATCTTTCATATTTTCAAGAATATAAGAGTATCTGCTTATATGCGCCGTTTTTCCCCGGTCTACCCTACACCAAATCAAGTTGCATGTTTCAATTTCGGATACACCTATTTTCTAGGACTGCTCAACGTATCTGAGGCATATTTAATCAATACATGCTTCACACATTGTACTCTAAACCACGATCCACGAGTTCCTGGGGGGACTCGATCCAAATTTGGGTAGAAGTCGGGTCAGTTAGGGGGGATTTAGGGTGGAATTGTGCACATTTGACTACAATCATGAAAGTTTGCACACTTATAGTTTTGGACCTGCTGAATTCAAATCTTCCGGGAGCCAAAGCCAATTCTCAAAGGGGACGCCGTATTTGACAATTCAAAATGGCCGCCACCTCTAAATATTTGTCTAATTACTAGCCAACCTAAGTCACAGAATTACAATTATAAAAACAAATTCTATGTTTAGTTTTACAGAAAGTGATTCCAAATCAGTTGCCCACTTGGCAGTAACATTGACTAGCATCACTGTAATGAAAAATCCAAGATGGCCGCCACCGAGAAACTTTTTTTCATCGCTACATAACCAGATGTCATAATATTAGAAATAAATATTTTTTTCTTTGGTTTTTAAAACCCCTGATTTAAAATTGAATGATAAATCAACAGTAAGATTGATTGTGACACCAAATTACTAGAAAATCCAAGATGGCGGCCAGTTGATTATCCTATGACTAACAAAACAAAGTCACATAATTGCCAGCAAAAAAGACCATTCTATCTTTTTGACTTCCGTGATTGCAAATATGATACCTATTTATCAGTAACCTTCACCATAGCATAAAATTCAAGATGTTGGGCAACAAGTTTATTATTATCAGCAAGCCAAGCATAACATAATTCCAGAGTCTTTGATTTAATACATTTAGCTCTCTTATAGTTGCAATGCAATTTTTTAAATTACAACAGTTGAGATTCAAGATTGTGAACATGAAAGTGCTTCTTATATTCATAAATTATCTGCTCCAATTTATAGTATAGTTATATTTGTTGTAATGTAGCGGTGGTGGTATAGAGTAGAGTGCATGTAATGACTACTTGCAGAAAGAATAGCTGCTATCAACTGGGAGCTATGTTGCCTTTGCCAAGACGAAATGAATGAACGGCCTTGCTTTATTTGAGAAAGATCATGGGGAGAGATTTGGTTTAAAGGTGTCAAGGACTCAACTTGATGAAGGTCGGGGTATTGCTGAGACAATTCAAGCACACAATGCTAAATATTATAAAGTGTATAAAACATACTGTAGCAACTCTCAGCTGAATAGCTTCACGGACAAAAATGATTCTGCTGACCCGAAACTCAAAAAAAAAAAATAGTTTAGTTCTACAGTATCTGCTCTACAGAAGTATCCTTGTTGCATATTATGTGATGGACAGGACAGAAAGAATCTACTTAAAATGGAAACAGATCATGTAGACACAAACGTAAAAGCATGGACTGAGAGAACTAACAACTCATGGCTTCTCGGCAAACCGATTTCCCAAGCAGCTGATGCCTACGTTGGTGACACTTATTATCATCTACAATGGTATTTGCAGTTGAAAGACTCGTGCTGAAGATCGCAGAGTATCTGCTGGTCCTTCTGTCCTCACCTTCACTTCAGTTGCTATTACACAAACTGTTGCTTTAATTGACGCGTCTGACTCAGTCTTCAAATTATCAGCGTTGTGACATTTATATAGAACGTTTTTTGCAGAGAAACAGGCACTTCGCGCTTCGAGGAATATCTTCTGAAGATCCTTCCTAAGTGGACATAATTTTCCCAGGCCAGGGAGGCTTTATCTTTAAAAACCAGAATGTTGGACACCTGCTTTCTGAAGCCCAGAGGTTGTTCTTGATGCGTGCAGCAGACACTATACAGAAAATTATATCTCTTTTACCTCCGATTCTCTAGCTCATCCAATCACTGGATATTTGCGAAGCGTCATCACCACCATACTCCAGGGTGCCTCAACGACGAGTTACAGGCAGAGCTACAACTTAGAGCAAGAGTGGCAATCACAATTTCTCAGCAGATTATTTTTAATACACGCAGTGCTACCTACCCTGCAGCAAACTCTACAAACATCCGTCATAATGAAGACATGAGACTTTGCTTCGGACCATCATGCTGTATGGTTAGGGTAAGAGGAAGAAAATCAGCAATAATGTCAATACCTTTGGGGTTTCTGTATCTCACAGTCGTAAAATGGTTTGTCCAGGATGCAGTTGTGCTACCCACAAATATACGAAATTGCGAAAACAAATGAGTACAACGGCCCCATATCCAGCTGGATTTTACAGACACTTGTGTACCACAAGCCCAAGCTGTACCTGAAGCATACGCAGTGATCCAACCAGTTGGATATCTAAGCAGTGGTTTTCATGTAACATGTATCTCAATTGAATTCATGACCATCTCATAATCTCTTATATGGATCCATAGTCAAAGATAAGTCTTGGATGTCACAATGAGGCAAGGCTTTGACTTCCATGATTGGGGTGACACTTGAACAACAGTCGTTGGTTGCCTTTCTGAACAAATCTTGGTGACAGCAGCAAGGCATGCTCACTTCTTCTGCATTGTGGCTGTGCTAAATAATGCACAGGTAACTGCAAGTGCAGCAGACCTGGGGTAGGATGGTCTTGAATTTAATTTGGTTGATCAAAATTTTGATTGGTCAAGATTAGAAGCAGCTTTTGTGTCAGAGTAAAATAATGAATTTTCAAGTGTAAGTCTTCATGAATCAGTCACACATGTTCACAGAAGGTGAGCATTCTTGTTATATCAGCGTTTGGATGCTTATGTCATTGATTGTTCGTATGTAGTTTTTGCTTTGGTAGTTATAAGCCTGATTGTGTTGATCAATAATCTAGGATAACTAGCCCATGTTGACGAATAAAAAAGACGGTTATTTTTAAATATAAATATTCATGAATCAGCGTGATTCCAGTTATAGCATGTGATATTATTGCATTGCTTATGGATGTATTGCCTTTTTGTTTAGATGGTCATCAGCCATTTTTTATTATTAATCATTATTGCTCTCGACCTAAGAGATTGGAAACAACTTATTTTTCAAAAGCAAAATATTCCTGAATCAGTGTGATTACAGTCAAAACATGTTATAATATAAATGTAGCATTTATTGGTCTATTGCTATGTTGCTATAGTTTGTTTGTTTGTTTGTTTGTTTGTTTGTTTGTTTGTTTGTTTGTTTGTTTGTCTGTTTGTTTGTTTGTTTGCTTGTTTGTTTGTCTTTTGTTTTTTTGTCATCAGCCTCATCTTATTGATCAATAAATCTTGATTTCAAAGTATAAGCTTGGAAACAACTCTTTTCTTAAAGAATAATATAAATATACTTACCCTTAAGTGTAAAAGTTAATGAGTAAAGCCACAGTAGGTGGTATTATTAATATATAGTATTCATTTTGTTTATTTTAATGTTTTGATGGCTTTAAGTCGGCTTTTGTTGAGCAATAAATCTTGATTTTGAGGAGGAAGTTTTAATCTAAACCATGTAAAAGAGTTAAAAAGACACTTTTAAGTTTAAATTTGTTATTCTCGTTATATTAACAAGTAGCCATAATTATTTGATTTTGCGAAATGACAATCCCATTCGACACTACTAAACAAATAAGCAGCAAAATGAGAATCGCTGGTGTAGAAATCTTCAGAAAAATGCTTTGCTTGTAAATAGGCCTACAAGGCGTTCGGTTTGCTACTTATGTTACTGAATGGCGGCCATCTTGTATTTTCCACTATGTCAGTCTTAGTTGTGGTTACTATTAAATATGCACCTGTAATGTCTAAAACCTCAGAATTTTTTGGTAATTATGCGAATTTTACTTGACCAGTAAAGTGAAAATATGTTTTTTTGAGTGGCGGCCATTTTGAAATGTCAAATACGGCAACCATATTGAGAATCGGCCTTGGCTCCCGGCAAATTTGAACTCAGCAGGTTAGAAACTATAAGTGTGCCAAATTTCATGCTTGTGGACAAATTTGCACAATTTAGTCGACCTGGAATAGGAAAATCTGTGCTTTTGGGTGGCGGCCATTTTGAAATGTCAAATACGGCGACCCCATTGAGAATCGGCTTTGGCTCCCGGCAGATTTGAACTCAGCAGGTCAAAAACTATAAGTGTGCAAAATTTCATGCTTGTAGTCGAATGTGCACAATTTTTCCCTAACAGACCCGACTATAGGGGTCCGCAGACTAGATGCTCAGGGCGGGGGCCCTAGGGTAGTGGTTAGCACCGCTGCCTTTCACGCCAGAGTCCGGGGTTCGGTTCCCGGTCTCGGCGGTTTGAAAGAAACAAAATTGTTTCTTCCCCATCCACGTGTGAAAGTTAGTATTGTGGGGAGCCTCCGTGACCGAGAGGTAGCGTGCTCGGCCTCAGACCGCCAGGGTTCGAATTTCGAATCCTGTGTCTGGAGGACAGTGTCATCTCAATCATCTCACCATCCTCAGGAGGTTCTCCTGGCCCAGTTTAGCCTATATGTGCACAAAGGTGGCCTAAAGCCCGATTCATTTCATTTCATTTACTAGATGCTCAAATCCTTACCCTTGAATATACAGCTTTGGTCTAAAGCACATTCTTGAATATACAGTTCTTGCCGAAAACACACTTTTGAAAATGTACAGTTTTGGCCAAAAACACACATATACAGATCATGTCATTTTCACACCCTTGAATATATAAAAATTGGCTAAAAGCAACCCTTGATATAGGCTACATAAATTGACTAAAAGACACCCTTGAATATATAGAAATTTGCTAAAAGAGACCCTTGTGGGCGGCACAGACCATATACACTGAACAAAGTGTCCCTCCGGCATGAAGTTCACTGTAGACAAGCTAATAAGTCAGTCAAATAAAGGAGTTTAGGCGAAGATTAAGTCCTCCCCTTGGATATGAAAGGGTGTATCTGCCACCCTTTTATATCCAATGGGACTAAGTCTTCCTGGTCAGGCATGATGGTCTGGATGACGGTTAATAGTTGACTACAGCTCCTAACTGTATATATTGCGGGTTCACATTCCGTGGATTTATGTCAGCGGCGCTCAAAGCTATAACACATGGATTTAATGCTAGATCTGCTGATACATTAATCTGGGCACAGCAAAACTCAACGTGGATGCGTGAGTTTAATTTTCTGGAAGACTGCGCCAGGCTAGCGCCGGATCAATGTTAGGCCAATGTACCAGCCGTTAGAACAAGAGTCAGACAACGTTTTCTCCTGTGTGGACTATACTGCTTTCCCGACTGGCGTAGTGTTATCAAGGAGGTAATAGAACTGCTAGCAGTCTGTTCTGTTTTCAAGGAGGTTAACCAGAACTCTTAAGTAGTTGGTTAACCGTTGGCTTAGTGTTTGAGAAGAGCGTGTAAGGCGATGATACAACAAAGAGGCTGTATGCGTTTTGCCAACGTCTTTTCTATTGGAACCAGTGGTACACTGAGAGAGGCTGGCTGTCCATGGTCCAGCAAACACGAGCAGCTGCTGTTCACCTGATTGTGGGTTCATTTTTATGGCGCTGACATATTTTTTATATAAACCATGGAGACTAAAGGGTTTCTTCAATTTATAATAAGCATAGATGTCTAAGTTAGCTCTTTCCGCTTGATTTGAATACCTATGTAATGGGTTTACGGCCATTATAAATATTTTCACTCTCACACTGCGGGGATCGAATTTAGATGTCAGAATCTGACGTCCACAGATGTCAGATTCTGACGTCTAAAGTCGATCCCCGCGCTAAAAGGGTTAATGAATTTTGGGCCAATGTCTTGTGTTGCGGCTGTATCAGATCCTTCGCCGACATACATTCAGGATTAAATCATATCTGTTATGTAATTGCTCACATCAACGTTGAGAGTGAAAACCGCGGCTGTATCAGATCTTTCGCCGACATACATCCAGGATTAAATCATATCTGTTATGTAATTGCTCACATCAACGTTGAGAGTGAAAACCGCGGCTGTATCAGATCTTTCGCCGACATACATCCTGGATTAAATTATATCTGTTATGTAATTGTTCACATCAACGTTGAGAGTGAAAACCTCGTATCATATTACACAAAGTACAAACATAAATCTGTAAAATAACTATAACTATCACGAAAAGATATAGCAATGTTATTACAAGAGGAGAGTTTTGCATATATTATCTTGATTATCTTGATAATATTATTTGCAATCGTATATGAATAAATATTGTTGCAGAATGCAATCAGGAAATGAAGATGTCATCTTGCATGCAGCTTATAAACAATTAACACACTAAACATGATATTATCCTTATTATGAAGTAACAAGCACAACACATTTGCAAAACATTTGTACAACGCCGGCCCAACGTCTTCGACGTTGGTCCAACATTGTACAAATGTTATGCACATGTTTTGTGTTTACTGGATAATGGTTATAGAAATGTTTTATCAACGATTATTCATCAATAATATTAACAATACTTCCAATCTTAAGCCTATATTCTATATAATGTGGTCTGCGAGATTAAATTGAGTGAGTTTTTATTAATACGCATTTTGTAAGTATTTAGTTGAATAAAATCTAGTGAGATTACATGTATTTTTTCAAGACTAGCATAACAGATGATATTATATTAGAAGTAACTGTACAAATGTTATGCAAATGTTTTGTGTTTACTGGATAATGGTTATAGAGATGTTTTATCAACGATTATTCATCAATAATATTAACAATAATTCCAATCTTAAGCCTATATTCTATATAATGTGGTCTGCGAGATTAAATCGAGTGAGTTTTTATTAATACGCATTTTGTAAGTATTTAGTTGAATAAAATCTAGTGAGATTACATGTATTTTTTCAAAACTAACATAACAGATGATATCATATTAGAAGTAACTGAAGATTCATTCAGGCAAGTTCCTAGAGAGGATCGAATAATATATATATATATATAAGATGATCGTAGAAGATCCGATACACGTTGTGAAAAAAGAAGGGTACAGAAATTTGTCTATAAAATATGGAAAATGTAAACATTACAATTGAAAAGGAATATATAGTTTACTGAAGTAAACGCAGAGGTTTTGTGTGACTGTCTTAATTTGTATTAAAAATATTTATGCACTATGATGGCTGAGGAATGAAAGTTAGAGTTATCTTACAAAGGTGTGTACGAATTACAGTATGATGATGTCCTGGTATTGTATTGGCTGAATTGCTTTGTCTTGTATATTCAGTAATTAAACAAATTTGGGTATCAAAAGACGATTATGAGTGGAAACATTGCAAATATGAAAAACATAAATGCAAACGACAACATAAAGTACACGTATTTTGAATTTGACGGATTTGTGAAAGGTGTGTGCATTGTTTTTAATTTAATTACCACTGGGCATTGATTGTATTCTTAGAGGAGAGGGCGCTAATAATGTTATGAAAAAATAGCTTTGTATTTTAGTTACGGCGATTCCTCTAAACTAAACATCAATTGGTTTGGCCTATATATTTTTTTAATACACCGCCACCCCAATGAAAATTTACTCCTCTCCCACAAAAAAAGAAAAACTTAATTATTTCACTTCCTTTCTGCATAATTTTTTTCACACTCTGCCTCGAGCAAAAAAAAAATATTTAACTTTCTTAGATTTTTTTTGTCTGCACAGTTGGATCCTAAATTAGGTTTAGTATTGATCTGGAGGTTAAGGGATCGCAAATTTATGGGTCATTGAATGATGCCGAGCGAAGCGAGGCTACAAAAAAGGGCCACCAAATATTTATTTACAACATATGCTTCAGACAATTATTTATTTCAAGCAAATTTAGTCTGAAAATGTGTATTGAAAAAATACCCCCCTCCTGGTTATTAAATCCGCTGCTGGCATATATTACCATAAGTTATGTCTTATAATACGGTTCAATTATCGGCAAATTAAATATAGATATGTCTTATGTTTGTTCCAGAAAGACGTTACAGTCTGGACGAAAAGCTCACCGGATTGGGACGGAGCACTGTAAGTAATGTGACTCATTTTCAACCATTTGAGGTTGTGGATCGCGGTAGCGAGACACAACCTCAAGTGGTTGAAAATTACAGAAGTTCTTTCTTAGTTTGATTTCTTAGTCGGTGTTGGGCTAATGTTCACCACCGGGTCAACACATGAGCTCAACACCGACTACACCTCCTTCTCTGCTCATTGTCATAAACGTCATTTTACTACTAACGAAATATTATTTTCTGCTCGATATCTTTTTTGCTTCAAAATTTAAATAACACGGAGCTTAATGATTAACCCTTTAACCGCCGGTGCCGCATATATTCGGGTTTTCATTTTTTATTAGCACATTAAGTACCACATTTTAAATATGTTAAAGATAAAATGTGACATCACCCAGCAAGCTTTGAAAAGAGTTGACCTCCATTTTGTCAAATCTGAATAACCTTAAAAGGTTAAACTAAAAGTTAAACTAAAAATAAACTGAAAAACATTCGCTAAATGCTCGTCAAATGTATTCATTTTATAAACACATGAGTCTGGTCGCCAAATTACGTTGTGCTTCGAGAAGATGATTTTTGAAGCTTATTTCTTCATCACACTTACATTTCCAAATGGTCATTTAAATGACTTTACAATAAATTAAACTTAATCTGTGCAATCTGTAAAAGACAAATAAGTGATGTATAGATAACGACATAAGGGGATTATGACATGGAGGGTTAGGCCCTTATATACAGTGGCTAACTTCATCTGAGGGTTATGGACGAACTTGTCCAGAGGATTTATTCACAGATATGTTCAGACAGTCAGAACGAAGCTGTTTATTTTAAAATTTTATCACGGGCAGGATAGTCCATCTGATGTTGAAGTCTCTATTGCTGGATTAGTTTAGTGCTGGTATCAGTGAAATCACGCAGGCATATCTACGAGATTCATTAGCTCCGCTGCTAAACGATGGTACCCGGCGTAATGCGCTGGTTACTGCTCATGGTATGCAAGATAATCGCTAGGTGACTTGTCATCATGCTACAAAGCAAGCGGGACGCATGGTTGTCCAATGGTCAGGGAAAAATCTGATATTTTTTTAAACTGGATAATCCCGAAAATCTGAGCCTGCTACACTATAATGAAGCGCGCGCTTGGATAATTTCACTTTCTATTAGAATTTGAAAAATCGTCGGTATAATATAAAATATGCAAAAAATACGTAGAAAACGGAGAAATTCGTAGAATTGGCAAGCAGGACAAGACATATTCTCACCTAAGTTACGATAGACGAGAATACGTCTTGTTATCGTAGGCTTCGGATTAGTTGAGATGGCCATCTCGACCAAAACGAGGCCTACGATATATCGTACCTTGTACGAGAATACGGGCCTGACAGGACGTATACCTTTCTTGTGGGATCGGAAGTTGAGGAATGTCATGCGTGCATATTTGATAAATAGGACTACTACTGGTATCACTTCACAAGTGGTCTATATAATTCCCATCTCGTCAGTTCAATGAATTGTTTTCAATTGAGTAGCAAGGGCACATTATGGACTGCTACACATCTACGCATTCGTTACGAACTGCAAAGACTCAACTATAATAGTGTCGGGGTGCAATCAACACATTTGAACACATTAGTTGATACTGGAACAAAGGCATTCAGACACGAGTTTCTAGAAGATGTACAAATCTAATTATTTATCTGCTCATTGGATGCAAACATACATATTGCAGGAGGTAATATAAACTGAAGAAATATGGAATTGCCTTTGTCGTCCTAATATTAGAAAATCTGTTTAATAATAACGAGATTTTAATTATACCCTTGCACGAGTAAGATAGGGGGGTTAAAAAATATTTCTTTGTAGGTTGAATTTGAATTGTAACTCTATTTTAAACAGAAGAGTTGTTTGAACATACATTTTTAATAAAGAAAATAATAGTAAACATTGTATTTCAATATATTGTATTTATCTTGAATAACAACATTATAAACTATGATTCATTTTGTTGATTTTAATGTGATCTCATGTTTCTACACCTATAGTAGATGCGGAGATGCGCGTGTGTGAAGTGCGCGGGTGTACATAGCTTTTTTAGGCAAATATTCTGAATGACTGTGTCGAGCTTTCTGATGGTGAAATTGCATGTGCCTCTTCGGTATGGGCTTGGTACCATTTTTTTCCAGTGTTCTTATAATGTTGGCAAAACGTTGCAGCCGACATTAGAACAACATCGGTGATGTATCATCGCCTCGGATATGAAAGGGTGTATCTGCCACTTTGTAAGATGGCAGATACACCCTTTCAAATACAAGGGGACGGTATATGGTCGGCACAGGCCTGGTACGACGGCGACTTCACATTCCTGGGAATATATCTGGATTCTTCACATGCCCTTCTAGCGCCTCAATATTCATTAGCGTTGCTTTTTCGCAATTTATTAACATTTTGTAATTCGTTCTAAAAAATATAGTGTTATGTTTTTCAATAATTATGACAAAACAATCATCGTGAGTATTAGTTTAGTTTTCTTATGATAAGTTTGTTAGCATAAGGCGTGCTAGTTTAATTGAAAATAAAATAGCAATCTAATCTATTTTCTGAATAGCTATTAGGCCCTATAACTCTTCGTTGAAATGTATTTCCAGCACACATATACAACAAGCCTGCTTTTTGCGACAATTTTTTTCATGCAAACTTACGAGATATATTTGAACGTGTCGTGATGGTGTAGCATTGATTATTTCATGTCTGGGGACAATTCTCCTGGACTACTACATAGCATTGTAACATTTTTCCTGTGTGGCGCTCACTGCATGATCCGTAGATTGCCTGCCTCACGAGTTCAGTCACTATTATCTGATTATAATTACATGCATGTCGCATCTAGTGTTATGTGGGTGAATCCGACCATGGAAAATAGAATCAGATGATTCACACGACAATAAAGTTAATGTTTGACATGCTTGCAGCCCAGCCTCTATAACGCGCAGAAATTTTAATAAAAACAAAATGAAACTCTGGCTATAGCAAGCCGGGTAAGCAGGATGAATACTTTGTAGCACACAATGACGTAATACACTCTTGCTGTGTAGAGTATGATATGACAAAATAGTACAACACTACATAGGCAGTTGATCTGTATAATCATTTGAACATACACATAACATTATGTTATTTGAAAACATGTATAAGTGAGGTTGTATATCATAACAACTACTATTTAATTATGGTTTTAATGGATTACAAATTGTTTATTTGATCCTGAGACTAAAAATAAAGATAAAATAACACCATAATATGCCTTAGTATAAAAGTATCAATGGAAGAAAATGATGAATTTGATGGATCGATTTTGCGAACATTTCGTGTGTTAAGTTCGTCTACGCCAGGCAGCACATACACACACTTTTAGGCCCTACCCAGCTAACACGAGACGTTGACCCAATGTTTATTTCATGTTGGTCCACCGTATGCGACGCTGGCGCAACTTTAAATACACATTGGATGAACGTATCGTGCTATAGCTGGGTATGCAATGCCGCGGAATCCTTTTCGTCTTTTACATTGCGTAAGCGGCACACGTAGAATACAAACGAGCAACGGAGATAAAACTCCCAATCGCAAAAATCCAATATACCATTGATTAATTGTTGAATTGTCGCTTTTCTCACTCACATCACATGCTCGCATTTCTCCTGTTTTGGCCAAATATATTGATTAATTAGTTCCTTTTGAACACCAGAGAATACCAGTCGTGAAAAGATCAGGACCGGGCGATGAGAGGGTGTCGGTGAGCTTTGTATGTATGAGGAGTTGGTGGGTGGCCCGGGGGGAAACCAGGGAGGAGAAGGAGCGATGAAGTGCCTCCCATTTATCTGGAATGCCTTCTTCCTGCTGCATAACAAGAGGCGCGCATTGCTGATTGCCGGTCACCTCACTCTGTTTTACTGCCAATCCAGACATCCGCTCTTACGGATGCCCGTCCACCTAATCCAGAAGACGTTGGCTGAAGACCGGGACGACGTCCGATAACCCGATAACCCAGAGACATTAAGCCATTGTTGGCTCAATGTTGGGCCAGCGTCGTAGACGCTGGACCAACATTGAACTGACAATGACTCAATGTCTCGTGCTCACTGAGACGTTATCTCAACGACCAGCCAATATCTTGTGTTACTGCAGGAACAAAAGCCCAAGAGGTATAGCACACAGCAGCCATGCGTTTCTTGTCCGGTATTTGGACCAATTGAACGTACAGTCCAAGTTTTGCTCGTCAGCCTGCTAGCATACCCCCACACACCACTTGCGTTAAACTGGTTAACACTTACACCGCTACGCGCCAATATAATCTAATTTTTTTTGGCGGATCAAATCACTGATATTGGAAATGAAACGAGTGATTAAACATCAAGATTTGTAAATGTTCGGTCTCAAATTAAACAAATATCAGTAATTCTCGACCACTTAAGGTTGTAGATCGCTGTAGCGGGACACAACGTCAAGTGATTGAAAATTTAAATAAATTATTTCTGACCCGATTTATCACAATCCGCATTAAATAAATTTCTGTCGATTCAGTTACCATGGTTACATTACAGTAGACTTTACTTTATAAACCATTTGACAACCAGAACTACTTTGTGGAAAATGTTACTTTGTGGTAATTATTTAATTAGTTAATTAAAGTGACACAATCAGGCTATGATAATAAAAAAATCAGTTTTTTTTATGTTGGCTTCTTAACCCGTTTGTGACGAGCCCCGGAGATCTCCGTGATTTATGGAGACCATTCCGGTACGAGCCCCGGAGATCTCCGGGTCTGATTGCATGAGATAACTATGACGTCATAAAATTATCTCGTTTCAGAAACAGCGCAGTAGCATAATAATCTCGTGTTCAACGGGTTAATATGTAAACATGTCCATAGACTAGAATTGGGGGCTGCTGTGGCAACGGAGCAAGTGTGCCGAAAGCCCCATTTATCTGTTATTCCCATATTTCTTATTTTGAACATGCATGTCCGAAATTAAATTTTGTACTTAGGCTATGTACGGATGTTTGTACTCGGGATTTCCTAATGACGTATGAACTATGGCGCAGCTATGCGGAAATATCGCGGAATTTAACCCATGACCAATGGTCTGGCGGCACGGCAGTGTTGTCTGTGGTACAGTATGTGCACTATAAAGAAGTAAAAAACCATTGAAGTCATTCCATAAGAGTACGGCATAGTCCCGACTTCGGGCTTCCTTCTGCCACGACTATGTGCAGAAAGCGACGTAAAACTAATATTCACTCACTCTGGCCGGACGTACGCATGAATGCCAGTGTGGCTTCGTCACTCTGTAGTACGAAGCTTCAACATGTACCATACGGATCGAAGCCCATTATAGAGTAACGCGGAATCATCATCTTCCTGACAGCAAGGCTCGCTGCATTATGACTACAGAGATTATAGAGAGCGGGAGTTTTTACCTGAGCGATATATATATGTGTGGAGAATGAGTTCGCTGCTCACGAGGTCGCAGACCGAGACTTGGTCTGCGACTTCGGGAACAGCGAGCCTTATGTGGGAAGATGGGAATTATCTGAATGTCAACTCATTTTGCTTGCAAACGATAAACCTATACTTTATTGGATTAAAGTAGGCGAGTCGTTGTGATTCGACGAGTAAATATTTAGAGCGCCCAACACAACGACACGCATGCGCAGCATGGTCAATAACGTCCACGGGAGTGGGGTCTGTCGTAACGTAAATATTCTGATTCAGTGAAGCACAACGGCCCACCTACTTTAATGCTCGGACTTTAAACCATTTAAATGCTAGATCAATAAATTGATTTGACTGACGCTATTTTTTTGGTGACTGGACGCTCGTCCCATAATATTGAATCAATAAATGGGCCACCTGTGTGCACATATTATAGGCTAAACTGGGCCAAGAGAACCTCATGAGGATGGTAAGATAAATGAGATGATACTGCCCTCTAGATACAAGATTCGGAGGCTCCCCACAATATTAAATCTTTACGAGTGAGCGGAGATGAAAACACTACACTGCATTATTTCCTTCGTCTGACCTTTACATTCTAAACCGGGAATGGAGAGTTATTGTTTATCAAGTACAGACCGATTATCATGGTAGTCCTATGGTGCTATAATATAATCAGTCAGGTGTGACCGAGCTGCTGATTATGAGGCATCCTCATTATGGTCGGATGTGTTTTAAGTCAGTTAAATTTCTCGGAGCTCTATATTCTTAGCTGTGGAAAAGGCCTCGGCCTTTGAAACTTTGCAGCCAGAGAGGGGGACGAACCCGCGATCTCCGACTTTCCAAGCAGGCAGCTTTAACCACTACATGAGGGTTCCCGCCCAGCCCATAATAATAATGGAAACTGAAGATGGGAACCCAGTCTCCCAGCAAAAAAATGAAATGAAATGAATCGGGCTTTAGGCCACCTTTGTGCACATATAGGCTAAACTGGGCCAGGAGAACCTCCTGAGGATGGTGAGATGATTGAGATGACACTGTCCTCCAGACACAGGATTCGAAATTCGAGCCCTGGCGGTCTGAGGCCGAGCACGCTACCTCTCGGTCGCGGAGGCTCCCCACAATACTGACTAGTCTCCCAGCAAACACAGGGCGTTTAACCAATGCTGACATGATGTTGGGCCAGCGTCGTAGACAAAGGCCCAGCATCAAGCCAAGATTGGTTAAACGGCTTGATGGGCTATAGTTGTTGATCTGCATGTGGTAAACCAAGTTTCGGGTGTCTAGATAATATGAAGATATTCTAACGTGTCTGCTTATGAAAAGTTTTTGTAATTTTTTTCCTCAGAAAATTGAAAATGAAATTCATGTTTTATTACATTGTAACGTTACAATGCATACTGGTGTTAGAGAACTATCATGGCATCATACGCTATTTATTCACACATTATGTATATATATATTTTTTAAATTGATGTAATTTTATTACAGTCTTTTGTAACTCACATTGGGTGACCAATCACTCTATGATTCTGACATATAACCCTTTAAGCCCTCACGATGCATTAAAGCATCATTTTACATCCCTGAAAACAGAATTAATTTTCCTACAACCAAGGGTATTAGAACGAAAATTCCCATGAAACTGGTTTACCAATAGGCCGCCTACATGGCAATTTTCTTTACTTTTTCACCCACATCAAATCATCTTCATCCACTACAAGTGGAGAATTGCGACAGCAATTCGCGGCTTGTAGTGGATGAAGATGACAATGGTAAATTCAGGCTTGAAAGGGTTAAGTACGATCTGTATAATGTAATGGATGAGACGCAAATAGATTACTTCCACGAATCCAATGTCCAAATATAGGAAATAGATTGTAAAGCCGCTTCCCAATATGACCAGGATTCCAGTCTATTGCCAATTTTGCCATGGGCCGTTTATTATATACCACAAGAGACGGACTATAATCTAATGTAGTACATCTCATATCGCCAGTGGAAGGGCGAAACCTCGCAACTCGTACAGTTCAGTTTTGTAATGATCTGCACTCTACTTCGTTCTTTTGAAACATAGATTTCTTACAATTACTTAAAAATAAATAAAAATATTTAGTTATTTTTAAAATAAAATGTTCTTGAAGTGACATCGCAAATTAACCCACACACGTTAATGAATAATATGGCACCAACATTGCCTATAAACTTAACTTTAAAGCAATAATTTAAACATATTATTTGTGAAAAGCGTGTCACTGTTTCTATTTATACGCACTTCAGGAAACATGTTATTTTAGTGTCCTGTCTTACTATAGTTGTGCATACACCATGTACACGCTGGTGATAGCATTTTCCCAGTGAACACAAAACATTTGTATAACATCTATGCAATGTTGGTCCAACGTCGAAGACGTTGGGCTGACGTTGTATAGATGTTATGCAAATGTTTTGTTTTCACTGGGTTGTCATCTTCAACTATCAAGTGGTCTGCGGCACGCAAACCTGCGCTTTGGTTAGGTCTAGCCTTGTCCGGGCAAGATGCATTTTGTAATCTCTATAGCGTCTAGACCCATCCAGATGTTCAACCTGCCGTAATCTAATTTTATACAGTGCCGTCATTAAACAGGAGGCATCTTAATAGCATCATCCAGTACGCTTAGTTAACTCTGGTTACCGCGGTAATGGCTAGGATATGTCTGGCCATTGACCTTTACAGTCTGTTGCTTCCAAACTTCCACTGGTCTACAACAAAACGTTGCTTATTTTATATAATAGTCCTATTTATATATCACTACACCGACAGATAAATTATCAAAATGTATAACAATCATCACACCTTCCTCTTTAACCTTTGGTGACAATAAACATCCTTAACATCATCCATTTATATTTTGACAATAGGTACCACCCGGCAAAATGTGAAGGCCTTAAAATGCTGAATCACTTTGACCCAACGTCAAAACAATTTATTCCGCAATTCGAGAGAGGGCTCCAGCAAGCCATCGAGTAACGAGAGTACAGAGCAGTGACTCATTTTGGATCGAAGACAGGACAAGTTCAAAACACACATAAAAGATGCCTTTTATGCACGTACGCCTACAACATTTATTACATTATCACTCGCACTGAAAAAGCCGTCTCCAAACAGTGACTCAGCCTGCTCAAAACAGGCGGATCGTTTGTTTGCCAGCCATGCGCGACCATCAGGACTGATGTGGGAGTGATTGCTCACGCAAAAAATTGTATGACATTTGTACAATGTCGGCCCAACGTCGAAGACGTTGGGAAGACGTTGTGCAAATGTTATGCAAATGCTTTGTGATTGCTAGGTTCCTAGCAATCACAAAGCATTTGCATAACATGCTGACATTGTACAAATGTCATACAATTGTCCTACGCACCTTCCCCTGTGGACATTTGGCGTCATATGAGTCAGATGGCGTCCATGTGATATAGATTTGTGTGGCGTTTGCGTCCGGCCATATCGAAACCACGAAAAAAGTGATGTTTTCCAATGCTCTTCTGTGTTGACATCTCACTGCAGCTGCCATCCATAATCAACAGAACACACAGATCATCAGCTGCTCACTCGCTGGGCTGACGTGCTGGGCATAAAGTGAATGAGCTGCTCTCACATATTCCAATCAACCCACTATCAATCACATATTAATCTCCTTCAAGTACGAGATAAGGACACTATCTAACTTGATATATCTCCCATATACACACTTGCTACGGTAGCCCAGACATAACAATCGCCAAGATACGTTGTTATTTGCTAGTTGTGCCAGTGCAGTGCAGTGCAGTGTCACTACTGATGTTGGCCGTGGTAGCCTTGAAACAACGGGGGCCCTAGGGTAGGTAGATTAAATACATTTTAAAATTTTTCAATAAAATTTATGCTGAGCCTTTTTTTTGTAACTGCCGACATGCTAAAAGAAATATTCGACCACATTCCACAGTTTTCACTGAGCAAGAAAAATACTGTGCTAGATCAAAATCTGAGCTAAATTATAAAAAACCTCCAAAAGATGGCACCTCAATGTTGCAAATGGGTTAAAGGGATACAAAATCCAAAACATCACGAAGACACGAAGGGGTCATGGAAGAAAAAACATTTTGATGGATTCTCATCCTTATGGCTATGAAATTTCCATTTTCACCCTCGTTGCGCCCCACGAGGAAGCGTAGGGCAGGCAAACAAAACTTCACTCAGGTTTTACTCTGGGCAAACTAGTGCAGCCTTCCCCAGGTATCTCAATTCTTCGAGATACCCACATTGTTCTGTCCAAACGATCTTAATATTTTCTTCCAGAACTTCCTCATGGTGCAGTGGACATAATCTATTTTCATTTTTTTGCATTTTTTTACATTTGTTGCAGCTATCATGAAATTAAAGGCGAGAACTGGCATCATTTTTTGTAATTGGGAGAAATCTAATGATGGGAACCCCCAGAACAGTAATAGTGAGCAAAAAGAACAAACAAACAAGGAAAAATATGTCTTTTATTGCAGTGTATCATAATTTCACATAAATCCTAAAAAAACACACAAAAAACACCAAAATGACGTCTTCGGACGTACCTACCTAGGGTAGTGGTTAGCACCGCTGCCTTTCACGCTAGAGCTCGGGGTCAGTTTCCCGGTCTCGGCGGTTTGAAAGAAACAAAAATGTTTCTTCCCCATCCACTCGTAAAAACTCAGTATTGCGGGAAGCCTCCGTAACCGAGAGGTAGCGTGCTCGGCCTCAGACCGCCAGGGCTCGAATTTCGAATCCTGCGTCTGGAGGGCAGTGTCATCTCACCATCCTCAGGAGGTTCTCCTGGCCTAATTTAGCCTATATGTGCACGAACGTGGCCTAAAGCCCGATTCATTTCATTTCTGATTATGTCTCGCAGGTGTGATGAATGGAGTTACCCTGAGCTATTGTTACTCTAGGGACTAAACGACCCGAGGATAGCGGAGCAGCTTTTGAACAAAAAATACGTGTCTTTGGCCGTCTGGGCTAGCCTGGGGGTAAATCCCTTAGACATGCCCAGAACCCCTTATTATATGAGTGAATGAAAACACTCACCATGCCCCATCACCCCACCCTCACGGCATCATCTGTACATCATTCATCTCATCAATGGACTGCACTTTTTAGCTCCCGCCGTCACCGTAGGTGAGACGGAGGGAGCTATGGATTCTACCTCCGTTTTTTTTGGCCTCTTCTTTTGCCTATAACTTTGTAAGAAAATAAGCTAGGATAACAATTTTTGGTATGTGGGTTACTTCCAGGTGGCTAATGGACAGGTTAAAATATTTTTAATCTGAATTCAATACGCAAGGTTGCAGAGGAGAAAATGATGATGTGACGGCGTTGGGCCGTTGGGCCGTTGGGCCGTTGGGCCGTCCGTAAACAATTCGTTTCCGGAACATATCTCTGAAAGTACTTGTCCGATTGTCTTCAAATTTTACACACAACACCCCTAGGGGGTCTAGTTGTGCCTTTTGGGGTATTTGAACTTTGCCCTACTTCTGGTTCAGAACTATGACCTATTTAGACGTTTTGACGCGCACTTCGTTTCCGGAGCAGATCTCGAAAAGTACTGGGCCTTTTCAGGTTTTTGGACCTTGACCTTGAAGTTGACCCAGCACTTTGACCTAATTTATAACATCGGTAAATCCGACTGAAAGATTTTGCGGAATATCATGAAAACCGCTCAAGATAGCTACACCATTACTATAAAACAAATTGTGAGGTTTCAGGAGAGGATGCATCTTGAAAAATTTCAAGTCGATAAAATTAAAAATGGCCGCCTATCGGCCATTATTCACCTCGACAGGCCTGATATTGTGGAATATCATGAAAACCGCTCAAGATATCTACAGCATTACTATAAAACAAATTGTAAGGCTTCAGGAGAGGATGCATTTTGAAAAAAATCAACTCGTTCAAGTTCAAAATGGCCGCCAATCGGCCATTATTCACTTTCACATGGCCGTTATTTGGTAAACCGTGCTAGATGGCTAGACCATTACTATAAAAAAAAATGTGTGACTTCAGGAGAGGATGCATCTTGAAAAATTCGACTCGATAAAATTCAAAATGGCCGCTTATCGGCCATTATTCACTTTCACATGGCCGTTATTTGGTCAACCGTGCTAGATGGCTAAACCATTACTGTAAAACAAAATGTGAGATTTCAAATGAGGATGCATCTTGAAAAAATTTGACTTGATCAAATTTAAAATGGCCGCCTTTTCGGCCATTATTCATTTTTACATGGCTGATATTTGGTAAACCGTGCTAGATGGCTAGACCATTACCTGATTACTATAAAACAAAGTGTGAGTTTTCGGGGGAGGATGCACCCTGAAAATTTTTAACTCACGAATTCAAAATGGCCGACAATCAGCATTATTTACCTCGATAGGCCTGATATCAGGTAAACCGTGCTAGATAGCTAGACCATTACTATAAAACAAAATGTGACGTTTCGAGAGAGGATGCCTTTTAAAAACTTTCGACTCAATCGAATTCAAAATGGCCGCCTATCGGCCACTATTTACTTTCACATTGCTGATATTTGGTAAACCGTGTTAGATAGCTGGACCATTACTATAAAACAAAATGTGCGATTACAAGAGAGGATGCATCTTGAAAAAAATTAACTCGATCAAATTCAAAATGGCCGCCTATCGGGCATTATTCACTCTCACATAGCCGGTTTTTGGTAACCGTACTAGATGGCTAGACCATTACTATAAAACAAAATGTGAGATTTCAGAAGAGGATGCATCTTGAAAATTTTTGACTTGATCAAATTCAAAATGGCCTCCTATCGGCCATTATTCACTTTCACATGGGCGATATTTGGTAAACCGTGCCAGATGGCTAGACCATTACTATAGAATGAAATGTGAGATTTCAGCTGAGGATGCATCTTGAAAAATTCTGACTCGATCAAATTCGAAATGGCCCCCTATCGGCCGTTATTTACTTTCACATGCCCAATATTTTGCAAACTGTGTTAGATGTTAGTCCATTACTATAAAACAAAATTTGAGGTTTCGGGGGAGAATGCACCCTAAGTTTTTAACTAATTTATATCGAATTCAAGATGACCGTAAATCAGCTATTAGTTAACTCGATTGGCCTGATATCGGGTAAACCGTGCCAGCTAGGTAGACCATTACTGGGATACTGATTAGGATCATTAATTTCAATGGAGGTTTGCAATCTCTGACAGACTGTCTAGTTCTTATCTTACTCTTAGACTGGGCTTCTTAGACCTAGTTGTCTTGCGTCTTGATTTTTGACCTAGCCTAGGACTACATTAAAAACCCTACACAAAATTGCTTAAATCAAATTCTAATTCGTCGCGGGAGCTCCTGGACTTATGTAGTCTTGTTTTTATCGTATTACAGTCATTAAAATTTCCATTAGTGCCGAGATGTGACCTAAAGCAACAATTTACTACTACTGTTTACTTTTAATTATGACATATGTTATTAGGGTAGGCCTATAGATAGTTTTATAATGTCAATGCTATGACTGTGCTAATCATTATAGTCGGATTCACATTAACCGTGGTGAATGATTTCCGCCGATTTCTCAGTCAATACTCAACCAATTTTCCTGAAATTTTACACACTATTTTCCATTCATGTCGTGACTACCCTGAAAGTTTCACGAAGTTTCGATAAGTATTTAAGAAGTTAGACCATTTTGCATGTGGTAAATAAATAAAAATGTTGCCCTCTATAAACCCATTAGCTTCGTCTCAGAATTTTATTGCATGTCAAATGGTCTAACTTCTGTTTTTTTCTGTTTTAAGATACAAGGCGGAATCCGAGTTGAATTGTTCACCAGAGACAGTGTTCAGCTACATCGCCCCCACACCAGACAGCCCCAGAAGCAAGTGGGATAAAGCAGTGAAAGCTCTGCAGACAGTAGAAAAAATAGCAGAGGTGAGTAGAGAGTTATCGGTTTGTTTTTGGTATTTCAGTTGGTGTTACTCAATTGACTTTAGGATGTTTTGTATAGTTTGGTATATGGTGACCACTTAAATGACAACATAACGATTCACTCCACGCTCTTGCAATATTATCGTAACGACAATATATGACTTACTTAACAAGCTTAAGTAGGGTTGTTTCAGAATGTGGTGTCCGACATGGAAGATAGAAATGAAATAACGTATACACTACAATGGACACTTTAAAACCTGTCAATAAAAGTAGGCCTATACTAGTAAATTAGTCTAGCGACATATCTCATTACACTCTTTATTTTCAAGTTATATGGACACTAATTTTTCAATACAGCTTATTTTTGTTTCACAAACTCAATTAAAGCATGTTGGTTTAGGGGCCGACCTCATTTTTAGCCCGCCTTTTAATTTTAATTTAAAAAGGTGGGCTATTGCAATTGAAGTTCGGCGGCGTCGGCGTTAACATTTACTTGTGGGCGCGATAACTTGAAAAGTTTTTCATGTATCCTTCCCAAATTTGTTATGCATGTTACTAATGACCAGTTCTCGGACAAGTTCAATAATGGCCGAAAAAAATTCAAAATGGCCGACTTATTGCGATTTTTTGCCTTTTACGTCAATAATTTGACCTTGTGGGCGCGATAACTTGGAAAGTTTTTCATGTATCCTTCCCAAATTTGTTAGGCATGTTACTAATGACCAGTTCTCGGATAAGTTCAATAATGGCCGAAAAAAAATCAAAATGGCCGACTTATTGCGATTTTTCGCCTTTTACGTCAATAATTTGACCTTGTGGGCGCGATAACTTGGAAAGTTTTTCATGTATCCTTCCCAAATTTGTTAGGCATGTTACTAATGACCAGTTCTCGGATAAGTTCAATAATGGCCGAAAAAAAATCAAAATGGCCGACTTATTGCGATTTTTCGCCTTTTACGTCAATAATTTGATCTTGTGGGCGCGATAACTTGAAAAGTTTTTCACGTATCCTCTGCAAATTTGTTATGCATGTTTCTAATAAGTAGTTCTTGGACAAGTTTAATAATGGCTGAAAAAAAAAATTAAATGGCCGATTTATTGCGATTTTTCACATTTTACGTCAATAATTTGACCTTGTGGGCGCGATAACTTGAAAAGTTTTTCACGTATCCTCTTCAAATTTGTTATGCATGCTACTAATAAGTAGTTCTTGGACAAGTTCAATAATGGCTGAAAAAAAATTCAAATTGGCCGATTTATTGCGATTTTTCGCATTTTACGTCAATAATTTGACCTTGTGGGCGCGATAACTTGAAAAGTTTTTCATGTATTATCTTCAAATCTGTTATGCATGTTACTAATTACCAGTTCTCGGACAATTTCAATAATGGCTTTAAAAAATTCAAAATGGCCGATTTATTGCGATTTTTCGCATTTTACGTTAATAATTTGACCTTGTGGGCGCGATAACTTGAAAAGTTTTTCACGTATCCTCTTCAAGTTTGTTATGCATACTACTAATAAGTAGTTCTTGGACAAGTTCAATAATGGCTGAAAAAAAATCAAATTGGCCGATTTATTGCGATTTTTCGCATTTTACGTCAATAATTTGACCTTGTGGGCGCGATAACTTGAAAAGTTTTTCAAGTATCATCTTCAAATTTGTCATGCATGTTACTAATAACCAGTTCTCGGACAAGTTCAATAATGGCTTGAAAAAAATTCAAAATGGCCGATTTATTGTCATTTTCCGCATTTTACGTCAATAATTTGACCTTGTGGCCGCAATAATGACTTCAAATTTAATAATGGCGGCGGGCTATTGTCGAGTGTGCTCTTGTTTTTTCTTTGAACTTTGTTTGGACAACATTTATTAATGCAGTCTATACTATATATCCTGGTAAATTTTAAACTATAAGGAATTAGGCAAACAGTATTGTTCCAATTGGTAAATAAAAATATGTTTATACTAAGTAAACAGTACATAAATACATATAATAAATAGTATAGACTGTATTATGTTTTTATTTATTTTTTATAAGCTCAATAAGAGCCAGTTTGCTCTTTTGAACTTTTTGAATAATGGTCTTTTTGTATGACTGATTGATCATGTATCGTGACTTTGTTGCACTTTGTGGCTCACTGTTTGTTAAACCGCAATTCGCCACATAGATCTATAGCACAAAGTTCACTACATAAATGGGATTGGCTGTAACGGTATGAGGATTATGAATTTAACATTCAAGACCAGTGTCTGCAACTCTGAACTCTCACACAGGATATGTCATTCTGTGGTCGCGAGGGCGCTAGACCTCATTATCGAGGATGTTAGAGGGATTTGGCCGTTTTCCAGTCACGCATTCCGTGAAAACAGTCAGGACAAAATGTCTAGTTCAGATAAAAACGTGGCGAGAATATGTCTGACTTGCATGGTGGAACTGGTTGCTTTCACATTATGCCACAGTTGAGACAACCTATTAAAGCAGAGTAGGCTACGTATAATCCTATGTCTGGTGGTATTAAGTAGGACTGGGGAAATATTTCATTCCTTATCATCCCATGTGCTTGGCATTTTATTTATTTGAGGACTGTAAAATAAGGAACAGGGAACGATGACCTGCAATGTATGAACGGTCGACGATACAATGCTGGATCGTGCTGCAGGCACGAGACGTTGAGCCAATGTCGTCTTAATGTTGTTCCACCGTCTACGACGCTGTCCCAACATTGAGACGGCATTAGCTCATAGTCTCGTGCCTGCTGGGCGCGGCAACTTTCTGGATATTTACTGCGGCTGATGTATCGTATTCAAACAGACACACATAATGACCACGTAATAACTAGGACGTGCCATGCCATCCAAGATAAATTAATAACTTTACAAATTCATGTTTGCACTTGTGGTTTGTCATCGTCGTAAATCAATTTATTTATGAGGGCCTCATCCGAATGGGGGCTTATGTCATCTCGACCTATAGAGAACACCTTTTCAATGCACTGTTTAACATAAGAGAGCAAAAAAAATGTTTTTAAACAGATTATAGCTTATCAGGATATGTGACTACCTGTAACAATGAATCATCCCTTAAAACAAAATTGTTATATACTTTTTTTCGTATAATGAGCGCAGAATATTCTTTCAGATCTATGTTCATTTTGTTGACATCATGGGCGGGGGCCCTAGGGTAGTGGTTAGCACCGCTGCCTTTCACGCCAGAGTCCGGGGTTCGGTTCCCGGTCTCGGCGGTTTGAAAGAAACAAAATTGTTTCTTCCCCATCCACGTGTGAAAGTTAGTATTGTGGGGAGCCTCCGTGACCGAGAGGTAGCGTGCTCGGCCTCAGACCGCCAGGGCTCGAATTTCGAATCCTGTGTCTGGAGGACAGTGTCATCTTAATCATCTCACCATCCTCAGGAGGTTCTCCTGGCCCAGTTTAGCCTATATGTGCACAAAGGTGGCCTAAAGCCCGATTCATTTCATTCATTTCATTTGTTGACATCATCATGTTAATTTTGACTATTTTTCTACAACTAGATATAAACGCTTTAGAGTTGCCAATCTAGTCACCCAATACACTCTTTGCACGAGTTTGCGCGTAAGCAGAAGTCCCAACAAAATAGTTAAGTTTTGGTCACTCTGTGGCGTGTTGTCATTGAAAAGGGTGTAACAGGAGTCCCAACAAAATAGTTCAGCTTTTGGTCACTGTGTGACGTGTTGTTATTGCAAAGAGTGTATATTCGCAAAATTTTCCCAGGTCAGTCTTTGGCGGATCATCCAGGTTAAGTTCGAAAATTGTTCGAATAATTTGCTTATTCAAGATGGCCGCCACTCCACTTTTTTACAAAACAATTGTTTGAGTTCACCCTGACCTAATTCGAATCGGGTTAATTTGTATTTTAATATACAATAACCACAACAATACATTTTAAATATATAATTATATATATCCATCTCATTTGTCACAACTGTTAATTGTGGAAGGTGTAAGTGGTCATATTGCATGTAAACATAATCTAGTTTGAAATTATTAAGGAAATTGTTAATAACGTCATGTAATAAAAATTCACGACTCAAGTTGTGGAAGGATCCTGTTACAAAGACATGAGGCTTATGTTACACACAGGCATACATCTCATCAGCTCATGGTGACATGATATACCAGCAAGAAAAAGATGCAGTCCCAATGTCACGTCGACCTCGAAAACGGTGGCTAACATCAAATCAGTGGTGGACGAACCGTGGTTAACAATATACTTAACGTTCAGCCAATGTTAGGTATGTTTACCCGTACGTTGGTCAAACGTTTCGCGGCCTGTATCGCGAGATGGGAAAAATAGCAATACATCGTCCAAAATACATATTAGGTTAATAGAGGCCAAACACTCCAACGAACCTGAGCTCACACAAAAACTCAGCAATCACACACATATACGCCTAACTTTCAACACGCAAAATAATATAGGCATAATCGTTGAGCCGAGAATGCATAACGGACGAAGACGTGATATGCTTATAACACATCTTAGCCCTTAAAAATTAAATAACGACTTCAAGTGGATGAAAATTACTCATATTTATTTAATTTGAGACCAAATATTTGCTATCTTGATGTTTTAACACACATTTCATTCCGAATAACCATGATAACAGTGATTTAAACGGCTAAAACGGGTTGAAAACGACTATTGTGGCTCTCTAACGGTTTAAAGGCTAACCATTTAACCGCCGATCCCGAATATATTCGTTTTTTCATTTTTTTATCATTACATTAAGTACCACATTGGAAACATGATAAAAATAAAATGTGACATTAAATCAGCAAGATTTGAAAAACGTTGACCTCCATTTTGTCAAATCTGAATAATTTTCACTCACTTGAAGTTGTGGATCGCGTCAGCGAGACACAACTTCAAGTGGGTGAAAATTGAAATTGAATAATTTGGCGGTTAAAGGGTTAATATAGACATTGATACATCAATCCAAAAATATTACTGTTTTTTTTTGCTATCAATGACTATTCATGCTATAGATCAGTCTTTGTCTGATCACTGGAATAGCTGTCTAAATCTGACGAATGAATAAACAAATTGAATCATTGTGTATTAAGTTATCATCACTGGACTACATTGCTCTCCATGTCTCTATTGATTATAGGGCCCTACGTTTTAGCGTGGGAAGCATCTGTCACAAGGTAGATTGAGTGTTTTCAACGAGTCTTTGAATTTATCACTGTCAGTGATGGCACTGGTGGGTCTAAGAGTGGATGATAGCTCCATTCTCATGGAGCTGCACATTAGAAAGCGCCATCCTCGTTACTGATCACAGATCGCGGCGATAGTTACTGCAACTGCAGAACGTAATACATTACTTGACCTGTCCCTTTGGTGTGGCACAAGTCAGATAGCACCAACATATAGAACATGTAGGCCTGGGCCAGAAGAAAATTCTTCAAGAAATGCGAAGTGAGAACATGTAGGCCTAGGCCAGAAGAAAATTCGTCAAGAAATGCGAAGTGACAGGACCAGGACAATGCAGCCGCATGATAAATATGGTAGTATAACGTATTCTAAATATCATTTACAAACAAACAAACCCTGAAATCTGGCGTGACAGGCGACAGCGTTAACCACTATAACGCGGGCCTCTGTCCTCCCTGATCTGATCACTCGTGTGTTCCGGAATACTGTTTTCACTGAGGATACGACTGGAGACAATCACACAGCTCGGGTCCCAGTAAACACAAAAATTTTGTATTACATTTATACAATGTTGGACCAACGTCGAAGACGTTTGGCCGACAGTGTGTAAATGTATTACAAATGTTTTGTGTTTTCTGGGGTTGTCTAAAACAGAACATTAGTGTCAAATCTGTGTCTAGAGGGCAAAGTCGCCTGTTTATCATCTCACCATTTATTCCCAAATTGTTTTCCTGGTCGTGTTTAGCCGGGAAAGAAATCTCATTCAATCATGCTTCACTCTGGTGGCTGTATATATATAGCATATACCAGCAAAAATAATACTAATAGGCCCCTACTGCAGCAAAAAAATCATTTACAAATAAAAACAATTGGTCATAAACCATACTGAATGTTTATAAATACCAGAGACATAGAGGGAAATGGATCACCAACTTCTCGGTGCGTTCTTCATTATTCCGAAAAACTCTGCTAAATACATCACTGTGTCATAATAGTAAATATCGAAACATTTTTTCCTCCGACATAATATGTAGAATTTAAAGCGTCAAATTATTACTCACTTCGTCAAGCAGAGCCAATCAAACTAAAAACAAGCGCATTTGGTAAATTGGTCAGCGGGGAATTGCTGTTTCCGCTTAAGCGTGAGATTGCGATTTCACTTCGCTCCATCTACCAACATGCAGCCACACGGAAGCACAACTGAACCATATGCATCACTGTAAACCGATGAGATTTCACAGTTTATGTTCGAAATGTTGGATATATATCAGACTTTCAAATGACATAAATTATTGTATAAAAGTGTGATGATCCGTTATTTTTTTCCAAGTTAGCTATTTTAACTAACTTTATTTTATAACCGGCAGTCCGACAACAATATTAATTAGAGTCTGTTCAGTTTTATTGCAGTATGATTTTACATGACATTATATACATGTAATTAAAATCCCTCAGTCAGTCAGCCAGCCAGCCAGCCAGCCAGCCAGCCAGCCAGCCAGCCAGCCAGCCAGCCAGCCAGCTAGCCAGCCAGCCAGCCAGCCTGCCAGCCAGCCAGCCAGCCAGTCAGTCAGCCAGTCAGCCAGTCAGTCAGTCAGCCAGTCAGCCAGTCAGTCAGTCAGTCAGTCAGTCAGTCAGTCAGTCAGTCAGTCAGTCAGTCAGTCAGTCAGTCAGTCAGTCAGTCAGTCAGTCAGTCGGTCGGTCAGTCAGTCAGTCAGTCAGTCAGTCAGTCAGTCAGTCAGTCAGTCAGTCAGTCAGTCAGTCAGTCACTCAGTCGATTCATTCATTCATTCATTCATTCATTCATTCATTCATTCATTCATTCATTCATTTGAACTTTGTCAAACTTTAAAAAATATTTCTTCAATAGGCCCTATTGACATGTTTTTTAACAATTCTTTAACAATTCTTTATTATTGATCAAAATATCATTCCCGATCAACCAGAAAGCCTATTTTTATACGATTTGTAAAATAGATTTATCATACTTTGCAATATGTTCCAAGTATTAAAGTAAGTGGGTCGTCATGATTCGCTGAGTACACATTGTGAGCCCACCTGCATGCGCGCCATGGGCGACATCCACAGGAGTGGGGTCCGCTGCAATGTAAATATTATGGTTAAGTGAAGCAAAACGAACAAAGCGCTAAAATTAATGTGACAGTATTTACTAATCTACAACACATTTGTGTGCTTGTGCTTTATTTTGTGTTCTGGAATGATTAGACTGATTGTACTTTGAAGTGATATGCGTGTTTTGTTGTGTTTTTTTCAGGACCTGAGTGTGGTTCGCTGTATAACACACAGTGCTTTTGGAGGGCTGATATCCTCACGTGACTTCATAGACCTTGTCCTTACAGTTAAGAACGATGAATATATCTCAACAAATTGTAAGTCAACAGAATTATCTTGATATAATTTCTAGCGTGATTTTATTAGTCTGCGACTCTTTATTTTAGGCTTCCATATCCACAGCGTAGTCGTGGGTAGCCTATGTTCTAGTATTGGAGCAAGAGTCAGGGGTGATTTAATCATAATCATTGACCAAGTCTATGTTCGTAGTCAGGGGAAGTTAACCCTTTACATGCCTTTCCCGGACCGGGTCCGGGAATTTTAATACTGACTACAATGCCAATCCCAGACCGTGTTCGGGCTAGTCTACAGTTAATTGGTTAGGTACCCTTGCATGCTGAGCAGTCGCCAAGTGAGGGCCGAGGCATCCAGCGTGCATCAAAACAGTATGGGCGTATACTACAGTGCCATCTGGTGACTGTTTGGCGGGTACCAACCGCTAAGTACCCTTTGGTTATGCCGTGTATGGGTATTTCGGTGGTGTGATTCACAAAAAAGTGGCGGTGTTGATGTTTTGGCGTGATTTAAAACAGTTGGCCTGTATCTGTATGTTCATTAATAGGAGTATCCCACCGATGACAATCACCAGATCACAATGCCATTAAAAACTAGGCGAGCAACAGCTCAACAGTTCAACAGTGTATAATACACTCTTATTGATATCTATGTCGATTCATCCACGCTCTGCAGCAAACACAAGACGTTCAGTAGCGTATCCAGAAATGAATTAAAGGGGATGCGCAGATTTTCAAAGAAACCATTCAACAGCAGGGACCTATAGGGGGCATGCCGCCGCAAAATTTTGAAAAAATAAACATGAAATAGTGCGATTTCGTGGTATTTTTGCTGTAAAACGAAGATATGAGATACTGGCTGAAATGTCTGTTTTAACTTAATGACAGATTAACCGAGTCGACTCTAGTCCAACTATTTAAGCTAACACAACCACACAATAGAAAAAAAAACAAGTAAACATGATCATTAGCTCATTTAATAGCGAGTGCGAACTACTAGGCATATTAAATAGGCTAGATAAAAATAAACAGCTGTCGATCCAATGTTGCGTTAATGTTTGGAGCAACAATAATATTAATCAAACGTTGGGTCACCCTCATTGTGATAATAATTATGCAACCTTGTTTGTGGAATGCCGAATATGCAATTATGCAGGGCCTAATTATTCAAGAATCATCTATTAAAAGTGATAACATGTCATTGAAAAAAGTTGTGGACCATTAAAATGCTTACAACGTTTACTAATGATCAATTAAAATTCCTGAGATATTTATTTTTATTTAACCCTTATTAATTTGCCACCCTCCCCTATGGTAGAATATTTTTTAATGCAACTGTTATATTCCAGTTCATCATCAGTTAGGCCTATATTAGATATTTGTGTTAGTATTGGTTGTAGTTCCACATTTTTTAAACAACTTTACTGCCAATTTTCAATTCGTATTCTTGATTCCGTCTCTGGTAAAAAAAAAATGTTGAGTCCCAGCTGTGTCTGAATTATTTCGTGTCAGTGGCTATGCTGGAGGTCTATATATTGCACTGAGAAAATACGAAAAATTCAAATAGGCCCTAAAACAATTAAATTTTGGAAATTGAAAAAGCGACCCTGTTTTTTATCCATTTGTTCTCAAGACTGAGTCTCAGAGATGATATCTCTTGAGAAATAAATTCGCCATCACCCAGGTGAAAGAATCATGGTAATTGAGGAATAATCTTTATCCCGTGGTCCTTATTATTTTATTTTATGCAACGCCAAGTGCTTGAATGAGAGGGCAGCACGTCCAACTCTAATCTAACTCTAATCTAAGCCGTTGTCCGTTTCAAGCGATCCCCATAGCCTACTGTGGATTGTGCTTGTGGTGTGTTATAATTATCATAGGGTAGGTTAGTCTATGATAATTACTATCAATCTTAGCATATCTACTTTGGAACAACGTTGTTTCAAGGTATTCTATGATGATTATTATCATGAATCTTAGCATATTTATTCTCCATAACGTTGTTTCAAGTTTCGCTCAACGTTTCAATTATTGGCCAAGACTAACACAAATTTGATATATTTTACTCTGTTTCTTTTCAAAAAAAAAAAATGTTTGAAAAATATGTCTATCTCACACTAATTGAAGGTGGACAGGAGAAAGAAAACCATTCGCAACAAATTCCTACTTTTAGGTGATCTGAATGGTCAAATTTTAAAGATTTGCATTGTAAAGATTTGCTTTTGTCGCCACATAGGGGCTATGAGGCTATCATTTATTTGACTTTGTTTAAAAACATGCAAAAATGGTACATTATCATTATTATTAATTGGTTATTTTTTTTAACATGTTATTACCTTTGGTTGACGGGAACAGGTCAATACGACCTCTACAATGCCTGTCAATCATATTAGTGAATTAAAATTATATAATAAAATAATATGACAGTATAATATAAAACCAACTGTTCACTGGCTATAGGTGTTGCCATAGAAAAGCTTAGAAACCTAATTAAAACCTCTAAATCCTTTAGTTGTTTATTATATGGAAAGCGTAGACACCTAATTAAAACCTCTAAATCCTTTAGTTGTTTATTATATAAAAGGACAGACAACTAGGGTATGTGTAAAGGAAAAATAGTAAAAACTAATGACACTCCTTATTTTAACATGGGCCTACATACATTCCTAAATAAAAGCAATAATATAAACCTAGAATGCATCTACTGACGTCAGCTCATATAACCGTCGCGCAGAGTAGTACCACATATGCAATATTAGACTGGAGGAAAAACAATCCCAAACTCAAGGAGACTCAAGGTGACAGCTCAAATAGCCGTCTCACAGCCGATTCAAATTGCACAGGTAGTTTGAGACACAAAATATTCCGCTATATTCGACAATTTACACAAGCACTAGCCAGGCTCCAGGTACATCGATTATTCACATCAAATAAGTTTACCATGGTGAGATATAATTCATTCAGGTTCTTCTTAAAAATCTGCAAGCTACTAGCACCTCGGATAACAAAAGGTAAAGTGTTCCATAAGCGAGAAGTGCGATAAAAATAAGTACATTGGAACTGAACAGTCTTGCACAGAGGTAATTTGAATAGAACACCCTGTTTTGCCCAGTTCATTGTCTAATCTGAGCCTTTAATCTGTTAATGGCGTCAATGATTCATCCCAGACACCAGCCCTTTAAATCGGAAGGGGTAGGCCTATATATTTAGGTATGGAGGGGGCTGGAACAATCATGTCGGACACTGGTGGATTAATTGTATATAAAAATTAATGGTTGGAAAATTACCACTATGGAAATTAAGGGGGGTGCTCGAGCACCCTGAGCACCCCCTGGATACGCCCCTGACGTTCACCAACATTAATCAAACATTGGTGCAAATTATCCCGACGGCTGTGTCTGTTGCACGTCACGTCGTTATATGATGTCTGATAGGCTATATCTGGTCACGTTGCACTATTTCTGGTAGCCGTGTAATTTTCACCTGAATGTGGGAAACAAATTTTATCAGTTTGCAGGCTCACTATTCAGCATTATCCAGCTTCTGACTCATATCACTGACATGCCCTCTTGTTCTGATTATGTGTTATGAGAGCTTCCGAGTAGCGCAACGACTATGCCTTTCGGAATCACGTCCCGCACGATTAATGAGAGATTGTGGAAATGCACGAATGAGTGGTAGTATGAAGAATTCCATTTAATATATGTATCAATTATAAAGAAGATTCATTATTACTACTGCTGCACACTGTTGAAATGCATGCGGTATGCGGTAGACGATAGACAATAGTTTTATTTCATAAGATCTGCATAAATGTAGTACCTACCCCCCCCCCCCTTGCCTATATCAATCTAGACATGTATGAGTAGTAGGCCTATACTGTCCTACAAATCTAAAAGGCAGTGCAGTGGCGGATCCAGCATAGGGCGTACCCGGCGTACGCCCCCCCCCCCATTATTGGTAAAAATATTGAATTTTCATGCATGTTTTTGAATAAAGTGAAGCTAACACCCCTTTTTTCAGCCAAAATGTGGCTTACGCCGCCTCCTCTTGCACATTCTGGATCCGCCACTGCAGTAGGGGAGGGACGGGCAAAGCGGGCCGTGCAACTGTTTCGGCACATAGGATATATAAATTGACGTCCATAGAATAAATATGTGCACCCATGACGTGAAATATGCATGTGGTATGCAATGCTAGCTTTTTTTAATCGGTAACGGATAATATAAATTAAGCAGGTTAAATAAATAGAAATGAACAGAATTGCCCACTTTGCCCAAGGCTCAGGCAAAGTGAGACAGTAGATAGGGCAAGGTCGGCCTGGGCCCACTTTGCCTGCGTCGGAATTAGTATAGTATATAGTTGACGCGTTTAGCCATTACTAAAAGTGTTTTTTGATAACTAAAATGATCAAAATATACATTTCATATGCAACATACCTTGTTCGTAGATAGACCATACTAATGTTGTTATTTGAATGTATTACAGATGTCGTCATCAAGTGGGATTATTTTCTTTGTCTAAACGCGCTAATTTTAATTGTGACGTCATTATAACTTCAGTGTCCCAATTTGCCCAATGTCTCGCTTTGCCCGTCTTACTTGTAAAGTAATCGGATACTGCCTTTTGGCTTTGCACGGCAGTATACGGACATGTGGAGTAAATACAACTATCTTTAATTAATTGCCCTTGAAACATTTTGATGGTGATTTCGTGCTTTTGTATTGCACAGCAGAACTGGAGAAGGAAATCCGAAGGGGATATCACTCCTAGCTGCCCCAAAACCACTTGAGACACCTGCTGAAATGGTCATTGACCCTGAATGATTCAAATACAGTCATTATTACATCTAGCTCACACATAAAGCACGTTGGAAGGCACAAAATTGATATTTTTTGTATTTTTTTTATCGAGTTTGACCTTCATATGACCTTGATATGACCTTTACACGCTACCTCAGTATAGTGGAACTCCAACCCATGCTACCCTTTACATACAGTCATATGTAAATTTGTTGCAATTCATGGCATAGCTGAGGTTCCACACTACTATATTTGGTCACTTTTGGCATTCAAACTTAGTCCTGGAGAAGGGGAATTTATCCGAAGGTGAAAATAAGGGAAGTCCGAAGGGGTTAGGAGCCTATCACTGCTCGGGTACTGTTATTACTCTAAAACCACTTAAGACACCTGCTGAAATAGTGCTTAACCCTGAATGATTCAACTACAGTCATATATAACACTTCACTCACGCATAAATCAAGTTGGAAGACATAAAATGGTATTTTTTGTAAATTTTATCGAGATCGACCTTCATATGACCTTGACATGACCTCGGCATGACCTTTGCCTTCAACCCCAGTAAAGTGCAACCCCAACCCGTCCCACCATACCTTACAGTTACAAATATGAGAGTTCACTTTGAATGATGTCCAGTAGACCTACTGATGAATCTTAATGGGGTTTTTTACCCAAAATTACCATTATGCTAGAGTAATTAGGCATTGTATAAATTGGCAGGGGCTAAATTATTTGGCATGGAAAGGGTTAAGCGATTTTTCAACAAAACCTAAAACAAATTCCTTACCAAAAATTATTTTACCATTGCTTAGTATAGGGTCTTAGCTAACTTCTAAAAATTTGTTTACGCTCAACTGTCATAGGAGGTTTTTTTACAGAACGAAATGTAAGATAGCCGAAATCGGTAATGAAAAATATCGAAACCAGATATATTTTGTCATAGCATGCTAATTTACCCTACATTTTTATATTATTTATAAACAAAAATGATATCAACAGGAGAAAAACCAACATGGCCGCCATAAACAGCAAAGCACGATAGTGATCAGTAAATGTTCACGCTTGACTTTTTGTTTTGAGAAGTGCAACATGCAAATATTAAGTTATCGATATTACTATTGTTAAATGTGAACAGGTCTGTTTTTCGTAATTAAGAACAATATTTTTTTTTGTCTCTATTAGATGTATTTTTAATAAATATAGTGTATGTGTAGTGCATGTAAAAACGTAGATTGGAATAAGTTAGGAGCTTTGTTGAGTAAAATGCTCCAGACAGTCGAATGTACTACGTGTAATAACATAGATGTTCATCTGGTCTGGGAATGTTGGCTTTAGTGCTACGATGATGTAAGAAGATCAAATGTACCCCCAGAAATTTACCACCTTGGTTTCACTCTGAAGTGAGATGTCTAAAAAGCAAGCTTGGACAATAGCTAAGAAGTTTTAAAAAATGGAATTTATTTAGAAAAGTGAGAAATTAATTACATAAATTATTGCAGTTCAAACCCAACCAGTTCATTGCTGACTTGCCTGAAATAATAAAGGAAAACCCTAAACGATGCTGGTCTTATTGTAGATCGAAAACCCAAAAAATATGCATAGAACAAATTGTCATGAAGGTCTAAGCGCCAACAATCCCAGTGATATGTATTGTATGTTCAATACATATCTTGAATTAGCTTCTAATACCAACACTGGTGAGTCATTAGCTTTTGTAGTGGCCGAGATGGCATTTAAAGTGGCTGTGATGACTTCCTCAGTGGCCAAGATCAGTTTTTTGATTACTTCTTCAGTGGTAGATATAATCTTTGTAATGACCGAGATCATTTCTTTGTTGGCTAAAATCAGTTTCTTAGTGACCAAGATCACCTTTGTGGTGGCTGAGATACGTTTTAAAGAGGCTGTGATTACTTCTTCAGTGGTCAAGATCATTTATGTAGTGGGTGAGATAACTTTCAAAGTGGCTGTGATGACATCTTTGGTGGTCAAGTTCAGTTTGTTTGTGACCAAGGTCACCTTTGTAGTGGCTCAGATAACTTTTAAAGTGGCTTCAGTGGCTGACATTAGTTTGTTAGATACAAAGATCACCTTTGTAGTGGCTGAGATAATTATTAAGGAGGATGTGATCATTTCTTATGTGGCTAAGATCACTTTTATAGTCGCTGAGATAATTTGTAAAGTGGCTGTGGTCACTTCTTCCGTGGCCTTGGTCACTTTTGTTGTGGATGAAATAACTTTTAAAGTAGCATCAGTGGCTGACATCAGTTTATTTGTAGCCAAGATCACTTTTGTAGTGGCTGAGATAATTATTAAGGAGCACGTAATCAATTCTTCGGTGGCTTAGATCACTTATGTAGTGGCTGCGATAACTTTGAAAGTTGTTGTGGTCACTTCTTTAGTTGCCGAGATCACTTTTGTAGTGGATGAGACAACGCTTAAAGAGGCTGTGATCACATTTTCAGTGGCTAAGATCATTTTTGTAGTGACTGCGATAACTTTTAAAGTGTGCTGTGTCTTCTTTGGTGGCCAAGATCATTTTTGAAGTGACTGAGATCAATTTTAAAGTAGCTTCAGTGGCTGACATCAGTTTGTAAGTGACCAAGATCACCTTTCCAGTGTCTGACATAATTATTAAGGAGGATGTGATCACTTTTAAAAAGATCAGTGAATTATCTGTGATATTGACCGAGCTATAACTCAATATACATTTTTCGTTATTGGCGGAACAAATTTGCATAAAAATGGCACGTGGGACATATTTCAGCTTGTTAACATAGCTAATCGTTTTCTATGTTTTTTCCCCAAGCTAGATACACTAATTAGAGGTATAGTTCTGAGGGTGCCCGGGAATCGTATTTTTTCGACTAGACTAATAAGCTTATCAAAGCCACATCCAAAGGTTATGAAAATAATTTTAAATAATAGCAAAAATAATATGAGATATAAAAAAATCGAAAAACACAAAATGGAAAGTGAAATAAAGTTTATTTTGAGACAAAGACTACAGACAGGCCCAAAAAATATCCATTAATGAAAAATTTGGCGGCCATTTTGATTTTTTTATCTCATTTATTCATTGTAAAACAACTTCCAATCCTTTAATCAGCACATGTGTAAACAAATTGATGATTAATTATCACTTCTCATGTTATTTCTGTGAGATCTTCGGCCATTTTGGATTTTACCCTCCTAAAAATCCTCCTATAATTATCCAGGGTAAACAAATTTTGTGTGGCTAGTCCAGACCTTATACAAGACCGTGGTACAAAAATATTTTGGTAAGGAATTTGTTCTAGGTTTTTTTCTAACTTTCCCTGACTATCGGTATATGTTATTCACTGAGCCATACCTAAAGCAGAATGTGTTCTCTGTGCCTGGGTCACGTCAGTTGATTTGCCATTCTTTGGGCATGTAACTTAAATCACCGCGCACATTTAGGCTTCCATGCATACCGTACATAAAATGTATGACACACTTCCAGCGATCGGCAATTTACTAGTAAAAATGCCAATAATTTGTATCACTGCCATTGAAGTGCCATTGCAGCAGCAAGGTCCATACATTTCAAGCTGGTCCCATCTCTGTTTGAATGTCTGAATGAATGTCTCAATGTCTGAAAAGTCGAGCAAACATTAAATCATCGGACCAGAATATAATATTGCCAGCCAGTGAGCATAGAGTGTGTTGTACGATTTCAAAGGAACTGTAGAAAAGAAATAGGTAGCCTATATAGCATTAGTCGTTGGTGACTTGGTGGTAATGCAGAGAATAAAATGTTAGCTATAATAAAATAAAATGAATCATGTACAATTTCCCCACCTTACTGTACAGTGTGTATTATTGTATGAAAATTACAATAAAAATTGTGTTTTAATATTGCAGTGTCAATAACAAATAATTACTGTTAGGGTAAAAACCAACTAAAGCAATTACGGTGTATTCGAATTGTATGGAATCTGGCGTATTTAGTAACGTTAAGTAACGTTACAATGAAGCGTTAAATTATCTTGTACAACTAATTGCAATTTAAAATTAGCGCTAACAGGGGAAATACTAACTGTTATATTGATGTAATACCATATAGTGCAACTAAATTATATCCTATAACAAACTATTCGTTTTCAGCTCAAGGTGTCGAGCATGCCAGCTGCACACCTACTTCAGATCACGTGAGAGGCATCAATCATCAGTGCGCTATCATTTGCTTCAGAGTTCCCGGGTAACCTTGGATTTTTACATTTCATGTTCTTCATTATGTAATTATTCAGTAAGGTGTTGGATTAACTTTTTATAGCCACTCATTATATAAGTCTTTGCTAACTTCATGGGCGTCATCATTCTTCAATTATATTTATGATATTAATCAGGTGTAGCCTATTATTATTATTTTCAGTTTTATAAATGAGAATAATAATATTATATTTTCATTTAAAATCTATTTTGTTTTCGTAAAATGGTAAACTTAACAAATCATACATTGTTTCCACACATATCGTAGTTATCTAGAAATGCGTCTTGAACATTATTTTAAGTGTTGCATTACTAGAGTTCCTACGTCACATGTTTTATTCAGTTGGCAGTTATATTTAACTAAACAAGCCTACTACATAAAACTGATAAAAAACTGGACATTTTATATCAAACAAGCTTTGTGTGAGATATGAAAACTGCACAAAAACTTTGACAAATTTCAGTCAATATTTTTTTGCTGAAAAATAAAAAAATACGCTTAAAAGTATGGTCCAGTGTAACGATAATAAGTGTGTTTGTGTGTTTTGTCAGGGATGCGGACAAGACGCGCTTAGTCAGCTACATCCAGACAGACCTGTGTGGAATGCTTCCTCAGTCTCTAGTGGAGAACGCACTACCTAGCAACCAAGTGGATTTTTTCACAGCTCTCAAAAAGGCTTTACAAGATGACGGGCATCTGAAGTCGGACAGCTGAGAAACACACATCTGAAGTCGGACACCCGAGAAACACACCCGTACAGTGGCCTAGGTTATAACGATATTATCACCACGTGTACTTTTCTGAGAAATACCACCAGATAAAATCAAACCAGTGGTTTAATCCACGCGGCTCTCTAGACTTAGCCTAATTGGGACTCTATGTATCAGATAAAAGCTAAGCAGTGCTGTGTCATCTTCCCTACAGCAAGGCTAGGCTTCTCGAGGTCGCAGACCGAGTCTGCGACCTCGAGAAGCCTAGCCTTGCTGGACGGAAGATGTATTGTATAGGTGATGTACGAAAGAATGACAAAGGCTCATAGACAACTCCTTAAAACGATGTGTCAGATGTGTTGGACGAGATCAATTAGGATGATATATACGCAGATCATACTTGGTGACCATGGTGACTGTGTTATGAATGCCGAGTGATATTTGGATATTTATTCCTGAACAGCTAGTCCAAGAACAGAAAGTATCGGACATGTTTTGCTTAGCTTTAAATGATTACAAAGTCCATTCAACTTATTTGTAACTTATGTTACTCCTAGCAAAATTCATGTTTTTTGTATAGTTTACAAAGTCTCTGACAATTGACATGCGGAACATTTTCTGTATAGCGAAGGTCTATACTGTTTGATTTTATTGCACAGTATGTCATTAATGATATAGTGACTTATTGTTTCGCAGATGTATTATATCCTAAAATATCGTAATCTTAATTTAATATCACATTCAGAGTGCTTTCAAAACTGAAGTATATATTGTTAGTTAAATGATAGTTACGACTGCTTTGCTATTTATTCAAATATTTTATATCGCCACAGCGTAGGTAGGAGAATCAGAGAATATTATTGTTAGCGTAGGCTATATTTGATCTTTGCCAGCTTATCTAGTCATGCTTGTTCAATGTAGTCAGGGGAAGCACATCTAGTTTAGCTTCCACGGTGTATAAAAGGGCATTATATTCCTGGATAAAGTTCATGTCCACCGGAAGCCCCCCCCCCCCCCACCCCCTCAGAACTGCCTCGTGACACACGGAGTGTGGACTGCAGGCATAGTCTATTTACACGCTAAACGCGACTATAGTCGTAGTCTATTTAATCCGTTTTATTAGCCGTTTAAATCGCAGTAATCGGGAAAGAAATGAGTGTTTAAACATCAAGATTTGAAAATGTTTGATCTGAAATTTAAAAAATATCTAGATATTTTTCACCCACCTAAAGTTGTGGCTCGCGGTTGCGAGACACAACTTCACGTCGGTGAAAAAATAAATTATTTAATACCGCGGTTTAATGGTAAAGTGTGTTGCGGTTTGTTCTTGGATGGAAAAGTGCGTCTGGTGCGAACTGATCTTTATGCTCGAATATATTCTGTATGTATGTGGTGTTACTCCTGAATTTCGATGACGCCACCGTTGTTGTGCTCATTATAGCAGGCATAGTGTCAGTTAATGTCATCCCAGTACTGTAGTCTGCTACGATTAGGCATTGCTTCATTCCCATGCTGTTTATATAAGAAAACAATAGTCTACATGTTTGTCTAATGATTGTCTTTAAAAGACAAAACTCTCGAGATTAGGGAGTCATACGATGTTGGTGGGGATTAATGTGGCATATCCGACACTCTGTAAAAGTGGCATCATGTACGCCCATTAAACCCCCAACGTCGATAAACTACCCTACTGTAGTCACAGCAAACATGAGACATTCACCAATTGCTGGATCAATGTTGATTGATCCAACAATCGGTGAATGTCTCCTGTTTGCTGGTAGTATACTCATAGATTTGTATATATGTATAATACGTGGCAGTACGCACTATTGTATTATCGCGCCACATAAAACAGAGATAAGCTAAATTACTGCTATTTTCAGTTATATAATAATAATATCGGCACAGACTGTGTGTTCAAAACTCAAGTAGCGTTAGTATTCTCATAATATTTATGAAGCAAGGAGCTGCAAGCTCGACATCGTCACATGTAGGCCTATATCTCGACACACTACCCGCTAAAACTCTTATTCTGATGCAAGTTATAGTATAATAATCATCAGCTGCGTAAACAACAAATACAATTTCCATGGCGCCTAAATACTCAGCCGATTAAGCTCAGAAGCGCATAAAAAAACCCATAGGCTCTATACCAGTCTTTTTGTGTTAAAAAAGTGATTCGGGAGAAAATTTCTTTACTTAATTAAGTCTATTCCGTGTGCGAACGAGAGACTTCCAAGAACACAACATTCCCTTATTAACGACCCGCTGACACTATTTAATTCGGTGCGACACCTATAAAAAATTATTCGTTTGGGCAATGTCTGATGTTTGCTGGGTAAGTACTGGCTGTCTGTTCCAGAGGCGGTCCACAATGGATAGAAGACCATTATCATAGTGCTTCCTTTACACGTTCATACTGACATGTATTTAGTGTGTCCGAAGCGCAGGCCTATATCAAAGCGGCAGAGAGTTATTATTGGTGTGTAGATGAAAGCTAGTCTGTCCGTAAAATGAAAAAGGCCATGTAGCGGGTCTTTTCCATTTTACGTTGCGGGGTGTCAAACCACATAATTAAGCACTGTAATACATAGATACACATACTCATACATGTTTATATGTGTATAATTAAGTTGAGAGTGGTTATGTGATGTATTGTTATCCTATGCCTCCTTTGATAATAACAAAATTATCATATATTGCAAAATTGTCTGCTCGAAGCGGTCTGTAGCCCATCGTAGAGTATTTGTCTCTTGTTTATAAAATAAACAAATATTGCATTCTTACGTAATTCAGCTTATTTTTTATAAAGATAGTAGGGCCTACAAACCAGCGGGCTAAAAATGACCTTTTTCGTATCGTTCCACACACAATATATTACGTATAACGTACTGTAAAAGATTGATCAATGTTTTGTGTCGTAGCCCCCCCCCCCCCTTCTATATAAATATAGTTGCATAAGCTACCCACTCACTACTAATGATTCATATACATGGCTAATATTCCTTAATAAGAAATGCACACTTTTTATTCGCCAGGCTTGACGATTTATCTTATAAGACTAACATCGTAAATATTTTTTCAACATAAATTACAGATATTTGAATCAATCTACATATAAGCCTATCAGTGTCTATAATCATTTGTGCTTTAGTTTCTAGCAGAAAAGGTGTGTCGCAATTGTATATTTCCATAGACCTTATCAAATATATCAAAATTAATCCCAAACATTTACATTTGTCTAGTGGGGCTAGTTGCATATGGCAATAATTTCAATTTAACCCTTTGCCCGGTTAATTAATTAAGAAAAAATACCCACTTGTAGTCTCAATACCGTGATCCATAACTTGAGTGGGTGAAAATTACTCATAATTGATTTATCCCGGACAAAAAAAAACAAATCTTGATTTGTATACACTCGTTTAGGAATCGTTCTTATTTAGCCTGCTAATAAAATAGATGAAATAAAGATGTAGTCCACATTGTACAAAGAGTGGGGCACATCTGTACCCAGAAAGCACAGCGCTGATTACAGAGGTAAAGGCATGTGGTGTATAACTGAAACCAGAAACATACATAGAGTGGTCTATAGCTTTAAATTAAAATGTCTGCTATGGGAGTCGCCAGCTCACAACACAAGATGGCAACCCTTGCTTTAAGCTTATAGCTGATCCATTTCGATTAGAAAAAGGGGGCTAGCTATATTTGCATTCGTCTTTGGGAACCCATTTCATCAACGAAATCCTTTTAACACTTTTATGCAAATCAATATCGCAGCACAGAGTGTGCGAATCAATCGGCTTCGCACAGCTTTTTTACTATATGGGCCTATCATACAATCGAATCTGCCACACTATCTGAGGTCTAGCTTCATTTCTAGCTTCATACAAGCAGTGGTAGGCCTACTTCTTCTTGATCAGAGTAAAAATGTCAATATTATTGTAACATGCCAAACAGAAGAATCCTTTCCAGCAGAATAATTCACATCTCAGCAGATATTGTGCTGTTCATAATTACATTGCATCCCCATATTGCTCTACACACAATTGATTCACACTTGTATTATCACAGCCTAATTTCTTAAAATACTTTAAATAATTTTAACTCTTAGTGACTTTAGTAGCATAACCATATTTTATCACATTAACACGTAAACTCTGGTGAAAACTATTCAATATGTATCCATATACGATGTATCCATACGAATCAGCTCAGGCTTTATTTGGTGACTATTCCCAACTGTTTAAAATATAACTCGGCCAAACCAGGCCCGTTACCAGATTTTTGAAAAGGGGGTTAGGGCCAATTTCAACAGATTAAGATGTCAAAAAATATCCTTTTCACCAAAAGGGTGACGGGCCTACAAACTATGGTATTCTACCCACATTTCAATAACAACCGAATGACGGATAGTGATTTGCTGATCACGTCATTATGAAGGACTGGTTTACCCTTCAATATGTCAGGGGGTAGACTCATGTGTGGTCCTATACATAACCACATAATTATATGTTTATACGTGTTGGCTCAACGTTGGCTCAACGTTGGTTTCCTGTTGGGCCAGCGTCGTAGACGGTGGCCCAACAGTAAACCACCGCTGTGCCGACGTCTCATGTTCGCTGGGATATCTCTTACAAACATGTACCCTCTTCATGATCAAACAAACGATTTTCCTTTGAAGAAAGTTACTGGGGTTTTTCACGGTAGCATATATAGTAGAGCGTTTGCAAAGCCTTTACTGTAGGCCTACTACCGTAAAATATGTAACGTATAATAATTTGCTTTATTCGAAACAACGGCTCACGACCGTAACGGGACACGCTTTCTTTGCCTTTCTATCTGTCGTATGACGCTCGCATTGTTACAACGTGAGGGTCGCGAACTGTGCGTTTTTATTTAGTGTACAATATAGTGCTGTTGAGCCTTCATATGCTTTCCGTAAATAGTCACGGTTTCATCACGACTCAATTAAGCAGATCTCGAGTAATATATATATATCTCAAATATTGCCTAAATTCCTTGACGGAGAACTTGCTCACTTTATACTACCAAAAAGAAAAGACGTGGGCCAGATATGGTTGATTTAAAAGAATCATTCAGCTTCAAAACGCGCATGCCTGGGACGGTCAAGTGTAGGCCAACAGTAGCCTATTGAGTACAGATTGACGGCATTAATATAGCCACTGAACTGATTACAAGATACTACTCAAACGAGACATTGATCCAATGCTGTTTTAATGTTAGGCCAACGTCTGCAACGCTGGCCCAACATTGAACCAACATTAGACAAATGTACAATGTTTGAGAGAAAGTCCTCCTGCCCAGCAAACGCAAGACATTTGTATGACATTTATGCAATGTCGGCCCAACGTCTTCGACGTTGTTCCAACATTGCATAAAGTCATACAAATGTTTTGTGTTTACTGGGTGACAATACAAACTTGGGGGTCAAGCAGTTTCCAAATCCCCCAGTAATACAGTCAGCTTGTTTGCAAGTAGGCGACCAAGTAGGGGCAAAAGACAAGGGCTTTGAATTATTAACTTATAGATGTCGCTCAAGTATATATGAACTTGCTGTGATTTGAGAACTTGCTCTTAATGAGGCTTTGGGTATGAAACGCATATTCAGTATTATTATGGAATAGGGCCTTGGCTTACCCACGGGTACTATTGCCTTCTGGGGGACCCTTGTCCCGCGAATTTTGACAGTTGACTACACCTTTAAGGGCGAGTAATTTTCACCCACACGAAGCTGTGGATCGCGGTAGCGAGACACCACTTTTGGTGGGTGAAAAATTAAATTGATCGACACCTGCTGTATTTCAATGTAATTGTGATACGACATTACCAAATATATTGATACCACAAATATATAGCCTTCTTGTTATTGTTATTGAGCCTCTGGATAATCCTACTGTTCCATATTGGCTGTCATCATCATCCACTACAAGTCGCGAATTGCTGTCGCAATTCTCAACTTGTAGTGAATGAAGATGACTTATAGTTGGTGGCAAATGAAAAAAAATGTATTGTTATTATTTAAAAAAATCGACAAAAAATGTTAGTATATGGACATAATAATATTTTAGAATGTTATAAATACATGAAAAACGTAGCAAATACTAGAGAATGTTTACATTACCTAATACAAAATAAGAGATCACATTTCAAATCACTGAAAAACAATGTATATTCACAAGTGGAAACGTGATTAAAGTCAACGTGTTTAAAGGCATGATGAAGTTTCCACATCTTATTTGCAAAAAGTTTTATTTTAGGTTTTAATGCAAGTAAGCAGTTACTGCCTTTTGGTTTTGCAGGGTAGCATCGTTCGCTATATTTTATTGATTTTTTTAAATTGATTTCTGTAACCACACCACCATTTCACAGTGTTTTTAGCACTTAAAATCATTGCAATAACTGTTCTATTTAGCTCACTGGGTCGATTTTCAGAAAGCCAAAGTAGTAATCAGAGATTGTTTTTGATCGCCAAATATTAAGACAAAAGCTGGTGTAACAGTTTCTTATTGACAGCAGTCGGTGTTGACCAAGCCGAGTAGCAGGGCATCCCAATAAGATCCACAAAGGAGATGGCGGAATATCGAACATCACCAACAAGAATTTCTCATGCATATTGCTTATGTATTACACATATACTTGTGTAATACACAGTCAGATAGGTATCATCTATCTAATATTATCATCTAATCGAATTGACTGAACAACCTAGAAAATGCGAAGAACGGCTGCAACGAGCAACATTCTCCACTCCATGGAATTGCTAACTGAAAGTGTAATAACCGAACAAGCAAAAAAATGTGTACCAGCTTAAGAAGCTTTTAAAGAGTGTAAATTAGTACGATGTACTAAAAGATTAATTTACCCTCTATGATTAAAGTTATTATTATTATTATTATTAATATTAATATTATTATTATTATTATTATTATTATTATTATTATTATTATTATTATTATTATTATTATTAGTTTTATTACTATTATTATTATTATTATTATTATTATTATTATTATTATTATTATTATTATTATTATTATTTTTATTTTTATTTTTATTATTGCAATGATGGTAGTGATTGATGACAAAGGTTATATTGCCTGATGATGTACAATGTAGTAGGCCTAAACTTAGTACAGAAGAGAGAGGGACAGTTGCATACCACGAATATGTCAAGACACTCTCCACTGTAGACGTCGGTTGATTCTCTAGGAAAGGAAAAACATTTAGAGATACATACTGTTATTAGGCACACCATATGAATGATAACAGCCATATCAAAAGCCATAAGTAAAACCTGTCTTGTTGTACAAATGCAGGCTGTTGGAGCTTTGATACAAACCAGAATATCTAACTTATTTCCCACTTATTTTATTAAACCACAATCCGATAGAGGGTTCTCGTTGTTTTTTATATTTAATTAAATCTACCATATCTGCTTCTGGTCTCGACTGGAGAGATATAAAAAGTTGGGTGATGAGAGTGACCTGTTTTGACATTCCATCTTTCTCTCCTTTCTTCCGTGTGTCTGGATGATTGCTAAACGTGAACAAACGGTATATTTCAATTGTATGGGAAACTGGAACAGTAGCATTCGTAAGACGTGTGTCTACATATTCTAAATGAGTTTTTCCAACTTCAGTGATTTTGGATAGAGACATAGCTACTACATTTTCCATAACATCACATGTATCAAGAGCAACAAGCTCATGACCTGTCGTCAGAAAAGGATTACCCGATTCTGTCACAACTTTCATAAAAGATTTTACATCCCAGCTGATAGTTCTTTGATCTTTGAATTTATACTCCAGCAGCACCTCCTATGTGGAGTATCAGGCTGGAGGGGGGAAAGGGCTGGTAGACTTAGTCAACCAGCTGACTCTTGAACGCTGCCACAGTTTTTGATTCTATGGCAGCTGCCGGAAGAGAATTCCATAGTTGATCTAGGAATAACTAAAAACACAAATGAATATAATTATATATATATTTTTTTGTGCTCTTAGTTATTCCCAGATCAACTCCAAATCATCACAAATGAATTTTACATAGTCGAAAACCACAGAAAAGTGGTATTAAATGTGTCCCTACATCTATTAGTTTAAAAGTTATGATATGCCCACAATTGGAATGGCGGTCATCTTGAAATTTTCCAATATGGTTGACACACAGGAGCTCCAAAGGCTGGCTCTGGTTCAAAATAATCTGGTTAGGTCATTGCCAATGCCTCACACTGCTAGTTACACGATTTAAAGAAAATCTACTTCATTTAAATCACTAGAAAATAATTCAAATGCCCCTTTTTCGACATAAATACCATTTATATATATATATAATTGTGCTTGAAATTATTCCCAGATCAACTCAAATCATCACAAATGAATTCTACATAGTCGAAAACCATAGAAAAGTGGTATTAAAATGTGTCCCAATGTATATTAGTTTAAAAGTTATGACATGCCCCTATTTGGAATGGCGGCCATCATGGATTTGTCTAATATGGTGCCCACGGCGGGAGCCCAGCTTGGCTCCCGCTAAAAAATAAAAAATATATGACCTGGGCTACAAGTGATCCAAATCTGGTGCTTGTGGAACGATTTGAACAATTATATGATTAAGCCCCCTGACTAATATGTATTGTCTGCATGAGGTTGTATGTGCTAGGCCAATGTCGCAGATAAAGAGGCATTTTCAATTTACAATTCAAATAATTTACAAATGACGTTATTTCTATTGAATGAAACAATAGAAAACTTGGCTGACAATGGTTCATAATATACATATAGACATAAGAGTCGTTATATGACCCTTCTGCAGCTCAACATGACAGCTCAGTCAATATCATATAATGCCCACACTCATCCTTCTAAGCATGATTATTTCGTCACGTTGGCGTTAAAGAGTCGTATGTACCACTTTGGCGAAGTGTCAGATACTATCCTCTAATATCAAGGTCGCAACTTGTTTTATTAGCTCTTTCCACAAAGGGTACAAACAGAGAAATATTCCATGACTAGGCTATGTACCATATCTATAGTTGTTTTAAAAGGGAAACTTGTAATCAGGGCTTGTATTGAATATTGCGATCAGCAGTTACCACGTCGAGTTAACACGTCGAATGCGGGCGACGCTTGCGTCCGAACAACTTCACAACGAAATGCACTAAACTTTACAAATGAGAATACATAAATTGAAGTCTCTAGGTGGGTTTTATATACTATGAGGTGGCAATTGCTTCAGATAAATAAAAGATAGTAAGGAATAATGCTGGATTTAACCTGATTAAAGGGTAGCCAGCTTGCTATCAGAAGAACTGACGCAGCTGCTAGTTGCCAAGCAACTGTCTAAAGCGACACAATCAGGCTAGAATCATAAAAAAATCCGTGATATTTTTTTGGCTTCTTAAAGGGACTGGCTCAGGCTTAAATAAAAAAAACAGACAAAATAGGCTAGAACTGCAATAAGTTTTTAATTTTTCTTTTGCGCATTTACCAGCTAAGCGAGATATAGAGACGAAATTCCCGATTTCTTATTTCGGACATGCATGTCCAAAATAAGAAATACGGGAATTTCGTTACGGGAATAACACACAGCACAAAGTACACAATCATTACTAGAAAAATAGACATTATAATAAAGATTAGGTCTGGTTTGCAGTCCGTTATGTTGAAATAATTTATTTGTGTCTGTAAACTCGGCAACAATGGATGTTGAGACAAGTGCAGGCCTACATTATTTCAAGTGAAAATACAGCCATGCCATCCCTACATGCATGTCCCAATAAAACGTTCATGAGTGTGCAGTGTTGTGCTGAAAATCACCGCACTGAAACAACGATATCCCAACTTTGAAAATGAAGAAACGGGATTTTCTCTGAAATGTCCGTGATCGAATCCGCATGACAGACATAGGTTATAGCAAAGCGCTACGCTCAAACCATCTGGTATATGCATGCCTATATAGGCCTATATGCGGTATCAAAGCACATAATTGATAAAATTACGAGATAAAAAAGCATTGTGAAATTTTGCTCAGTAATCATGTAACCTTTATATAATGGCTTCAGTGGGGGGGGGGGGATGTGGCCCAATCGCCTTTTTTAAATGAACTTAACACGCGAGAGTTGGAAATTTTGATTTTTTTGTGATTTCTGATACTAGTTATCATGCATCATTTTGTACATGTATCAGTTTTTCATAACCACACAGAAGGTTTGTGTGAGTTCAGTCTTAGTGATTCACCAGGTGGCGGTTGGTAGTAAATTGAGTTGGTGGATATGTGGATAGTAACTTCAGTTAATTCAACAGCTGGCGCTTAAAGGGACTGGCCCAGGCTAAATTCATAAAAAAAGCGGTGATTTTATTTTGGCTTCTTAATATGATCATATGATATAAACAAGTCCATAGACTAGAACTGCAAATTTTTAATTTTTCTGCTGCGCATTCACCAGTTAGCAAGATATAGAGACGAAATTTCTGATTTCGAATTATTGACAACCATGTCAAAAATAAGAAATACGGAAATTTCGTCTCTATAGCCTAACTGGTGAATGCGCAGCAGAAAAAATAAAAAAAAACTTTTGCAATTCTAGTCTATGGACTTGTTTATATCATATGGTTATATTAAGCAGCCAAAATAAAATCACCGATTTTTCGATGATTTTTGCCTGGGCCAGTCCCTTTAAGTGTAATTAAAGCATAATCTGAGTGTATAGTCAGGAGAAGCTAGAAAAACCCTGAAACAAATCCCTTACCAAAATATTTGTACCACTGTTTTTTATAAGGTCTGGACTAGCCACACAACATTTGTTTACTCTGGATATTGATAGGAGTATTTTCAGCAGGTTAAAATCTAAAATGGCCGACTCTCTCACAAAAATAACAGATAATTAATTAATCATCAATTTGTTTACAAATGTACTGATTAAAGGATTGAAGTAGCTTTACAATAAATAAACGACATAAAAAAACAAAATGACCGCCAAATGTTTCATTGATGGAACATTTTTTACGTCTGTCTTTAGTCTATGTGGCAAATTAAATTTCATCCAATGGTTTGTTTTCTTTGAGTCAATTAAAACCCAATTTTACTTCAGAAGAATGACTTTCCATTATTATGTTTGGGCTATGCCCAAATATATTGATTTAGCAATGGATCTCGACACTTTTATTATTCTATGTTCCTAATTTTGCGGTGCTATTTCCCCAGGGTTTTTATCCAATTGACTTCCAACCTTGGCACAATGATCCTTAGGTTTTGGGGATTATTACTATGACTTTTTTAGTTTGTCGACTCGACAAACTTTTAGGTTGACTTTCCACGCAAACGTCTGTCGTTAACTTCCGTTACTATCTGTTCTGTCTGTGCAATGTCAGAAGGCAATATCTGCTCGCTGGTATACTAGGAATTTACTGCTTTTTAACTGGCGTCCCGTCTCTTCGTTCCATAGCGCTGCCATAAGGCCGTATTTGCTCACTTGTAAATCAAGTATACACTTCCTTTCCGCTGATGTCACTGCCTCCTTTTGGCTTGCACTGACCCAATGTTGGTTAAATGTTGTGCCATCATCTATGACACTCTTCCAACATTGAACCAACATTGTGTCAGGGTATCGAATTGCCGGTGTTCCTTGCTAAAATTAGACCTTTAGCCAATTCTGTTTTACAGCTGAGCCATGGTCGTAGACAATGGGCCAGCAGTAAGCTAGCATTGGGTGAACGTTTATCTTGTTAAGGCCTATATACTGATATGCCAATGCTGGGCTAATGACGGCCCAGTGTTGTAAATGGGCCACCATCAGGCTAACATTGTGTCAATGACTCGAGTTTTGCTGATCAGCTGTGACCGCAACCCAGCAAACACGAGGCATTGACCCAAAGTTGTTCTAATGCTGGCCCGCCGTCTTCGACGTCGGCACAACATTAACTCATTCCAGACGGAGCCCGAGAGGGGTAAGCTACTTCGACGGTACAGGACGGGGCCCCAGATAACTCCTGTTAAATGACGTCATAAAAAGTAAACATTTAAAAAAATGTCTCGTCCACAGAAACATGTATGTATTGAAAGTGCCGTCTTGAATGAGTTAAAACAACCTTGGGTCAATGTCAATGTTTGTGAACGACAGCACTGTGAGGAGGGCTCGCCACCTTCTCCCACCCCTCTCTGCCTCACTTGACACAACTGTTTTATGTTATGCAATATAACAATTAGGTCTTGGCTAAGATATTTATCTCCAAAAATAGCCAATTTTGTATTATTAAAAATAAGTTTTTGGACTCGGCAGTGAAAGGCATTGCACATTGATATAATTTATACACTTCTGGTGTGAAATATGCCCGAGTAATGTAATTTATTGCAATGCCCGATCATGTGGTAAGTTAAACCTTTCATTATGACCATCTGACATGAAAAAGGGACAAGGTATGGTGAAATATTTTTATTTATTTAGTCTATTTTGCCTGAGTTTGTGTCCTATTTAGGGGAAATATGGGTGCTGTGTGTGAGAAACAGTTGACATTTCTGTGCACCAGTCCTTATGAATATGTCCAATATAACGTTTGGGATCCCTAGGGTATGTAGGCCTACTTTCGTCTTTAAGAAGTGTTCAGATAAACTATAAGTTCATGATTAAATATAGTGATTAGACCGTAAAGGGTTTTAATTGGAATAATATCGGCCAAGCGTCGCAGACAGTGGCCCAGCATTACATTAGCATTGGGCCAATGTATCGTGTTATGTGGTGTTTCTGGCGCCTGATGTAAAGAATACCCAGTGCCTGACTTATAAAGAATAGGCCTAACTGTGGGATTCCCACAAAAAAAAACTGGCCCGACATCATTCTATCGCTGCGCCACACTTTGAGCAATATCTTTGTTTTTGACGCAACAAGTTAATTTTAGTGAGCCATAGGATTTTTCAAGATAAGTTCTAGGCCCTGCTTGCTGAATTAAAGGGACTACTAAAATCATAAAAAAACAGTGATTCTATTTTGGCTTATTAATATGACCATATGATGTAAACATGTCCATAGAATAGAACTGCAAAAGTTTGTTTAATTATTGTGCTGTGCATTTACCAGCTAGGCTAGATATAGAGACGAAATTCCCGTATTTCTTATTTTTGCCATGGTAGTGCCGCCAATAAATGCCCATTACGGCCAACACTGTCAAATTGTGAGCTGTGTATCGCTGTATTAGTTTCAGTATTAGTATCCAGCGTTGTCAGAGCAGAGTCAAGGTTCGGCATCCCATGATCCAAAAATTAGGCCTATATGCTTACCAATAAAATTTAAATGAAGTATGGCAGAAAACGAGCTACTGAAACCAAAATGTAGTTGTCATGTTGCTGATTCCAACGAAATATTGGACTGTAACCTCGCCACAAGGTAATCTCGCAACAGGTAATCTCGCCACAGACTTGGTAACCTCGCCACAGAAGGCTGAGTAACCTCGCCGCAGCTTTGGTAACCTCGCCACATGAGGCTAAGTAACCTCGCAACAACTTCGCCACACCTGTTGTATCCGCATTTATCAATGTATTTTCAAAGGTTAATCACTACCTTGAACGTGGTGTAGCTGTCTATATAGACTTAGACTATAATATGTGCCATTAAAATCAAAAGCAAAAAAATTCTCAAAAAATAGACCAATATATAACGAATAATAATACGCCTACAAATTTACTTTGTACACGTGGTCGACTCCAATAACACTCGATATTGTTGACACAATTGATTGACACAAGTGACATTAACTCATGTGAGTGCGTGGTGGCGTGATGACACTTGTAACCTACTTGCAAACGGGTTTTAATAATAGCATAACCGCCAATATGATTCATGTCCACATGGTTTATTGAATGATTTTACTTCTTGTGTGCTAATATATTGAATCTTTGCTATTTCTATCAGCATGAACACCTGATGAATGTTTAATATGGGATATGAGGTGATATGAATGAACCTTAAGTGTTTTATTTGTTGTTGGGAAAATGCCCCCCTTTTGAAATAATAATGGGCCACATGCCCCATCGTCTAAGGCCAATGCCCCCCCACCCTTGGAAAATTATCATAGGGCCCTTATTTCAATCTACGTTTTTACATGCACTACACATACACTTTATCTACTCCGCATACATCTACTAGAGACAAAATAAAATGTTGTTACCTAATTACAAAAAGCAGACCTGTTCACATTATTTTAACGATAGTTGTTACATCGATAACATAAGATTTGCATGTTGCCCTTCTTAAACCAAAAAGTCAAACGTGAACAAGGATAACTATTGTGTTTTGCTGTTTTTGGCAGCCATGTTGGCTTCCTTCATGTTGATATTATTTTATTTTAAAATCAGGAAGCCAAATCCGATTTTTGTACTTTTCGTGTGCATGCAATATATATTTGCATATGTGGTATCACTTGAAAGGTAAAACTCTTCAGATTATGAATCTGCCTGTTGTAGATTTTTAAAATGCGCCTTTTTCACCGAATTTACCCCCTGAAGTTTCCCATAATGCACCAGCGCGTTATATATTCATACAGCTCTTTAAACGGATGAATAAAAACATAGTATGATCGTTACCATGGCAACGGTATCCCTATCAACAATACACATATACCACCGTGATGCGTAGCGTTCATTGGTTCCATAAAAAATACCGGCATTACTCTGATTTTATCTTATTACTTTATAATGTTTTAGAATACAATACGTTATATATAGTATTATTATGTAAAGGTAACTCGTTGTGGGAGGTTACTGGTTGTTTCCATGGTAACAAGCATTAATTTGCCCCTGACATGTTATATCAATCCATACCTTGACTTGGAATACACAATCGGTATCATATCTGCATATGAATAGCCTACATATACACTCCCACAGGACTTCCAACATTTTCTTATCTACATGGATTCATATTTTTCAGGCTTTGAAATATAAAATCTTACAAGCCCACGTCCAAATAAGGTTAATTTGCATTAAGCAAAAATGCCTACCAAGTCATTCATTAAAAACTGCTTATATTTCCATTACTTTCTATGTAACTGAAGTAAAAACTCTAATTATAATATAATGTATTTTCTCCGTATATCGGTGACGAATATATAGATTTGAATATTTTGGTATCTCGTATGTTTTTTTGAGGTGCTGAATGAAATGGAAAAGGTTTTGGAATGATTGAAGGTCAAGGTCATGTGTTGTTTTATCAAGGTCAGAGTTCTAAAATTCATTATATCCATATTTTTCACCATATCTAAGGGACTATTATATTGATTTTAATGTTTTGGGGACATACTCTCGAGGTGCTGAATCGAACCGGAAAGGTGGTAAAATGGTCTAAGGTCAAGGTCAAGCGTTTTTATCAAGGTCAGAGCTCTAAAACTCCCAAAATGTAAGGAAGACATATTTTTCTATATATAATACTATGAGGATTTTAATGTTTTGGTGCATGTCTATTATAGTGTTTTTCGAGGTGCTTAATCAAATTGTAAATATTTTACAATTATGTAAAGTCTAGGTAATCATAGACACCAAGATCATGAAAATCCATCTAATGGTTTCTCAGTTATGACCATCTACGATTGCAGTGATCGCCAATTTTAAACCCCTTTTTTTGCGCAAGCTAGCAATAATGTGAATCCTCACTAAACACTCAAGTTCGCAATAATGCGATTTTCAAACAGCACTTTTATTCCACTACGACATGTAGTTCACATCAAATTATTTTAATATCAACATAGCATATTGTAATTGCAATGGTCCTAGCTCAAATACAATGTTTTAATGAAGATGCGTCGGGATATATGAAGTAGATGACAGAAATTTTCATAGTCAAGATTTTTACAGTGTATCAACATTTCCTACTTAATAGCGACTGTTTCCATGGCAACAATGCAAATAGAAACAGATATCACTGATTGGAGTGTAATCATGATAATTGGGACTAAAATTAAAATAACGTAATATTTAAAATATTTTTTTTCAACATGTACACCAATTTCTATGCCACATAATATTAGGATTCAAAAGTAATGATATGAAAATAAAAACTTATGTAAAAATTGGAAATATGTCAAATCAAGGTCATTTTGGCTTATAAGGGCCCTAGCATCGTTTGTCAATCGTTTGCATCGTTTGTGCGACTTTCGACTCATTTTGCCAGATCGGGTCACATATATAAAACACAAGACATTTGTCCAAAGTCAAATTAATGTTTGGACAGCGTCACAGATGGTGGACCGACCTTACCTCAGAGTTGGCGCAATGTCTAGGGTTTGCTGGGTTTTCAGTCGAACACCAGTAAACAAGGCATGACACAATGTTGATTTAATGATGATTCAGTGTCATAAACGATGGGCCAGCATTAAATCATTGTGGTTTATTGTTTCGCACGCATCCCAGACAATGGGCCAGCATTAAACCCACATTGGTGCAGCGTATTGTGTTTTCTGGGCTTGCACTGTAGAGAGTTGTCCTGGCTACTCTGGCTACAATGCACCAGTCTTTTTATTAACGTTATTATACTTGTTCACTGAATAAGAGAAAATATATTAGAACAGCAAATGCAAGATGTTGAACCAGTTATTGGCCCACCATTTGCGACTCTGGTCCGGCATTAAGTCAACATTGGTTACAATAGACTCTGTTGTAACCAATGTTGTAACCCATTTTCAAATTGATCGGTTGACAGGGTTCCTAAACAAAAGGGTTCTTTATAGAACATGGCACCGTCGGTAGCACTGTGAATTCCACGTCTTTGAACAGATTGCAACATTGTACATGTATACATTATGCACATCAACGATGCAAAGCATTCGGCCCTACCGAGATTCGAACCCAGTAGACCTACTTCTGAGATTTGAGGCCCAGCCGAACTGTAGGCGTAAGCGTTGATCAGACGTAAAATTATCTGACATTGAAAAGAAATATTGAATTTAAGATGTAGGCCCACACGATAACAGTGGTTTTGATCATCATCATAGAGCTATAGACTATTATAATTTCTATAGGGGCATGTGACACATGTGCACGCAATTAGTCGCATCGAACTTCTTCTGAAGTGCAGAAATGCAAAAAATAATATTTTATATTTTTTGTTTCATTAAATAGATTGCCAAATGAAATAGGCCTAGTTATCTACAATTGCAAAGATAAAACATGAATTTCAAATTTCCATTTTAAGGACACTATTTTTTAAAGATGCTTAAAATGCTAAACTATTCAAATGCTCCCAAGTATGAATAGAACAGGTGGAACGCAAAAGAGAATCGCCCATATCATTTCACAAAGATGTATAGTTACAAACAAAGAAGTAATGCATATTAAATGAGGATACATGACAGAAGCATGATGGATGACTAGTGGTGACATCATCCATAGACACTAAGCACTATTGTGTTCAGATATACGCAATCTTGTCTATACTCCACATTTTTTTGGCAAAGTAAGACTGCGATGACATGTTGACTGAAATTAGATCTCTGTCATTTAATTGTGAGACTGGAATTAAATTAAGAGCCCTTTGTTGGAACCCGGTCAGATTATTATCTGGATCCGCACCTGTTGAGGCTTGGTGGAAGGGAAAGGAACATCACGTGTTCATGTCATGGCTATATTGATAGTCAACTGCGAATAATAACAAAAAACAGCTACAGCTCACAGCAGTGTTGTTTATAAACATAGGCCTCATGGAAAATATGCATAATTAGTCACTGTGGCGCGACGGTGGAAAATTGTGGTGATGATAGGCCCTCGACACATGGTTTAAGATTTAATAAAAACGGCTGAGACTGGTTTATTTTCAGAAGGGCTACACCCTTGGATATATGAGTTAAGGTTAAAAATATAGTTTAAAATATAGATGCTAATCTATAAATTGATATGTTTTTATTGTTGTGTGTTATATAGTTTTTATCACAGATAACATTTAATTTGGTCAATTCACAACATTTCGAGTTGTAGGCCTATATTCTATGTCTTATCTATTCTTGCTCATAGTCATCTAATTTGCAAACTACTTGTTGTTATATAAGTGATTTTTTCTTAAACTTTTGGATTTAATATTTGTGGTTGTGTTAACTAATTAAAATCTATGAATCTTTGAATATTGAAATCAATATGACTTTGATTCAATGCAAAATTGATGGAACGGTAATTAAAACCTCTGAGTAGACCTATTCAAATGCTAATAAAGTAGGTGGATTTAGCTCAGATGGTGATGATTATCTTGGATTGCTGCAAATTCAGTTGAATATTAGCGTCTTGTGTTTGCTGGGAATATTGAGTTTAGCCGGTGACAGGCTAAATTGAATATTATTAAAGCAGGAGCTGAGGGATAATCCGTGGCTGGGCACAACAAACGACTACCCATAAAACACAAAACATTTGAATAACATTTGTACAATGTTGGACCAACGTCGAAGACGCTGGGCCGGCGTTGAAGAAATGTTATACAAATGTTTTGTGTTCGCTTGGTACATCTGAGCAATCAACCTGATATAATATTCTACATTAGTAAATGATAATACAAATGAAAATACATCCAGTCATGCAGATGGGTGAACCATAGTGTGGGAAAAAAGTTTATGATTCATAACAAACAGATCTTGCGGCAATGATCTTGACGTCAGAGACACAAGAGACGCCGACCACTTCACCCCCCCCCCCTCCCTCATAATAGATGGTATTCAACACTCATCAATCATCGTTAAAAAGCCACTAGTAACCGTACTGCTGTGCAGAGGAAAAAGACAGTATCTGCTTACTGTACAAGTAAGCAGACACTGCCTTTTGCCTTCGCACGGCAGCGTACATGTCGAGGAACTACTTTTAATATTATCAAGATAGAGTGGCAGCTCCCCCGAAAACCTTTCGCCGATGATATCTACACATGGGTCTTAAAACTATTATATATCTTGTTTCGGTGTGGGGAGGGGAGAGAGGTCTTGCGGTCAGCAGGACTGCCTCCACGATGTCCCTGTCAAGGTCCTATTTGCCTTATAATCGGATTTACATTAGCCTTGGTGAATGAATTTTGCCGATTTCTCAGTCAATTCTCAACCAATTTTCATGAAATTTTACACACACTATTTTCCATTCATGTCGTGAAGTTTCGCGAAGTTTTGATAAGTATTTAGGAAGCTAGGCCATTTGACATGTAGTAACTAAATAAAACTGTTGCCCTCTATCAACCCATTAGCTCCGTCTCAGAGTTTTACTACATGTCAAATAGTCTAACTTCTAAAATACTTATCAAAACTTCGCGAAATTTTCAGGGTAGTCACGACATGAATGGAATAAAAGAGATAAAATTAACACAAATCATAGCGACCATATTATCATAATTATGGTGAGAAAAAAGGTTAACCCTTTCAGCGCGAGGACCGTCTTTATACGTCAGAATCTGACGTCTGTAGACGTCAGATTCTGAAGTATGAAGACGATCCCCGCACTGAAAGAGTTAAGATATGTCTAATGGTAGACCCATGTAGCATAGGTATTCAAATGAATCGGGATGAGCTAATTGGAAAAAATCCGTTCTCCATGGTTTATACAAAAATATTTCAGCGTTGTAAGGGTTGAATGATCTTGCAATGATGCTATGTAATATAATTTTATGTGTCCAGGCACACATAAAGGTATATCCAGGCGGCTTGTTTAAAAAAATTATGATGCCATATAAATTTAAATGATGTGTGTATATGATAGGTGAAATTAAAACGTTTAAAATTTAATTAAATCAAAAGTGCAGTAATAAAGATGTTTTCAAAAAGTATTTTAGTCTATGGAACAGGAATGGCACAGCGCCATCTGGTAAAAAAAATCCATTTTGAAAATCCCCCCTCCACTACCCTTTTTGTGTGTCGGGTCACGAATATTCATAGAACTCGTGACTCTCAGAACAGTTCATTTGACCTCTTTTTAAAAAAAAAAGAGTTTATATTATAAAAATGTATATGATGGAATCACTGATATATATTATTTTTACTAAATGTCTGTTATATAAAATAAGAACAAGCATTATCGTTGACATAACTACATAATCATGATAACGAAAAACATGTTTATGGGTAGAATATATAATTATATTCAAGGCAACACCAAGGCAACATTGGCGCTGTCGTATGAGCCACCTTTAACATTTTGTGATAATGTATTTTTAATGTATATGCAGAACAACAGTCAATAATAATGATTAGAATAACATTTGTAAATTTGAGTGTTGTAGATTTTCAATAATATATTATGTGGTATATAATAATTTGATCTGTTTATTACGCCTACAGTTCTGGAAATCTTGTTTGCAATTAAATGTATGTGTTCTTGGTGCTGTTTATATGTAGATTTGGAATGCTTACATTCACCACGGGCATGTAGAATAACATAAATGTTGTTACTTTACAGTAAGTAATAACTTGTTGAGATGTCACCCATTAATTGTTAAGGCTGTTAAGGCGACACAATCAGGCTGAAATCATCAAGTAAAAAATAAGCATTTTTTTATTTTCGCTTTTTAATTAAAATGGCCATATGATGTATACGTGCGAAAGTTTCAAATTTTTGGTTTGCGCATCTACCAAGTAAGCGAGATATAAAGACGAAATTCCCTCTTCTTTCGGACATGCACATGATAAATAACAAAGGGCCCAGGATTGACCCTTTGGGGATAACCGTGATTATGTTTGCTAGGGAGGATTTAACGCCTTTATATTCTACAAATTGTTCACGTTCAGACAAATATTTTTTTAGTAGAGCAAGGCAGGTGCCTCTCATAGTAATCCAGTTTATGCAATACAATTTGATGATCTAGGGTGTAGATCTAAATATACATTTATGGGAATGTCATTGCCATCCGTATTTTTAATTACTCTGTCAATAACTTCAGCTGCAGCTAATGCAGTTCAAAGTTTCCCCCTGAAACCGTATTGGCTACCTTAGTATGAATTATTTTTTTATTAAAAAAAAACATGAATTTGGCAAAAAATAACTTGCAGGTAATAGAGATATCGGTGATTATTGGTCTATAATTTCCCAGGATGTGTTGTAGTTTTATTAGGAGAGTAGATGAAAAACCATCTTGACCACAACTGTCTTTTGGCTTCAGATTATTTACTTTATTGTATACTATTTTTTCGGTAACATCATAGACCTTATACACACGTGGCAATGTATGTCTATACTAGCACTCTTACCTTAGAAAGGCATCGGATCAAAAAGAACCTGAAGTGAATAATTTGATTGATCACTGTCTGATGATCTTCACCATTAATTTGAATTCATATCACAACCTTGTAAACCAACATGGCAATGATCTACAAGCTCTTGAGAACGAGTTACTATAGACCTTGGGCCAACCTTTAACCCCCACCCCTCCCGGCTCCCCCGGGGTATTTTATAGACCATATTTAAAAAAAAATTATGTACCAAGTAATTTTCAGGTGGTCTTCAGATTTGTTATACATGGATAAGATCACTAGGGGTCATTGAAGTATGGTACCCTTGACCCTAGGGTGGCATGAGAATGTGTCATATACACACTGTCAGTGGAAAGGGGTTTTGTTTAATCATATTTGAAAAAATAGATTATTGGACCAGCACTTCCAATAAATCGGTCGGAACTCAACCCAAGTACTCATGGTGACATGGTTTGGTGCTAGGTTTCACAGGGGTGTTATCCAAAAGTCATGGTAAAATTATCTCAAGGTCACAGCAAGGTTAAATTATCTCCAAACGGTTTGAAATAGCTTTTTTTGGATTTTGCTAACATTGTGTTCACATGAAATGTATATGATAGCTTGAAACATACCTAGATCTCAATACGGACCTATACAAAAACACCCCCGTGAGGTTGCATGGCTAACGTTTGGGGATGGAGGGTTTCATCCCCCCCCCCCCCACTTCAAATCACCATTGTGGCAAATGGACCAAATAACACACTGCTGCTATATTTTGACCAATGGCCAATATACATTAATTACATCGGATAAGGCCTAACCCAACTATACATGATGAAATGGGTTGGGTTTGGATTTCACAGGTTTGTTAACCTAAGGTCATGGCAGGTTCATCTCAAGGTCACGGCAAGGTCAAATCAACCCGAAACAGGTGGAAATATGGTGCCTTTTCTACAATTATGTTCCGTTTAGATGTATAAGATGGCCTAAAACATACATACACCCCAAAACGAATATACTAAACACACCTCAAGAGATCACAGGATAATAATAAACGATAATAATAAACATCTATATGCGATCCTCCCAAAATATAGGCCTACCCATTCCTCCCAGATTAGTATATCCCCTTTTCTACTACTATATGCGACGCTCCCGGCATCTAACCCTCCCTTCCATAATATACCACTCCTTTTAAACATCTATAAGCGACCCTCCCAGAATCTACCCCTCCCTCCCATAATAACCCCCCCCCCTTTTGAGCATCTATATATGCGACCCTCCCAGAATCTACCCCTCTCTCCCAGAATATACACACAATTTGAACATACTGATACAGTCCCCTTATATATCAAACACAATACATTGGTCCAAAGTCGAATTAATGTTGGAACAGCATCACAGATGGTAGAACGACCATACCCCAGAGTTGGCGCAATGTCTGGGGTTTGCTAGGTTGTCAGTCGAACACCAGTCAACAAGGCATGAAACAATGTTGATTTATTGATGATTCAGTGTCATAAGCGGTGGGCCAGCATTAAACCATTGTGGTTTATTGTTTCGCACGCATCCCAGACAATGGGCCAGCAATAAACCCACATTGGTTCAGCGTATTGTGCTTTCTGGGTTTGCACTGTAGAGATTTGTACTGGTGACAATGCAAGGTGTTTCAAAATGCATTTTTTTCCACTCTCTGTAAGTTACTTTTTCACTGAATAAGAGAAAATATATTAGAGCAACAAACGCAAGACGTTGAACCAATTATTGGCCCACCGTTTACGATTCTGGTCCGTCATTAAGTCAATGTTGGTTACAATAGACTCTAAGAGGCTTGGGGGAAGGGAAGGGAACATTACGTGATCATCTCATGGCTATATTGATAGTCAACTTCGAGTAATAACAATAAACAGCTGCCGCTCACAGCAGTTTTGTTTATAAACATAGACCTCATTAATAATGTGCATAATTAGAGACTGTGGCGCGACGGTGGAAAATTGTTGTGATGATAGGCCCTCGACACATGGTTTAAGAGGTAATAAAAATGGCTGAGACTGATCTACACCCTCGGATACATGAGCTAGGGGTGAAAACATAGTCCCAAATATACACGAGATGCTAATCTACAAATTGATATGTTTTATGGCTGTATGTTGCATAGTTTTTATCACAGGCAACATTTGATTTGGTCATTTAACATTTCGAGTTGTATATTCTACGCCTTTTCTATTTTTGCTCATATAGTTATCTAATTTGCAATATTACTTGCTGTTATATTAGTGATTTTTTTCTTAAACTTATTTTGATAGCCACATGACCCCAGTACATGAATGTAAAGTCATAGTCTCTGCCTCTTTCATTGTACATGGGGTTCTATGACAGAACCAGGAGTAATTTGCGGACCTTGACCCACCTTCACCTATCAGGTATGACGGTCAGACTACCAGTCTGACCTTGACAACAGGTGCGCCACACAGTTGTACGAACGGGAGGGGGTGCGGGTAGCATGAATATTCATTGTTTGGGCTGCCTGAATAGGCCAGGATGGAGGGGGGGGGGGGAGGGTCTGAACTCATAGCACATATACGTGTTATCCAGGAGTGTGCCTGTAGCAGACAACTGGATAGATGAAGATGACCTTGACCTAGAGGTGGGTCTGTCTATGTCCCAGCGGGGGGGGGGGGGCGGTGCGAGCGCATTCAACGCACCCCCTCCACAGCCTACAACCCTGCATATGGTTTGACCAGAAATGCATCATCATTTTTCTGGTTCGACGCTACTTCACATACAAATTTAAAAACACTGCCATGTCTACCATGCAATGAATAAAATACATATACATATAGGAATCTGTGGTTTAGAATTACTATGCGTCTTTCTAATTCTTTCCCATTATAATAGTGACAAAGAAATATTACATATGTATGATTTAATTTAGTTGTATGAATACAAGTACAGACATAAAGTAGAATTCAATAATAACAGCCACACAGCGACTTATCAGTCACGCATTGACTTATCAGTCACATGTATACTGTGCACGTGAACATGTATTACGAATGATTGTAGTAAACGAACTTCCTGCGAACACCTTTACTGTGTCCTTAAGGTGGCAGCTCATACCCAAAGTGTATACTTAATAAAAATCACATTTTTAGAAGTTCTTTAGAACTATTTATGTTCGAATATAAGTGCATGCATTAATTTTCGAACAATAACTGTATCTTCAAATATAATAGCACGCACGTTTGTGCATGGGAATACTCATCAGAGTTTTGCAATATTTAGTTTTTAGTGCCACTTTTGTGCACATACAGGCTAAATTGGGCCAGGAGAACCTCATGAGGATGGTGAGATTACACTGTACTCCAGACACAGGATTCGAAATTCAAACTCTGGAGGTCTGAGGCCGGGCACACTACCTCTCGGTCACAAAGGCTCCCCACAATGTTGAATCTTCATGAACCCGCGATCTGATACTTTCCAAGCGGGCAGCTTTAACAATTAACAAATTAACATATCATTAACATATTAAGACAATGCTGTTTAATTTCATCGTAAGTAGATCTAGCTATGATCTACATATTTGCATTACCCTGTGCTTGTTTTTTTGTATATACTGTCGTTTTATTTCAAATTTACAGTAAATACTCTATGTTTATATTCATGTCATGTATTTTATATATTGAATCTTTTGAGGGCCCCAAGGAAGATGGGTGACGGCTCATTGGGTTTACCTTCTTTAAATAAAGATATTATCATCATCATCATCATGATCATCATCGTCATCATCATCATGATCGTCATCGTCATCATCATCATCATCATCATCATCATCATCATCATCATCATCATCATCATCATCATCATCATCATCATCATCATCATCATCATCATCATCATCATCATCATCATCATCATCATCATCATCATCATAATCATCATCATCATCATCATCATCATCATCATCATCATCATCATCATCATCATCATCATCATCATCATCATCATCATCATCATCATCATCATCATCATCATCATTATTATTATTATTATTATTATTATTATTATTATTATTATCATTATTTTACCCACTGCACCCGTTCTACTACAGATAATATATCAGCATAATTGTATATCACATGCAGACATAACTAGATGTGACCGGGTCAGGCTTAAAAGTCCATCTAGGCCCAAATAAAGGTTTTTGTCATAGGAAGATAGGATTTTTTTGATCTATTTGATATGGAAGTTCTTTGACCATGTTTTGCATTTTCAAGAAACTTTTTTACCGACTGTGGCGACAAACTTTTTTTCATATTCTTCTAGCCTAAACGGCCGCCATTTTGTTTGAATTTCTAGCATTTGTAAACAGCATCCAGCTCACTGTCTAGAAATGCTATGCAAGACTATCTTGCCCCATCAGGTCTGACAGTCAGACCACTGGTCTGGCCTTGACAGCAGGTGTGCCTTACAGCTCTATTATGTGTTATGTTGTATGTTTTGCTTATTACATTCACTGTTATTTTCTTGTATTCCTCCATGTGAGGCTTAAAGAATAAACACTTGAACTTGAACTTGAACAAATGGGAGGGGTGTGAACAACATGAATATTCATTATGAAGTCACCGGTTTACTGCCTGTAGTGTGGAGGTCACGGGGTTGTGCGACGAGGGCTGTTCCCAGCAAACACACAACATTTTGTATAACATTTATACAACGTCGGCCCAACGTCTTCGAGTGGGTTAATTGCAGATAACCCAAAATACTAAAAACTATTGGCACTGAAACAATGAATATAAAATACCGATATCAGGGTTTGGCTTGACCCTTACAGCGCTAAGATCGATTTAGAATCTGACGCCTAAGTCGATCCCTGCACTGCAAGAGTAAAACTATTTCTAATGGCCGTAGACCCATAACATAGGTAGGCCTATTCAAATAAAGCGGAAAGAGGTAACTAAGACATTTATAAATGATGATTTCAAATGTAAAAAACCCTTTGGTCTCCATAGCTTAACGAAAGTATATCAGCGCTTTAATAGGCCTATTATTAGACTTATATTCAACATCCAATATCGGGATGACCGATGCCTCTCAGATTACAGGGAAAAGGGAGGAGTGCTTTGGTTATGATCAAAAATAACCAATACTGACACGCCAACACCCATTTCCCATACTTCGATATTGATAATTAAGCACAGACCTGATCAAACTTTACAGCTAAATAACTTTATCTCTTCAAATGACCTTGTTTAATGACCTACAATAACATCTAGTGACCTATTCCACCACTATTCCAGCATCTCAAAATCCTTTTGTCAGACTCTTAGATTGATAAACTTTCAAATGATACCAGACACAAACTTATCAACGTGTTTAGTTAAATCACCTTTATCTCTTGAAATGACATTGGACGATGAATTTAAATGACCTCTGGTGACCTCTTCCACTACTACAGTTAACACAGCTCTCATTTTCCATATTCTCAGATAGATAATCTCACCAAACTTTAACACACACATGGTCAACTGGTTTAGTAAGATTATCTTCACCTCTTATCGTGATTTGAAAGTTATGATAAAAAAACACGATTTCTCAGCAATTTTGGCGACCATTTTGAAAGTGGACAATTTATATGAGCAATGAGGTAAAAATTCTGCCGGCAATGAATTCTGCACCAATAGATTAGTAACATTATATCTTTTGAATGTATTTTTAGGTCGGCTATTTTGAATTGAATTATTTACAGTAAATTGGTGGCGGCCATTTTGAAAATGACTAATTTGACGGTGATCGGATATTTCAACTTGGAGACAATAATTTTCGCATTCTACGGGAAATCAGAATGAGGGTGTCTCCATATTCTACTCATGATGTCCGCCTGGACTTTTTTCCAGGTTTTGTTCCGGAATTGGAGTCTCGACTATTATGCTCACCCCTCTTTTGTGTGCTGCGCGACTTGTCACACCAGATTCATATTAAAACCCTTAAAGCGCTGAATGATTTTATAAAAACCAGGAATGCCAGAGTTTTTATTTTAAATCATCATAAATTAATAAATTGTAAATTGGCGTTGTATAAATGTTATACAAATGTTTTGTGTTTACTGGGTAATCATGTGAAATATCTCAGCCTGATAGAGCACATGAGGACTGTGTGAAAAAGTAAATAGGCGGGGCCCTGGTGTAGTGGTTAGCATTATAGCATGTCAGCCAACATACTCTTGTTAATCAAGTTTCAGAACAGTAAAATATTCCTAACCTCAATATCGGCCAACGAAAGTGTGATCTTGATCACCGAAGAACGGATCTTAACCACTAGTAAAGTGACCTTAACCGCTGTAAAAGTGATATTGGCCACTGAAAATTTGATCTTGGTCACTGAGAAAATGATATCGGTCACTGCAAAGGTGAACTTGGCCATCGAAAAAGTGATCTCTGCCATTGAAAAAGGTGATCTTGGCCACTGAAAGATTTATCTCAAATGATCTAAACCGCTGCAAAAGTGATTTTAGTCACTGAAAAAGTGATCTTGGCCATTGAAAAAGTGAATTCAGCTACAGGAAAAAAAATTGCCACAGAAAAAGTCATTTTAACCGTTGCAAAAGTTACATTAGCCACAGCAAAAAAATATTTGCCCTCACAAATAATGTTGGCCATTGAAAAAGTGATATCAGCCACCACTGAAAAAATATCGTGGCCGGCCGAAAAGTGATATCTACCACTGAAACGTGATATCAATAGCTCGGCCATTGATAAGGTGATCTTGGCTTTATCCACTGCAAAAGTGATATCTTGGTCACACAAAAGTGATATCGACTATTTAAAAAGTGATCTTAGCCGCTAGAGGTGATCTAAAAATAATTGTCTCAGCCATTTAGAAAAAATGATCTCAACCACTGAAAAAGTGACCTTGGCTACATGATGAGTGATCTTATTTGTAACTAATGAGTGGTCGTATTCTGCAGTACTTATTCGCTTGGTATGAATTTATTTTGTTACTGGCTTTCCAAGGTAATTTATCTTTTCTTTGTACGATAATTTGTACGTTTATTTGCAGGGAACACTTGCATTCGGCCAATGACAAAAACAGCCAACTGGGCAATGATAATAGTATGTTTGTAACATATTGCGCATAGCAATGTGCTGTTTAAATTCGCCTGTAAAATTTTGAGCATAGCTCATCTTGGTGTTTTATCCACGCAATCAGTGTTGGCCTTGTGGACCCCTTCGCAATTCGTATGCATTGACTCCGAATCATGTCCGAGTCGTGAATGATATCGCGACTGGCGTGGGCGATACCTTACATCTCCTTTTGTATTACCTTGGCATAAACTATAGAGAATCCAGTCAAATGGTACACTTTGCTTGTTTATATGCATGATGGGGACGACACTCAACCTACACAGACAGGGATATATCCTAACCAATCTGATAAACATGCCTGTCAAACTTTTCTCAACGGTTTCTATTGTATTTTTTTTCGTAGATTTCAAATCTGCCAGATACTTTTCGAGACTTTGCATATTTAATTAGCTAATTTGAATATTCCCAAAATGGCCGCCAAAAAAAAGTAATCAGCTATCAATACGTCCGGGCAATCCTAGAGATGTGTTGTTTAGCTCTAAGTTTGGGTTTTAAGAACCCATAATGCAAATTTGACGACAATATTATTTTGGGGGCTATTGGAAGGTCATAGGTCACGTGACCATTTTAAATACAATATCACACATTTACGTTTTAGCAAAAAGTGCACAACTTGACTTTTTTCGGATGAAATGATGATTCGAATGCCTGATAATATATATTTAATTTCAGAGAGTTACATCTCATGCACAACACTACATTTATTAATACAAGATGGCCGCCATAATTCAAAATGGCCGCCAGGCGAACCTAAAATCAAGATATCTTAGCTTCTAGATAGCATATTTAAGCGATCTTAGTGTCTAGAATAGGGTTTTTTTGGATCAAGAAATACAATACCAGACATAATTATACTGTCAAATGATTTTTTAGAGGTTTTCGGTGTCTTTTTGATCCCTATAGTTTGATATTTTGGCAAAATTGTGTGATTCATCTACGCCATCACAGTTATATTTGAATGACTTCCTCTCAGAATGAGTTTATCATCCGCACACTGTTCTGCATTCACATACCAACATGATATAAAGTTAAAGCATACATTACATGTGCATGACAGGGATAAAAGAGGTAAATAAACATATCATGTACATTATATTACGGCACTGTCATGTTGTAGAGTATGTAAAACTACTACCCTGGGGGTTAACATCATATTTTCTGGAAAACTGACAGTCTGACACGGCGTGTTGTAAAATGTTGGGCACCTGAAATGATATCTACATATATTTAGGATCACAACCTAGGTGCACAACCTTGCAAATCGACTACCGGAAATTGGCAGGAGGCCAATAATGGCAGCCATTACCGGAAAACCTTAATTTGTCAATATCTCGGTCAATATTAAAGATAGTTTGTTTTTAAAGTTTTCTAAACATATGTTTTTAGGGTCAAGGATCAATATAAATCCAACCCTAAAGTGATTTTATGTTTTCTTAACAAAATAGTACACAAAGCTATGCACTGATAGTGTGAAATTATTGTTTTGCGCTAGATATTGTTTATCACGTTTGATAAGAAAACATTTGATGTGATAACAATGGTAAGTTTATTGATTATAAGCTAACATAAGTACTAATCCTTGTAGTGTTACATCACTTGTTACAATAATCACTTCAAAACATAATTAGCCTAAAGTTACACGAAGCAAAAATTAAGAGCTCTGAAAATAATACTGTCGAAGGAACTACTGTTTGCAGGAAACAACATGCACATAGCTATATTGCTTGGAAGATTATTGAAAGTGGGTGTGCTTGAAATAATTCTAAAAATGCATATGATGCAGTTATGCTATTTAATTATAAGGATTATGTGGTATGTTGTGTGGATCCCCGCCAGTCACATCATACATAGCAGGGATTTCCCTTTTTTCACACTAGCAGTTCTTGTTGCAACCCTTCTTGCAGGGATGAAATTTTGTGAATGTGGTGGCGACGGTGGGTTTGTACATGTAGATTGAACAGGAATCAGCTAGCCATTTTTTACAACCCATCCATAGTCCTAAGGCTTGAGGATGGCGTGGCTGCATGCTTTATATGCTGTTCGAAAGTATTTTCATTGGGTCCTCTGAAAATGTGAATAAATGACAGTGCCCTAAAGTTTGCATGACCCATTGCAGCGGAAAAACTTGTGAATGGATAGCTGTCTTGAGATGAGCGACGAATCACCAAAATAACAATGCAATGTATGACTGTAATTAGTACACTCTGTTTTATCCACCACCCAAGTAAAATTTAGTTGAACAAATGGAAAAATCACTTTGTTCCTCCTGGTACCATGTCTGACATAGGAAAGCAAGAAAGCGAGTCTTCTTGTAAAAACTGTTGAAAACCTCTTGGATCGCTCCCTGATAGCTATTTTTCTATGTTCAGCAGAGCTTCTGGTTTTGATGTAAAAGAAATGGTGTCCACAGCTGCCATTACTGAGGATCATAATTATAGGAAGCTTTTGCCACCCGTGAGTGACCACACTCAGAACCATAAACGAAAGTATATAAGCGAAATTAATTTGTCTGACAAGAGTGAAGACATTTCTACGCTTCTGCAAATACAGAGTTTTCGTAAAATGAAAGCTCTTTTTATCGGACACAAAATAGATTATTAATCTTAGGCGAATCCCAAGCTATGTAATTCGTGGTTTGTTCGGATCTCGATTTGTTTGTAACAGTCTCTTTTAGCAATGAAATCTTGAGGGTAGTTCAAACCAAAAATTAATCCGAAAGAAATATAAATTTATATAGCAGATTCTATGTCTATCAAGAAAATCTTGTATTTTAAATACGTTTCAATAGTTTTTTTATATGATAGATATAGTTTTGCATTGTTTTTGAATATATTCAACCATGTGTCAGTGGTTTTTTAGATTATGACTTCGATTGACATCGCCGACATCGATCCGGTCACAGTCACGTGGTTAAGTCCACTTCAAATTCTTATATTATCGCTCACGCTGAATTCGTGTTTTTATTAACTATTATTAATAGTATTATCCGTACGCGCTGTTAATCAAATGTCAAAGTTACTTGAGTCTAGATTGTGTCTAGACTCGGCTCTAATTGTTACTCTAACTGTTAGTAGACTCAGACTATACTATAGACTAGTATAGACTATGGCCATAGGCTCCTGGCCTAGCCGCCCTAGGCCAGGGCTAGGACTAGACTTTGGTCTAATTCATTTTAAATCTAATAGTCTAATTCTAGACATTGCACATTACAAAATTGTGGCTGTCTACAAAAACGTATATAGGCCTAGTCTAATCGCTTTTCGTTTCATTTCATGAAATCAAAAAATTTGCGCTGCTTAACCTCATTTTCATGGAATTAAAATATATGATGTAGACTAGTCTACCATAAGACTGGTTGAATCGTCATTATTAGTGTAATAGTCGGCAGCACTTCCAGTCACTAGTGACATATTTTTGGAGTGACAAATTCATAATACAAAATTCATCTGGATTAAATTTGGTTTGGACTGTTCTTTCATGATTTTAATAAAATGTAGTCTAAAAAATATACAATCTTAGAAATTTAAGCGCTAGTGTTAACTTTAAATTAAGTTAAAAGCACAATGACCATATAATTTTGATTTAATTTAAATCAATGAGAGTGGTGATAGTTCACCAGTTTTAAATTTGATTTAAAATAGCAAGATTTGATGAACTTTTTGAGGAGATAACCAATTGCACATAAAAAATTTGTAGCTGTCTATACTTTATTTTTATATGACTATAAAGATCTAAAAATAAAATTTATGTTACAAATATTTTTAATAGTTTGTGTATATATTTGATAACAGCTTTGCGTGGTTGTTATTGAATCTGTCTGACCAATTATTTGGATTATGACCCTTATCTTTGTCTCATTGACATTGTTGGCTTTCCATGTGGTCTAGTCAGTCTCTAAACCTTACATTATCGTTCACTCATTCTTTGTTTCAATCGTGAATTTCCGTTGTTATTAAATTATCAAATTTAACAAATTGAGCATAAAACAAGAATTCTCATAATGCAGAGTAACACTGATCGGTTTCTCATTTATCAAACATTTGCGGAATAACATAATGAAAAAATCATTTGCATTTTTGCATCCAAATTTGGGTTTGGATGATGCTTCCATAACTTTTAATATGTCAAGGGGGATGGAAAATAGTTTCATCTTTGTTATATAAAAATTTTGGTTTCATTCAGGTGAAAAAGTACTATGTTAACTTGTTGTGATTCGCTGAGTAAAAATTTGAGATGGCGTTCACTTTAGACAATATTAATTTTATAAATCGACGATAATTGTGTCAGAGAATTTGTTTAACAAGGATTGATTAACTCTTGAGGCGATAACCACTTGAGCTGCTTTTATGCTAGTTTGTGGTTGACTCACTGATTCCTTTCAGGAACTGTTTTTCCTGTGGGCCATTCTTTGGCATTGCCACTGCGGCCTTATGGGGTTTCAGATAGGTCTTGTTGTCAGGAACATATGTTTTTGGCCTTTTTCCTCGTTGGGAGTTTCATCTTTGTTACTTAAATTTTTTGGGTACATTTTATTGTGTGATTTGCAGGGTCAACTTTATAAATTATCTTGATAAGAAGATTGATTCTTGTTGTGATTCGCTGAGTAAACATTTGAGATGGTGCTCACTTTAATGCAATAGACAATATTAATTTTATAAATCAATGATAATTGTCTCAGAGAATTTGTTTAACAAAGATTGATTAACTCTGGAGGCGATAACCACTTTGGCTGCTTTTATGCATTTATGCCAATTTGTGGTTGACTCACTGATTCCTTTCAGGAACTGTTTTTCCTGTGGGCCATTCTTTGGCATTGCCACTGCGGCCTTATGGGGTTTCAGATAGGTCTTGTTGTCAGGAACATATGTTTTTGGCCTTTTTCCTCATTTTTTGGAGTTTCATCTTTGTTACTTAAATTTTTTGGGTACATTTTATCGTGTGATTTGTAGGGCAAAAATTTCCAAATAATATAAATAAATAAGAAGAGCAATTGTTGTTTCTAGGATTTGATTTAGCAAGAATTGATAAACTCTGGAGGCGATAATCACATTGGCTGATGCCAATTTGTGGTGGACCCACTGATTCCTCTTTGATTGGAGTTTTCTTTTTTTTGTTACTTTTGGTCAATGAAGCATACATACCAGCCACTCTTAATCTCAAATTAAAATATACAATATTAGTGCTCATAAGGATATTTAAAAATAATTCATGTTAGGAAGTTAAGATTTAACGTTCTCATTAGTAATAATTTAAATTAATGATAAGAGATATAGTTGATAATTTCTTGATTTCATTTTATATAATTAATGCAATTATGCCAATTTGTGATGACTCTGGAATAATCCCAGGGGCTGGTTTTCCTGTAGGCCATTCTCTGGCTTTGCCAAAGTGACCTTAGGTTTCAAGTGGATCCTACGAAATTATGTTTTGGGTCACTTTTATTTTCCAAATAATACAAATAAATAAGAGGAGCAATTGTTGTTTCTAGGATTTGATTTAGCAAGAATTGATAAACTCTGGAGGCGATAATCACATTGGCTGATGCCAATTTGTGGTGGACCTACTGATTCCTCTTTGATTGGAGTTTTCTTTTTTTTGTTACTTTTGGTCAATGAAGCATACATACCAGCCACTCTTAATCTCAAATTAAAATATACAATATTAGTGCTCATAAGGATATTTAAAAATAATTCATGTTAGGAAGTTAAGATTTAACGTTCTCATTAGTAATAATTTAAATTAATGAGAAGAGATATAGTTGATAATTTCTTGATTTCATTTTATATAATTAATGCAATTATGCCAATTTGTGATGACTCTGGAATAATCCCAGGGGCTGGTTTTCCTGTAGGCCATTCTCTGGCTTTGCCAAAGTGACCTTAGGTTTCAAGTGGATCCTACGAAATTATGTTTTGGGTCACCTTTTTCTTTCTAAGTTTTCTTCTTTGTTGTTTGTTTTGTAAAGCTTAGTGATCCAGCTGCTTTGAAATTAAATAATAATAACAAAAAAAAAAAAAAAAAAAAAAAAAAAAAAAAAAAAAAAAAAAAAAAAATGGCCACAAGAATTAAATCTTTCATCATTCTTACTTAGATATATATATATATAATAAATAATTTGTAAATTAAAATAATTCGGAAGAGTATCCAAGTGTAGGAGTGTAAGGTAAAAGCAATATAATTATTCAATTAAACTACTGCAAGAGCATATTATTAGTCAATAAATACAAGGTCAGTTACAACAAGACTTGGCCAGTTGTTACAGGCCGCAGTAATTATTGCATGCCTTATACGCCAACTACATGATGCTCTCTGTCTAGCTTGATTAATCTAGCATCAGGACTTGCGCCAGCTGCTGAAATCAGTGCTAGTAATGATAGACAGGATGCATCCGGACTTGCGCCAGATGCAATGAACTTCATGAAGAACCAAACATATGATTATTCATTTGTTAGCTCGGCAGGACTTGCGCCAGCTGTTCTAACTATAGCAAACATGATGGGGAGTGATTTGCCAACTGGATTTGCGCCAGCTGCTGAAATCAGTGCTAGCAAGGATGGGCAGGATGCAATAAACTTTGTGAAGAACCGAACATATGATTTTTCATTTGTTAGTTCGGCAGGACTTGCGCCAGCTGTTCTAACAATGGAAAACAGGATGGGGAGTGATTTGCCAACCCGATTTCGGCCAGTCGGTTTTTGATACAATATCCACAAGCTCATTCTTACAGGTGGAATTACTTTAAATGTGAATGATTTATGTCCTTTTTCTTCTCCCGTAGAAGAGAAGAAAAAGCTAAAATTTTTACTTTTTCGTCAATAACTGCGTGAGTAAGAAATTATAATTATTATTATTATTATTTTTTTTAGAATTCTTTAGATCTTGCTTTTGAATGTATATGTAAACACCATTTTTAGTGAATACAGCAATACTCAAGATGTGGACCATTTCCTCATGTTCCTAATTTGCTTCAAATCCTTCTAAATCTATGTTTTGTGGTCTTCTTATGTTTTCAAAGTGTGTCTGCAATACCTAGGTCAGCTCAAAATGAGGTCTGTATACTTCTGTTGTCAGATTTTACACTTACAGAAAATAAAATTCCACTGACATATAAATCCCGCCAGTCAAAACACTACTCAGACTTGCTTCAGGAATTATAAATACAATAGATGTTATGATAATGTGTCCCTTATTATCTACATTTGGAAATTTTAATTATTCGGTTATCTATTCATTACATGTAAATTTCAAGTTTCACTTCTGTAGACATCCTAATTTCAATTTAAAAACTAAATTTCAGACTATATAGCACTTCACTATTTAGAATTAGTGTTGTTTCTGATGCCGCAAGTAATGGTGGATTAGACAGATGAGAGGTTGGAATTCATATGTGTTCTTACGATGCATTCGTAAGTTTGTGTTGTTGGGGTCAGACACTTTGTGTCTGTGTGCCGTTTTCATACCCTCCTCAACAACAGATAATCTTGTTTAATAATGTTATTGATAGATTTTGTCAATATTATGTAATTTGTATGTAATGATACAAGAGTCAATGTTCATTAATATATTAATGTGAACAATTAGTAGATTGTTATTGATAGGTTTGGTTTTGTGTGAACAATTACTAGATTGTTATTGATAGTTTGGTTGATATTATCTAATTTGTTTGTAATGATACAAGAGTCAAAGTTCACATTTAAATAGTAGATTAGATCAATCAGAGACATGTATAAATATTCATAGTAGATTAGATCAATCAGAGACATGTATAAATAGTCCTAGTAGATTTGATCAATTTGAGACATGTATAAATATTCATAGTAGATTAGATCAATTAGAGACATGTATAAATATTCACTGGTTAATCCTGTTAACTGACTGTCAAGTAAATTTATACCTATTTTGGTCTTAGGGCTTCACTCTGTTACAACCACGTTTACATTAACAACATTTGAAGTGAAGCCCTTTTTATTTGTAGTCGTTTAATTTGATGTTTATTTTTAATAAACAAATTTTCCCCATTTTATGTGTCTGTTTTTTGTACGATAAATACAGAGTTTTCGTAAAATGAAAGCTCTTTTTATCGGACACAAAATAGATTATTAATCTTAGGCGAATCCCAAGCTATGTAATTCGTGGTTTGTTCGGATCTCGATTTGTTTGTAACAGTCTCTTTTAGCAATGAAATCTTGAGGGTAGTTCAAACCAAAAATTAATCCGAAAGAAATATAAATTTATATAGCAGATTCTATGTCTATCAAGAAAATCCCACCTCCTCCCTCTTCCATCCGCTGCAAGTTTTTTGTTCATTTTTCTTCTGACCGTTTTCATACCCTCCTCAACAACAGATAATCTTGTTTAATAATGTTATTGATAGATTTTGTCAATATTATGTAATTTGTATGTAATGATACAAGAGTCAATGTTCATTAATATATTAATGTGAACAATTAGTAGATTGTTATTGATAGGTTTGGTTTTGTGTGAACAATTACTAGATTGTTATTGATAGTTTGGTTGATATTATCTAATTTGTTTGTAATGATACAAGAGTCAAAGTTCACATTTAAATAGTAGATTAGATCAATCAGAGACATGTATAAATATTCATAGTAGATTAGATCAATCAGAGACATGTATAAATAGTCCCAGTAGATTTGATCAATTTGAGACATGTATAAATATTCATAGTAGATTAGATCAATTAGAGACATGTATAAATATTCACTGGTTAATCCTGTTAACTGACTGTCAAGTAAATTTATACCTATTTTGGTCTTAGGGCTTCACTCTGTTACAACCACGTTTACATTAACAACATTTGAAGTGAAGCCCTTTTTATTTGTAGTCGTTTAATTTGATGTTTATTTTTAATAAACAAATTTTCCCCATTTTATGTGTCTGTTTTTTGTACGATAAATAACAAAATAGTAAGTGGTGGAGACATTAACATAATAACTTTATTGGTGATCATGAATGTAGCATGGTGCTCACATTGAAATAACGGTAGATGTGTATGACCAGGCAAAGTAGCTTCTCGTGAACACATAATCCAACTTCGAAGGCTGTGAAATTGCTGCCACTCTCTTGCTTTCGAACAGCATCTAAAGCGTGCAGCATTGGCAACAGCACTTGACAATTTAGCTTACATCGCCAAGCTTACCTGCAAGCCCGAGGACTATGAGCGGGTTGTATAAAATGATAAACTGATCCCAGGTAAATCTACACACCAACCATGGGCACCACATATCACACAATTCCATGTGGCTGCAAGAAGGGCTGCAACAAAAACTGCTCGAGTGAGAAAAGAAAAATACCTGCTATGTAGAATGTGACTGTCAGGGATATCTAATCAAAGGTAGCCGTGTACAACACATTGAGATTTTAATTAAAAATGATCATGATAATTGAATAACACAATTGTCTTTCATACACTATACAACTTTTTTCATTTTTTATTTGTTAACCACACTCAAATTCAATGATCCTCTAACTTGTACAATCTATAGCTAATCCCTACAAACAGTGATTATTTTGACAGTATTATAATCAGTGTTATTCAATTTCGTTGTGTGTAACTGCAGGCTGACTACTTGTTGTCGTAGAATTATGCTTAACGTCGCTCGGCACTAATGGTCATTTAAGTGATATTCTAGTACGATAAAAACAGTGCAGTCCATTAATGTCCATTGATGACCAATGTACAGATGATGACGTGAGGGTGGGGTGATAGGGCGTGGTGGTTTACTGCCCGATGTTCTGGGCATGTCTAGGGTATTTACCCTCAGACATGCCCAGACGATCGAAGATTTGGGTTTTGATATGCAATTTAATGCTGAAACACCGAGGCCTTTAGCACAGCTCCGCTATCCTCTGGTCGAATAGTCACAATCGTTGAGGGTAACTCCATTCATCCCACGTGAGAGACCTAATGTCACACACTATTGCCTGTGGTTTAAAGCTCTAGCATGGCCAAAATAAGTGCCTGCACTGATGCGGAAGCTGCATTGGCACGACCATTGAGTGGAAGAAACAGGCTACGGGTGCGAAAAAGTACTACTACTAGCAGCCATCCCAGTACCCCTTAGACTGATTATGTTATGAAGTGATTATAATACCAAATGCTATATCACTACAAGGGCTAATACTTATTCCATATCAAGTTTATGATCAATAAACATTATCATTGTTATGACATTGAATGCTCATGATACTTTCTTATTAAAAGTGATTATCAATATCCAGTGCGAAACATTATTTCCAAAACATAAAAGCAAAGTTGTGTGCACTGGTACACATATTTACAAGACATAACATCACTTCAGGACTGGTTTTATATTGATATTTGACCCTGAAAATATTGGTCTAGACAACTTTAAAAGCAAATTATCTTAAATATTGCCCGAGATATTGACAAATTCAGGTTTTTTGGTGATGGCCGCCATTATTGGCTTCTTTCCAATTTCCATTGGTCGATTTGCAAGGTTGTGCACCTAGGTTGTGATCCTAAATATATGTAGAAATCATTTCAGGTGCCCACATTTTTACAACACGCCGTGTCAGTTTTCCAGAAAATATGATGTTCACCCCCTGGGTGGTAGTTCTACAAATAATAGTGCCGTATTATAATGTAAATGATATGTCTATTTACCTCTTTTATCGCTGTCATATACATGTGATGTAAATGGTGTTACTTTAACCCTTTGAGTCACATTATTATTATTTTGGCAAACTGCAATGCAAAATATGACGTTAGCATACTCTTCTAAGTGTTACTCTGTCACTGGGGTAGATAAAGTGACAATAATCAGCAGTCATAATTCGGAATATATAGATACTTGATTTACCGAAATATTTGGTATCCATGGCAATGTTTGTTCTTCACTATTTATGTATTGGACACGCTTCAAAGCGCGGTTGTTACTCAAGGGGTTAAATCATGTTAGCATGTGAATTCAGAACAGTGTGCGGATGATAACCTCATTCTGGGAGGAAGTTATTCAGATATAACTATGATATAACACAATATAAAACTAAAGAGATACAAAAGACATCAAAAACCTCTAAAAAAAATCAATAAATATATTTTGACAGTATAATGATGTCTGGCATTGTATTCCTTGATCCAAAAACCCTAATCTAGACACTAAGATCGCTTAAATATGATATCTAGAAGCTAAGATATCTTGATTTTAGGTTCGACTGGCGGCCATTTTAAATTATGGCGGCCATCTTGTAATAATGAATATAGTCTTGTGTATAAGATTTAACTCTCTGAAATTAAATATATATTATCAGGCATTATCATCATTTTATCTAAAAAAAAGTTGTGCACTTTTTGCTAAAACATGTGATGTGTGATATTATATTTTAATGGTCACGTGACCTATGACCTACCAATGACCCCAAAAATAATATTGTCGTCAAAAATGCAATATGGGATCTCAAAACCCAAACTTAAAGTTAAACAACACATTTCTACGATTGCCGGGATTGTTTTGATAGCCGATTACTTTTTTGGCGGCCATTTTTGAAATATGCAAATTAGCTAATTAAATATGCAAAATTTCGAATGATTTCTGGCAGATTTGAAATCTGCGGGAAAAAATACAATAGAAACCGTTGAGAAAAATTTGACAGACATGTTTATTAGATTGGTTAGGATATATCCCTGTCTAACACGTATGTATGAAAGAATGAATGAATGAATGAATGAATGAATGAATGAATGAATGAATGAATGAATAAATGAATGAATAAATGAATGAATGAATAAATGCATGAATGTATAAATGAAAGAATAAATGAAAGAATAAATAGTGGATAGGTTAAGTGACTTTTGACTTCAAGTCATGATGCAAACGATTCCTTTGGTATGGAATTACCCATAAGGGCATATACAAATATCTATCCAAAGACACAAGTGAGATCGGCCTTCGTATTTCAAATATTAGCCTTTTTTTCAAAAAGGTCGCCAAAAAACACAAAAATCCCAATTTTCATATCTGTCATGCTTAAAATTACAATTTGGCGTCAATATATACATTTAAAACGTCAGGAAACGAAACAAAATACTTACAAGAAAGGAACTCACGATATTTTTAGCTTAACAGGGCCAACAATGGCTTAAAGGTAACATTATTCCCCTCTAATTGGCCGCATAGGCTACGCGTCCAAATTTTAAAATTAAAATAATTTTAAAACACTAGATCTATATTTCCACTTTTTGCTGTCTAGTGCATAGTCATGTGCACGGTGTACATGTACACTGTGCTCCAAATAAGATAAGAATAAGTTATTAGATTATTAATCGATCACATAATAAACGTCTATATAACCGTCATAATAACCATGTCCTTCTGTAGGCTTGTGATGCTATTTTTTTAAATGTTAAAATAACAAATGTGCTTACTTTATGTTTCGGTGGATCTACTACTGCAACATCCCTGCAAATAATAGGCTAAACTATGTGATATAAATTCCTGCTTGACTATACTTAATTATTTTAGATTTCTATAAGATACTGGTAGAGTCTATGTTATATTGTTATAGTAGAATGATTGACCTTCAAGTTTATGTAAATGTACAAATGCCCCCATTAATACGATGGACTAGAGGTCGTGTTCCATTTGTCAAGGTCATAAAACTAATAATTGCATGTTACAAAGAAGTGAAAGACAATATTGCAGAGTTGAGCGAATTAGACGAGTTGCCTGATTTCGCAGTCTTCAGTAAAATTTGTGATAGTGGTGGTATTTCTCGTAGTAGTAGTTCTGGTGGTGAAGGTGCACAAGATGTAGTGCAGCTAATGATGACTAATCCTGTGTTGTGGCATAAAAGATGCAGAAATGCAATTGATAACCAAAAAGTAGAGAGGGCAAAAACCCGCACGAAGAATCAATCAGCCCAGTCAAAACACGGCAGCGGTGCAATGTCTTCAACATAAATTTCATGTATACCATCAAAATCATACAGTAAGCCATGATGTTTTTTCTGCGGTAAGGTAGAAAAAAATGAGAAAGCTGCAACATTTGGTTTAAATAAAAAAAAAATAATGAATGTGCACAACTGTTGGGCGACAAGCATATTATGGCCAAAATAGAGCTGAAGGTGATATGATCTCATTTGATGCTGTCTACCATTGAGCATGCCTGACTAATCTTTACAGGAAAGCAGAAACTATTGGATGTGATATGATACTGGGATCAACGTAACTCAAGTAATAAAAGCACATGTTCTGCATGAGTTAATTGATCATTTAGAAAAGTATCCTGACTGATCGAAAGACTAATTCCTGATATCAAATCAAAACGAACAAATCATGTTTAGTCCCTTGTATTTGATGACCTCGGCAAATCTGTTCTCGACGTGAAAGGAAATAGAACCACATATTATGTTACCATTATTTTCAAGGCAGCTAAATAATTTGTAAAGAATATCTTCATCTTTAGCACGAATTTAAAGGTACCTTTGCTACATCATCTGAATCCAATTCTACGTAAAGGATATCTTTATCTTCAGCAATAATTTACAGGTTCCTTTCCTACAACATATGAATCTAATTCTATCCCGCCAATCTTTTAAGTCATTTTTACACATGCTGCTTGACGGATCAGGTATTGATCAACCACCACCTGGACATGACAAATCAAAAGTTACAGCGTCCATTGGAAAACATGTCACATTCAACTCTGTGAAGCGTAGATCCAAAAACCGTAGCAGCGTTCCTTGTCATATAAGATAGCGACAAGCAACAGTATATGTTGCACTTAAGCTTCATCTTCAAACTGGTAGTGCTTCTCTACGGCAGACCACTCATCAACGAGGACTGTGAGTATCATAGGACAGACTGAGAACATTTAGCACAGATATCACAAAATCAATATTAAAGCACTGAGAACAAATTGGTGTCGTTGTTCCACATCAGGCATCAGGGTGTTTCACTGCAGGTGGGTTTGATAATATCGACCACAACCACAGCACCACAGTACCACAGCACCACAGCAACATCTGCCCTTCATGGAACATACATAGGCCTAAGCATTCAACAACAAAAATTTTCTGAATACCAGCAGGGTTAACATTTCCATAACAGCCTAGATCCAGTAGAAATGGGACAAAACATGTGAAATCTTTACCTGCTTGTTACAGAGAACGATGTATCTAGATATCACCCTTTTACACGACGAAGTTTTCTATATTTCTCCTCTCAATATTAGTCATTCATATCCAGTTCCCAACCTGTCACCAAAACTATTATCGAAAATGGGTACTAGTGGTTGGACGATGTCAATAAACTTCTAGAGAAAACATAACCTCGAGGATGGAGAATGGATCTCTTGGGCTGCGTACCATGCCAGCATTACAGAACCACTTTCATTCCCACCATCTTAATCGTACATGTTGTATTTTAATCCTGATCAGACCTCTGTGATATTTGCGGATCCGCCACTTTTTTCTCTGGCGACGAAACGCTAATGGAAATTCCCTCAAACAAAATTTGGTGAAGATTCTCTCCTGGTGATACTTGGCCCAATGTATACAGAAACAAGAGGCCAGCCGGTCACCACAAACCACCGCCTCCTCCGCGTGATGGCAGTTGTTCAGGGTGGATCCTTCCCTGACCTCTCTCATTCTGTTTTACAGTAATGGTCTACCTATTTAGCACAGTATGCCATATATATTACGGATATTAAAGTCAATGATGATCACAAGTCGGCCATTTTTTAATTAGATCAAGTTGGACATTTCTCAGGCAATATCCCACTCTGAAATCACACATTTTGTTTTATAGTAATGGTCTAGTTATCTGGCACAGTTTTGAAACGGCACATTTTGTTTATACTTGATAATGGTATAGCTATCTGGCTCGATTTGCCAAATATCGGGCATATTGAAATTAATTATGGCTTAGAATCGGTCATTTTGAATTTGATTAAGTTTAAAGTTTTCAAGGTATACACATTTTGCTTCATAGTATTGATCAAGCTATCTGGAACAATTAGCAAGATATCGGTCATATTAACGTTAATTATGGCTGATATTTACGGAGCTATTTAAATGGACATCTCAAAAAAAAATATTTCAGCTGAAAGAAATTAATTGGAGCGCACCAAATCATTTGGTTTGTACCAACTAATCATTTGGCGCGCACCAAATCATTTGGCTTGCACCAAAAATTCATTTGGCGTGCACCAAATCATTTGGCTTGAACCAAATAATCATTTGGCGCGAACAAAATCATTTGACTTGAACCAAATAATCATTTGGCGCGAACCAAATCATTTGTTCTGAACCAAATAATCATTTGGCTCGCACCAAATCATTTGGCTCGAACCAAATAATCATTTGGCGCGAACCAAATCATTTGGCTGGAACCAAATAATCATTTGGCTCGCGCCAAATCATTTGGCGCAAACCAAATAATCATTTGGCGCGAACCAAATCATTTGACTTGAACCTAATAATCATTTAGCGCGAACCAAATCATTTGGCTTGAACCAATCATTTGTCACGCACCAAATCATTTGGTTCGAACCAAATTTTCATTTAGTGCGCACCAAATCATTTGGCTCGAACCAAATAATCATTTGGCGCGAACCAAATCATTTGGCTTGAACCAAATAATCATTTGGCTTGAACCAAATCATTTGGCTTGAACCAAATAATTATATGGCGCGCATCAAATCATTTGGTTCGAACCAAATAATCATTTTGCGCGAACCAAATTATTTGGTTCAAGCCAAATGATTTGGTTCGCGCCAAATGATTATTTGGTTCAAGCCAAATGATTTCGTTCGCGCCAAATGACTATTAGGGTCAAGCCAAATGATTTGGCGCGCTCCAATTGAATACTTCCAGGTGAAATATATTTTTTAGAGATGTCCCTTAAAAAGCTCCGTATCCCCACCTAAAACCACACATTTTGTTTTATAGTAGTGGCCTAATCATCTGGCACGGTTCGACAGATATCAGGTATGTTAAAGTTAATTATGGCCGACTCTGCTCCGGTATACATGTTATACTACATCACCCATAATTTCACGGTATATACCAGAACTTGCAATTTCTCAATGCAAGACTGCAAAACCCCTTGCAAATGTTGTGTACAGAGGCAGCCGTGCATGCCCCTCTGTGGATGTAAAAGTACATACTCGCGTCATACTTAAAGGGACTCAATCAGGCTAAAATCGTAAAAAAATCGGTGATTTTATTTTGGCTTCTTAATATTACCATATGATGTAAACATGTCCATAGACTAGAACTGCAAAAGTGTTTAATTTTTGTGCCGCGCATTCACCAGTTAGGCTAGATATAGAGCCGAAATTCCCGATTTCTTATTTCGGACATGCATGTCCAAAATAAGAAATGCGCGAATTTCGTCTCTGTATAAATAATGTACCAATTCCGAGTGTTTGTTTACCATTATTTTCCATGGAAATTGAATTATTCATAGCAGAAGTAAAAAAAAAATATGGTTACCTCTACACTTGGTTGATCCCTGGGCTAAAAATGTCGACTTTAGCACCAAAATGGTCATCACAGCTATAATAGAATTGAGAGTAGTAAAATATGTTATTGTTTCGGCGGCCATTTTGAAAAAACCGCAAATATTTCACATTTGAGGCCGGATAGAGCTCGTGTCTTTGGATATTTTTTTCCCTATGGACCTAAGGTACATTATTGCCAAAAGAAACATTTGCATCATGATCTGAAGAAAACACCCTATTTTGTGCAGTTAACCTGCTTACTAAAATGAATATAGAGCAATGAATGACCATGCAGTGAACTTGACCAGTGAGCGGGGAATAAATATAAATTATGTTCCTTTGAATCGTAAATTCCAGACCCATGGGCTAATAGGCAGCTTTAAACCACCATATCAAGTCCCCAGCTTACTTTACAATCGCTGCATATTTTATGCTAATATATTATCTTATAATAACCTACTTATAATTTACCTTATTGCAATCGTAGACTATGAAAACTATGGTGTAGATGCCACATCATTCATTTTTGAATCGGATAAGTTTCCGAGATACTTTTTAAAACAGTAGCATGGTTCAAATAATGTATATTTGGTTAAAAAGTTACTGATTGAAAAAAAATCAATCGCCGTTAATTTGCAAACTGTATGCTAATAGATAATCTTGACCTAGCCTACAGTTTATTTAACTGAAATAGCTGATAGCTTCCAAGATATTGCTTGAAATTTTCTATAACGGTCGCGAATTAGCACATTATTTGCAAAACATTCTAGAGATATCCAAAATAACGTGTTTTTTAAATAGTCCATAAAATAACATGTTTAAGTTTTAATCGTCCCCAAGTCAACGCCAGAAAACAGACCAATTGCGACAATCAAAAACATCCATTTAGTACATCTGAGACACCTATGGTTATAAAAAAAAAAGTTTTATTTGTTTATTTGAAGAGAGGGATGGTCATTCCTTACATAGCGTTTCTTTTAGAATTAAGTTGATTGAATTTTTTTTTTAATTTATTTATTAAGATTTGCCTAATATACAGTAATTTGTTCAATGATAACAAAAAATGATAGTCATGATAATAGTCTACTGCTGGTTGGAACATGGCATCAGATATGTGATATCTATGCTAGGCCTGTCCCATAAGAATGTTAATAAAGCACGTGTGCAGAAATTATGAAAAACGCATCCCAGCAAAACACGAGACGCCCAGCAAACACCGGGTGAACCTCCCGTGCCTGCTGGAATGCTCGAAAAAAAATAGAAAGAAAGTGTTTCATGCCAGGCGACATCGCGGACAGCGACAAACGGTAACCCACATGCAGGAGTTGTCAATATCATAGGTCGTGGTCAACTTTACAATATAAAAATAATATTACCCTGGGTGTTGATCCTCCTAGCGCGTTTGCTGGCCGTCTGTTACTTTTTGCTCAGATTTATTACCTCACTGTCAATTCAAGGGTGGAGAATAATGCCACGGGGTATACAAATATATTTAATTTTTCTTCCAATTTAGAGACCCGATTATCACAAATACGATTAATGTCGGGTATACCCATCGAGTCACCAACTATGCTGATCAAATCAGCGTTAGTCAAGTAGTCAAAAACTGATCTAGTCATGCAGTTCACTAGCCTTGATAGAAAAATTAATAAGGTAATGATCCGATGGAAATGGGTCCTGTTCAACATCTATATCCGTAATTAAATGGGGTGATGTAGATAATATTAAATCAAATCTGTTTGATTGGTTGAGCACATAATTATATGTTTTAGGCAGAATTCTTGGAATATATCATAATAGTACCAGTAGTTGTTATTATCCGTAAGTGTTGGAGAAACCTCGTATACGATGGAGACAGTTATCAAAAGGTGGTCGGTAATAAGTCAGAAGAGCTATACTCGGGAGTTTAGGAATAATTCTTTCAACAACAATGATCTCATTATGTCGATTATTCTGTACCATTAGATCAGATCTCAGTTTTGAATAAATACTAGTGTGGATAGCTGTTAAAACGCCACCGTACCCTCCGCGATCCTGTCTATAAATGTTAAAATCAGCTTCACGTAATATTTCACATTTTTTTTATATCTTCTGTTAACCACGACTCGGTTACTGAAATAACGTTTGCTTGTTTTAATTCTGCGAGTGATTGAAAATCTTTTAATTTATTATGATTTTTTGAAAAAGACTTTAAACTCCTAGTATTAAGTAGAAACGCGTTTATAGGGCCTATAATTAGATGGGCCAGGATTACGCTCTATATCTCCGCTGAATAACAAGAGTGTAAATAACCAATACAAACTTCCCAGTCAACAAAGAAAACTGATGATAAGGTAACCATTGAGAATTATACCAGGCTTAAAGGGACCCCTTGGGATGAGACATTTTCAATGTTGTCAATTTTGCAAATTTGATTTATACAAAGCTATATAGCCTACTGATCTTAACTGAAAATACGAAAATGTCAAAAAACAATTTTAAAGCACCGAAAAAGAGTGAAATAGTTGTATTTCCAGGTCGTATATTACCATGTAAACAAAACAAGTCAGCAATATTCAGCACTTTACATCACATATTCCCACGTATCAGACGGTAAGATCAGAGCATTCGCCGCTAATTGGTGTCTTATAGTCAGGACACGGGAGGACACACCTGCAGCACTGATTGTCTACCCAACGCTGGGCCGATGCCATCAGCATGTGGCCCAATGCTGTGAAAACATTCAATCGTTCTTCAGGCATACAAATAGTTTGTTTAGGTTACTTCTGTTTTCATAGAAATGTTGATTAAAAATATTTGTAAAAATATGAAAATTCTGAAAAAATAAAAACATGATCCGTGGGATGCACTACTTCAGTACGGAAAATAAAAACGAAAATTGATGTCATCCCAAGGGGCTGCTTTAATGCCACGATCCCGATATGTGCCAATACGCGCTCTATATGTTTCAATATCACATTTATAATATTTATAGTCTAGAGTTAGGATAGAATTAAAACATATAGAGCGCGATAACACCCGAGCACGCGGAATTACAAAAACCTATCGCATTTCGGAGTCGCAGGCATGAGACACAACATAAAAAATGAGAATACAAGATTAATAAACTGTTCTTTACAGTGTGTGTTATATATGAACACACTGCACACATTATGAGGTCGAATGCAGAAAATGAAAGCATGCACTCTGGTTATTACTTTATAAGGTAATAACCAGTGTGTACAAACACTGGTCCAGCGCTGGTGCAATATCAATTTAGCTGAATAGACCACATCAAAGATGAAACACGAGACCAAGTCAACCCCGGCCCAATGCTAGCCCAACATTGGCACAACATTGAACCAGCTCGGGACCAATGCATTGAATGAATGCGAACAATGAATATAAACTGTGTGGGCCTTCCGAGCCAACAACAGACGCTAAGCCAGTAAATAAATGAAATGAATCGGGCTTTAGGCCACCTTTGTGCACATATAGGCTAAACTGGGCCAGGAGAACCTCCTGAGGATGGTGAGATGATTGAGATGACACTGTCCTCCAGACACAGGATTCGAAATTCGACCCCTGGTGGTCTGAGGCCGAGCACGCTACCTCTCGGTCACGGAGGATCCCCATAATACTGACTTTCACACGTGGATGGGGAAGAAACATTTTTTGTTTTTTTTCAAACCGCCGAGACCGGGAACCGAACCCTGAACTCTGGCGTGAAAGGCAGCGGTGCTTACCACTACCCTAGGGCCCCCGCCCCGCTAAGCCAGTGCCATATCGATATCGGGTCAACGTCTGGCATCGGCAGGTTTAATATTTATGTCTCCCCTCTATAGAGGTGGAGAAATATTGCTTTACCTCTCACCGCTCAGTTTGTTGCCCCACCGTCTACAAAGCTGAGCCAACATTAGCCTAGTATTGGGTTACCGTGTCGTGTTTGACGCGACGCTGAATGTAGGCCAGCGTCACAGACGGCGGGCCAACATGTAGTAGGCCTAGTTATTATGTATAAGATAATTAGTGAAGAACACGGCATTATTAGAAAGAAGCATCTGAGGGCGGAGCCCGAAGAGGCTTCTTTCTAATAATACCAGTGTTCTGAACTGATTATCGGACATAGTCGTTACCAGAACCCCTCCCCTGTGTCTACCCCACCTTTGAACTCCAAAAATTTCCATCAACCAAAGTTTTGTTTATTGTTGAAATTTGGACACGCTGTTGCGTCCCAATTTGTAATAACGTTCCTATTTGTAATAAATTATTACAAATTGGAACGCATATGTAATGCAATTGCGTCCCAATTTGTAATAAATTATTACAAATTGGAACGCATTTGCACTGCAGCTGCGTCCCAATTTGTAATAAATTATTACAAATTGGCACGCATTTGCAATGCATTTGCGCTCCAATTTGTAATAAAAAAGTATATTTCAGATGATACACAGAGAACACTGGTGACCATAGGGTAACGTTCTTTGCCTCTGAGCAGCAGATTTCGGGTGAATGTGGGCCTTGACATTGTCATAATTCATATCATTAAATTGACTTAGTACAAGTCGTTCAAACGACTTCTATGTCGTTAAATCGACTTTTGCTAAATCGCTATACCGAGTTATTAGTCATTAAATCGATTTAGTATAAAGAAATGTAACTGACTTATAAGTCGTTATAGCAACTTATGCTGGTCGATTTAACGACTTACTAAGTCGATTTACTAAGTCAATTTAACGACTTATAAGTCGTTTTAACGACTTGCACCAAATCGATTTAACGACTTAAACTAAGTCGATTTAACGACTTATTCTAATTCATTATTACTAATTAGCATAAGTTGATTTCACGACTTATAAGTCGTTATAACGAGATAAAAACTATTGTCATGTCGTTTCGATGCTTCCTTACACTTGCAATACATTTGCGTTCCAATTTGTAATAATTTATTACAAATCGGGACGCAATTGCATTGGAAATGCGTTCCAATTTGTAATAATTTATTACAAATTGGGACGCAATTGCATTGCAAATGCGTTCCAATTTGTAATAATTTATTACATTATATGAGTTATGAAAATGTCAAAGGCCACAGTCACCCGTAGTCTTCTGTTCAGAGGCAAAGAACGTTACCCTTGAGTCACTGGTGTTGTTCTCTGCGCATCATCTGAAATACCTGACAGCTCATAACAAGTAACATGTATTACAAATTGGAACGCAAATTTATTGCAAGTGTAGGGAAGCATCGAAACGACATGACAATTTTTTTTATCTCGTTTTAACGACTTATAAGTTGTGAAATTGACTTATGTTAATTCGTAATAACGAATTACGATGAGTCGTTAAATCGACTCAGTTAGATCGACTTGGCACAAGTCGCTATAATGACTATAATTCGTTATAACGACCTAGTAAATCGTTAAATCGACTCAGTATAACGACTTATAAGTCGTTAAATTGACTTAGTATAAGTCGTTAAATTGACTTAGTATCAGTCGCTTTAACGACTTATAAGTCGTCAGGTCGAACTGGCATAAATCGTTAAATCGACTTAGTATAAGTCATTAAATCGACTTGGTCTAAGTCGCTATAACGACTGTTAAGTCGCTATAACGACTGTTAAGTCGTTATAGCGACTTATAAGTCGTTAAATTGACTTAGAATAAGTTGTTATATAATGACCTATAAGTCGTTAAATCGACTAAGCATAAGTCGTAAATCGACTTAGTATACGTCGTTAAATCGACTTAGTTTAAGTCGTTAAATCGACGTAGTGCAAGTCGTTATAACGACTTATAAGTCGCTAAATTGACTTAGTACATCGACTTAGTAAGTCGTTAAATCGACTTAGTATAAGTTGTCATAACGTTTTATAAGTCAGTTACATTTCGTTATACTAAATCGATTTAATGACTAATAACTCGGTATAGCGACTTAGCATAAGTCGATTTAACGACATAGAAGTCGTTTGAACGACTTGTACTAAGTCAATTTAATGATATGAATTATGAGAATGTCAACGCCCAGATTCACCCGAAATCTGCTGCTCAGAGGCAAAGAAGTTACCCTATGGTCACCAGTGTTCTCTGTGTATCATCTGAAATATAATATTTTATTACAAATTGGAACGCAAACGCATTGCAAATGCGTGCCAATTTGTAATAATTTATTACAAATTGGGACGCAGCTGCAGTGCAAATGCCTTCCAATTTGTAATAGTTTATTACAAATTGGGACGCAATTGCATTACATATGCGTTCCAATTTGTAATAATTTATTACAAATTGGAACGTTATTACAAATTGGGACGCAACACACGCCCACTTATAGGAGAAGGGTTGTGTGCTCATAGAAACTGATGACAAAAATAAATCTGGTGTCATTTAACATAGTACTTGCTGGTGAAACGTGCTTCATCACAGTAACTTGATTCTTGATGTTTCCCAGTCGTTAATAAATATTTGGTATGTACAATATAACTTTTTCTTTATCAATTATAAAGCTATTTATGTTAATTTGAAATTTTTCAATGTAATATTTATATATATAATTATTTATCATCTTTATATTCATGTTTATATTTCTCTGACATTCACAATCAAACTAATAATCAATGGCTCATAACAAATCATACCAAATCAGAATAATAAAATATAACTTCAGGTATTGCTCAGCATAAAAATCAATGCTGGGTCAATATCATATTCCATGCATCAAACAGGATACATTCAAATTAGGTCGGTTTAATGTTGGGCCAGCATCGCAGAAGTTGGACCATCGTTTTGACGTAGATAAGCACCGTTTATAGGCCTACAACTGATATACGGCTTCAAATGGGTGAAAAATTTATTATAAATATTTCGGCTCATAGGCCTTATAGGGTCGTGTTTTTGTTTTGGGTACGTTGAAAAGAGGGGGGGGGGGGTACCTCGTGGGTACCGCCGGCGACCCCTCTCTCAATCCGACACAGAGCTGTGTGTTCAATGCGGGACGTGTGTTCGAATGACTGAGCTGCTCATAGAGATAGGGTTACCAAGCATTATTAGCCAAAAAACATGCAACCTTGGCCGGAAGCTGGTCAAATATTGGCCAACGTCGAAAACGTTGGAAATACATTACACTGATGCTGGACCAATGTGGCCTATTTGTCGCTTCTAGATAGTGCTTCCTGGACGGCCAGATAGAGCTCGGTAGACAGTCAGAACAATGGTTTGGGCGTCTAATAATACCTAGGTCAAATCTAATAATGCTGTGTGAACTGAATCAAGACGGCCTTATTTCAGAGAATGTCGAGTAAACACAATAGAAAAACAGCCCTGGTAATGACTATAGGGCCCGAACCTTGTACAAGAAATATAACGAGTAGAGGAGTTCTATTGCGAGTACAATGACGAGGGCCGGACAATAACTAGCTTGCAGTACTTAGGTAAGTTGTCCTTTGTTTTTTATTTGAATAGGCTTAAAAGTCTGAAGAACAAACAAAAGACGGCAACCAGGCATACTGGCACCTTAGAGTGCTGGTACTCAACAAGCTTTAGTGCTGACTAACGTTGGTCCATTGTCAACAATGTTGGCTCAGAATTAGCCCAATATTGTTTCAACGTCTAGTGTTTGCTGGGTATAATGAAGGGAGATGTCACAACATGTTTATACTTCATGCGGGGCCACTGGCGATGACGTTGGTCCAACATGAAAACAACATAGGGTCAACGTTTGTTCAATCAGTCACTATCCAGAAATCACAATAGTGTATAAAGAATCATAATGCTCAGAGTCATGTAGTTTCGCAATTAGTCTGGTGCGGTATGTCAGAAATATGCCTAAAATTAAAAGTTCTTGCCAAAATTGATTTTATTGTTTTTTTGACTTTATTAGGGGTCAAATAAGCCAGAAATATTGGGGTTCAATTTTTCCCGCCCCTCAACCTCGTTTTATGACACATTCAAAATGGCCGCCATCAAAATCACATATTTGGCTATAACTTGGGCCCTAGCATGGCTAGAGTTACGATTTTGATGTCTATACCCATGTTTTTGGGTACGAGGAATCCAATAGTGCCCATAAAAAATGTGGATGTATCTTAGATATTCTAAAATTAACGATAAAACACATTTTTGATACGTTTTCGGTCATTTTTTCCGCGAATTCGAAAAAAAACTAAAATTCAAACATTGAGCGTTGTTTAGTATGTATTATAATAAACAGTACATTGTTGATGGTTTCTGAATGATGGGTGTTCCGTTAATGGACCCCAAATAGTTGACCAAGGTGACGTAAAGCGATTGTAAAAACTGAACAATTTCAATTACGATGTTTGATGCATTTATTTCATTTAAACATTTTACAACAGTCACAGACGATAATTGATATTGCCGGTAATGTGTCTTTTACAAAACACATTTGATAACTTTGAGAAGTGGGTGGGATGGGTCAATGTTATTTGAAATGAAATAAAATTAGCACACATTGTGCGCAAGTTGTGCGTTTCAGCAATGTTTCATATTTGCTAAACAAATGATCAGAATTAATCTTGGTGGGTAATTATGGAACATCCCATCCATCAAATTATTGGATTTTTAGATCTTGTTTTTCTTAAATCCATAAATGATGCACAATAACAAATAAAAAGGGGACTTTTAATTCATCACAGCCTGTGAGAGATATCAGAGTATAGATTCCAGTCATAATTGGAGGGGACAGGGCCATTACCATAGAGGATCACAGCAAACATTCAATGGCTTGGTTCATTTTCTTATGCGAAAGAAACAAGCAACTCACAACCACTAAGATGTTTCGCTAGGTATCAGTAAATCAGTTCCAATCTAAATACAAGAAAAGGGTAACGTGATATTTTTTCAAATGGACAACATAATCAAAGATAGTCTGTTTACATGAGACGCCTTGTAGCCTACCACAGATCATTAAATTAAGAAATTTTACAAATGATGTTTCATAATAAGAGAACAGAAAACATAATACATTTTGTACCAGCCCAGTCATGTTAACAGATACACTTGAATGTGTTTGCATATTGTATGCTCAGTAGTAGATAAATATGTTATCCGGTAAAAAAGTGATAATGCCCGCGAGACACAACATCAAGTGGTTGAAAATTTAGATAACCTGCGAGAAGTCATTCTAGAAAGGCAGAAGTCACGATTGCTGAAAAAACTGATGAACACTTTTACTAAGTACTATGTATGTACATTGTCATCCAAACCAAGTTGTTTAGAACTGGTTCCCATTGAGTTGAGTTTTCTGCAGATTGATGCAAGTGACACAATTATCAAACAAAGGGGGTTGCTCATGAAGTCAGAAGATTGTAAGATGTCCTAATAATAGGCCTAGATCTAGGACCGCTTTATTGGCAGTCCACGGATCACGTGTGAGTGATTACACAAGGGATGCTTCATGACAAAAGAGTAATACAAAAACCACCTCGGGCCTATCATTTTGTGGAATCAGCACTGGGTACTATGGGTAATGATATCTCTCTCTTGGTTACTTCTAATCATGGGAGCATACTCTAGAACAGATATCGTGACCAGAGGTCGTGTGTCTAAAACTCTAATAAGTTGAGCTTGTACTAATTTATCCAGGACAAGTGAATTCACTTTCTTTCTGCACAGGTTACACTAACAGGAGCGTCATTCCTCAACAGGTGTGATTTGAACCAAATAATATATTCTGGTCAAATACTGACAAATTCTGAATCTAATACTGATGCATTAACTGAGTAATTAGTGATTTGAGGCATAATTGGATTAAATATGTACTGCAACAGAGTAGTCCAAAAGTATTTTTTTTGTAAAGGCATTCAAGTGTACCTCACACGTAAACAGATTATATCCACATATATTGTTATTTTAAATAGCTTGTAAATTAACGTCAACACACTAGTTTCAACTTGAACTCGACGAGGCCGCAACTGTGGTCACCCAGTCCCATTGAGAGGGAATAGACAAGGATATTTCTCTGAAAGACCCCTGCGAGATCAGCACGGTTCAAACCCGGGATGCGTGCATGAATGGCAGTCCGATATTCTATCGATGCGCTGCCTCTCCCTCTCTAAATTTGTACATCGAAAGCCTTGGAAGCATGGACGAATTTTGTATGTGAAGTGTACTGATCCTCTGGCTTAATCAGCTAATGATAATCCCAGCCTTACGGTGGCAACTATTCTTGTCTAAAAATCTAGAATGGGAGATGTTCACCTGCATGAGCTACACCTTATGAGAGCCAACCACATGTCAATGGGAGACAAGACCTGCTTTATCAGATGGCCAAACCTCCCACCATTAGAACAAAATGTGTGGGAAGTGAAATATAACATGTTCATTCCTGTCAGATGTCTTAGTTCACCTGCACCAAGGGCTGTTATTGAGCTCAACAAATATTGATGCAAATAAGACCGTAGTACCAGATATAGTTAAAATGCTCAGCCTTGCAGACGACTCCTGTACAAATGCAACAGTGTGGTATATAACAAGCAAACCAGGTAGTATGGCTTGTGTCATTGTGACCGACAGTCGGCCATTTTGAAATTTAACAATTGTCAATATGTTAATATATAAATCAAAATCACTAAATTTAAACCTAAACCTTATTGTCTTTTCGATGAACCAAGCCATTGAATGCTTGCTGTAATCTGCTTAAATGTCAGCTGTGGTAATGCCCCAGTCCTCCTCCAATCTATTCCGCAATAACATAGTTTGTAGGTATACGCGATACAGAGACTGTAATCATTGCGCGGCCGGGCATCCTTGTTAGGTTACAGATTTATATATTAATTGGTAATACTCGCTTTGCGTCTCATTAGAATATTGCCTTGACGCGGAGATTTAACTGTCAGTATTTAAATTAATTGTTTCATGAAATTGTTGATCTCAGAGTAGCCCCTGCATCTCGGAGAACAAGTCAAATTATGAAATTTAAACGGGGATATCTCTCATGGGCTGTGATGAAATAAAATCCCCTATTTTATTTTTTCTTGTGCATCGTTTAAAAATTTTACAGAAAAAAATCTGAAAATCCAATAATTTTGCTGATGGGATGGATCACAATCGCAATGATCATGATGATTGATTCTGATCATTTGTTTGACAACACATGAAACATTGCTGAAACGCACAATTTGCTCACACTTTTGTATTCATTTTGTATTATTTTTTAAATTTCGATCGGACCTTCATCCCTCCTATCTACTTCTTAAAAAAGTGTGTACTTTTTTGCAAAAGACACACTAGTTTTATCAATTTGCAAAATGTTCATTTGCAAATTCAGGAAATGTACCAAACATCGCTATTAAAGTTGCTCGGTTTCTACGCTATCACTTGTACGCCTTCTTGGTGGAATATTTAGGGTCCATCAACGAAACATCTACCATTCAGAAACCATCAGCAATGCGCTGTTTATATTATAATACATACTAAATAACGCTTCCAAAATAATTTTCTGAAAATTTAAGTTTTTTCATATTTGCGACAAAAAATGACCGAGAACGCATGAAAAATGTGTTTTATATTTAATATCGAAATATCTACAAGACATATACATTTTGTATGGGCACTATTGGATTCCTCATACCCAAAAACATGGGTATAGACATCAAAATCGTAACTCTAGCTTTCCTAGAGGCCAAGTTATGGCCAAATATGTGATTTCGATGGCGGCCATTTTGAATGTGCCATAAAACGAGGTTGAGGGGCGGGAAAAATTGAACCCCAATATTTTTGGCTTATTTGACCCCTAATGAAGCCATAAAAACAATAAAATCAATTTTGGCAACAGAAATGGCCAAAATGACATACCGCACCAGACTAAATTGGGGATGATTAGGCAGACCTACAACCCAAAATCTAACATATTTTATGCAGAAGAATTCTGTTCATTTTCAAAATATTCCAAAACACTCCACAAAGGACACAGAACAATAATGTTTTGTGTTTATTGGGTTGAACGCAGCCCAGAAATACGAGCCGTTGAACCAGTGCTGCTTTGATGTTGGGCCAGCGTCGCAGATTGTGGGCCAGCTTTGGACCATTATTGGGTACGTGTTGACAAGTGTTTCGCACCAAAACGGAATAATAAATTCCGCTTAATAGGCCTACATAGTCTCCTCTGTCCACAGGAGCATTTAATAACATTATTTACAAAGTCCATTACCATGATTACTGGAGGGGAGACATATGTAGTTTTTTGTTCACAAAATACCAGACCCTTCTAGTTAAAGCTGCATAACTGTTTTGTCTATTTTGTTCAGAAGAATAATCCATGGAGAATGGTGTTTTATTTTTTTTATTTTGCTGCTCCGGTTATTGAGTTATTAAGGATTTAAGTTTGTTGTTTTTTAATATTGTTGCCCCATCAAAACAAACCCAATCACAGCGGAGTAATCTACACTGTCTGTATAAACAGGACATTGAAAGTACCAAGTGGCAGATAACAAGCATCATTGAAGAGAATGAAACAGATTCAAAATTATGTTTATTTTTGAAGTGATGATAGATGCATTTCACAATGTACTGTTTCTTTTGTCATGTCATTTTAATAGGCATATCTGTTCTTACTTTGTGCGATAAGGATGAAATATGCATATAATGTCATGTTTAATTTACGGACCCTGGGTGGAGAATGTGACTGACTTGAAAAAATAACTTTCCTCTTTGGTGCTTTTAACATGTTTGAGTGTGAGTCAGCATTAGCCACTTAGACGGCTATTCCGACCGTGCGAAAATTACCGCCAAAAACAATCAATGTAAACCGTATTCTTCAAGGGACTGGCCCACGCTAAAATCATAAAAAAATCGGTGATTTTATTTCGGGTTCTTAATATGACCATATGATGTAAACATGTACATAGACTAGAACTGCAAATTTTTATAATTTTTGTGCTGCGCATTCATCAGTTAGACTAGATATAGAGACGAAATTCCTGATTTGTAATTATTGACAACCATGTCAAAAATAGGAAATGCGGGAATTTCGTCTCTATATCTAGTCTAACTGATGAATGCGCAGCACAAAAATTATAAAAATTTGCAGTTCTAGTCTATGTACATGTTTACATCATATGGTCATATTAAGAACCCGAAATAAAATCACCGATTTTTTGATGATTTTAGCCTGGGCCAGTCCCTTTAACTCTTCTGACTTTCGTGACTTTCTAGAAAAACATTTGCAAGTTTTTACTCGATAACTCATTATCATTTCAAAATATATTCAAAATGCTATTAGACATTATCAGACTCTATTTTATTTTATCGTAAGTCATCGCACGCAGTCATGTAAATCGCGAAATGCTGTAAAATAAAATAATAATAAAAAAATCGGCCTTTACTGTAACCGAGGCTGACTGTCCCAGTCTCAAGACACCAACGGGCGGTTTGTGTCGTTTGGTATCCCGGATAAAAGGTGGCATTGAACCAATGTCAGCATAATGTTGGCTCGTCGTCTACGGCGCTGGCCCAACGCTAGACCAATTCGGTTCAACGTCTCTGTTTGATATTAGGTCGGCTTGATGATGGGGGCCCAGTGCCACATTATATTGGCCCATAATTTTGCCACCATTACCTACAAATTGTACAGACGGACCAATTTACTGCTTCATACTACTTGATAGTGTATCGCACGGCGAACTAATTACGCTACATTTACACAGTTTTAATGCATTTATAAAGCCTTTATAAAAATATGAATGATTGTTTTGTACATTTTAGGTTATTTCCGTCGAAATAAACAAAACAGTTATGCAGCTTTAAACTTGACATTCCGGTGGCTACCGAGCGACACGACACATTGACCCAGGGCCGGCTCAATGTTGGTCCACCGCCTGCGAGGCTGGCCCACCACCGAGACGCCTGACCAATGTCCCGTTTCCCCCGTGCATATGACATATTTATTAGTTGACTTGAATCATGCAATCGTTAACATTACGTACATGGAAAACCATTATGGTTGAATACAAATTATCTAATATATCTAAATTATCTATAACGTTGGTATGTTTTGTGAAAAAACATACAGCCAAATCCTAAGAGCACATCATTATAAAAGCAGGCTCAATATATATATATACACACAGACTTCTTCTTCTTTTTCTTTTTCTTCTTCTTCTTCTTCTTCTTCTTCTTCTTCTTCTTCTTCGTCTTCATTAAAACGCAGTGATTTACTTGAAACATGCTGATTTTTAGAGTCGTATTGACTGATTTCTGAGTTCATGTGAGCTGCCTATTAAACTAGTTCATATCTATAATGCCGGTTCCGCCCAGATTTCCCCCCCCCCCTGACTGGACTATACCCGGGTATAGTCTAGACTATACCCTAGGTATAGTCTGGGAGCTCCCAGACTATACCCCAGGGTATACTCTGGGAGTTCCTAGAGTATACCCCACAAGCCCAGACTATACCCCACCAAATTCAGGGTGGGGTATAGTCTGAGCGATAGGAGTATACTCTGGGAGATATCATATATGACTTACAAGCAATTATCGATATATTATCTCATCGTAATCTGGCATAATTCATGTCTCATGTATTAACAATCTGATCTAATCTAACAATTTAACCTTCTCATGGCTAGAGTATAATATGTATCACATGTCATACGTGTCCAGCTAATCGAGCTAATTAGTTGGTGTGTCCCAAATGATTTGGCGCGCACCAAATAATTCAAATAAATAATTGGTGCGCACCAATTAATTATTTGGTGCGCACCCAGTTGTACACTTAAAGTATTTAATTAGGTCACACCAAGTTAATGCATGAGACAAGTGATACTCTAGCCATCAGAAGGTTAAGATGGGACACATTATTTTAAGATAGTCTAGCCCCAGATGGTTAATGCATGAGACATGTGATGATCTAGCCACCAGAATGTTAATACATAAGACAAGTGATACTCTAGCCATCAGAAGGTTAACATAGAAGTCTTTGGATAGTCTAGTCCTCAGAGGGTTAATACCTGAGACATATGATACTCTAACCATCAGAAGATTAATATAGGAGGCATGTGATAGTCCAGCCCTAATAATAATACATGATACACGTGATACTCTAGCCTCCAGATGCGACAAGTGATGTGACAAGTCAACACATCAGGTTAATGCATGGAATGTGTGATACTCTAACCCTCAGAAGGTTAAAATCAGCTAGACGATTATTAGACGAGATATGTGATATTCTGGACATATGGTAGTCTAGCACACAGAGGGTTAGAAACTTTAGACATGCTATACTCTAACCACCAGAAGGTTAATTTAATGATAGTTAATAGCCTACGTGAGACACTTGATTCGCTAGACCCCAGATAGGGCGGGGGCCCTGGTTAAAACTGCCTGCTTGGAAAGTCGGAAATCGCGGGTTCGAACCCCACTCTGGCCTTCAAGTTTCAAAGAAACAAAATGGTGTTCCCGCTCACTCGTAAAGATTCAATATTGTGGGGAGCCTCCGTGACGGAGAGGTAGCGTGCTCGGCCTTAGACCGCCAGGGCTCGAATATCGAATCCTGGAGGGCAGTGTCATCTCACCATCCCTAGAAGGTTCTCCTGGCCTAGTTTAGCCTATATGTACACAAAGGTGGCCTAAAACCCCATTAATTTCATTTTTATTTAGACCCCAGATGGTTGATAAAAGAGACATAGGCCTAATTATAATGATCTAGCTATCAGAAGTTTTATATAGGAGACATGTGATAATCCAGTCCCCAGAATATTGATGTAGGCTCCTATGAGGTTTGTGATACTCTAGCCATCAAAATGTTAACATAGGAGACATGTGGTACTGTAGCCCCTAGAGAGTTAGTTTATAATTAGTTTAAATGTATAATTGATTGTAATCATATATAATATCTCCCAGAGTATACCCCTATCTCCCAGACTATACCCCACCCTGCATCTGATTGGGTATAGTCTGGGCTTGTGGGGTATACTCTGGGAGCTCCTGGGGTATAGTCTGGGAGCTCTCAGACTATACCCCAGGGTATATTCTAGATTATACTCAGGTATAGTCCAGAATATACCCGGGTATAGTTCAGTGTGTGTGTGTGGGGGGGGGGGGGGTAATCTGGGAGGTTACACCGGGACCCCGGGATATAATATGACAATGCGTTGTGAGCAAACCCGCTAAACCATTATAAAGGCGGCTACCGATGCCTGATGCAGTGTTTAAGTGGGTGACAGGGATAAGTCGTGTGTCCGTATTATTATTAACCAGTGTTAACATGGTGTGCAGCAAAGTGTAACGTTGGCTAGCTATACAGAGATGTAGGCCTACAATCAAAGTCAGTCACGCGCTGTGGCAAGTTCGACGGACCTGAAAAAAAGTCGACGGCGCGCTTTAAATCGCGGAGCATAACGCGTGTAGACATGAGGACTTTGCGACCATTGACAATGTAAGAGCTGAACATCTTCTAGAAGATTGAGGTACCGTACCGTACAGTACGTCAGTTTGGCATGTAGGCGTAGTCTTTTATATTTGTAACTAATGTTACTTGTAGCAGAATCAACACAACCTACCACCTGTCATCTCTCACATAATTTACGCTTAGGCCTAAGAGTTGTCTACACCTTCTTCTACCTGAACGGAATACATGGCATGTATTAACGTTATAAATGCAGCAGGCCTAGATATAACCAAGACAGCATCTGTCCTAAATATAATCAGGACTAAAATAAGTAATAGGCCTAATATTGCAGAACAGGTCTAACACTAACAGACTACTACCGGTACCACTAATCTACATGACATTGATCGAGCTACTGGAAAATACACTTCTAAAAAGAAATGACTAATATTTAGACCAAGCTACAAGTTCAAGATGACAAAAAAGAACACTTTCATCAACATTATGTTTGTCACTTGTGCTTTATCTGCAGTTGGGTGCATCATCTATTCGAGAATGGAACAATTAAACTCGTTCAGACAAGAATTCGCCTCAGCAACTCGGTCTTTTGTATCGCAGCGAAGTAAGTATTCATTTAATTGTAAATTAAATAAAATAAATTTAAAAGGGTTCATCTCACTAAAAATAATAAAATTAAGAATATCTTAACTTTCTCTCATTTCCTTCAAAAAAGTTAGGATAAATCTTAAAGGAACATGCCCAGGTCTAAAATCATCAAATAATCGGTGATTTTATTTTGGCTTCTTAATATGTCCATATAATGTAAACATGTCCATAGACTAGAACTGCAAAAGTTTTTTAAATTGTGTGCTGCACACTTACCAGTTAGGCTAGTAGTCCAGGAAATCTAGCCTCAAAATTAGCTCAACCTGGAATAAATTGTTAACAGAGGTATTTCGGGTTTTTATGGTTCAGAAGACCCTGGTGCATCAATTCTGAGCAGCAACCACCTGGCAACCATTTTAATCATATGCTAATTAGCATAATTTGCATTATTTGCATAATTAATGAGGAAAACGTAAAATCGCAATAACTTCAAAAATAATCAAGCTAGAAAGTTAATTTTTGTGTCTACACCTATGTTTCCCACCCCGTAGAATTCGATTAAGTTGATATTGAATTCCTCAAAACTACCTAATTAGCATAAATTTGCATAATTAGTTCAAAAATTTGAAAAAAATGACATAGCTTTTGAATCAGTTTACTTGACAAGTTGATTTTTGCGTCTGAACTTATATTTTCTACCCCTCTTTATTTGATTGAAGTATCTTTAGCAAATTCTGAGCAGCAAACACTTGGCAGCAATGTTAAACATATGCTAATTAGCATACTTAGCTTAATTTGCATAATTATTGAGGAAAAAGTAAAATGGACTAAAATCACTATAACTTTTTAAATAATTAACTTAGAAAGTTAATTTTTGTCTCTACACCCATGTTTTCCACACCGCAGAATTCGATTAAGTTGATATTGAATCCCCCACAGCCTCCTAATTAGCATAAATTTGCATAATTAATTCAAAAAAATGAAAAAAATACATAGCTTTTGAATCAGTTCACTTGAGAAGTTGATTTTTGCGTCCGAAGCTGCATTTCCTACCCCTCTTTATCCGTTTGAAGCATATTTACCAAATTCTGAGCAGCAGCCACCTGGCAACCATTTTGGTCATATGCTAATTAGCATAATTTGCATACTTGATGAGAAGAAAGTAAAATCGCTATAACTTCAAAAATAATTAAGCTAGATAGTTATTTTTTGTGTCTACACCCATGTTTTCCACCCCGTAGAATCAGATTAAGTTGATATTGGATACCTCAAATCGTCCTAATTAGCATAAATTTGCATAATTCATAAAAAAATGTAAAACAATTGCCATAGCTTTTAAATTAGTTTACTTGAGAAGTTGATTTTTGTGTGTAAACCTAATTTTCTACGCCTTTTTATTCGTCTGTAGTATATTTATCAAATTCTGAGCAGCAACCACCTGGCAACCATTTTAATCATATACCAATTAGCATAGTTAGCTAAATTTGCATTTTTAATGAGGAAAAAGTTAGACAGAAAATCCGTCTCTAGCGCTGGCTGTCAGTGAAAAGCCATGAGAGGACTGTTGCACAGGTTAGGAAAAAGTAAAATAGTTAAACTTCAAAAATAATTAAGTTGAAATGTTAGTTTTTGTGTCTATACCCATGTTTTCGGAAGTGTTCACATCTATAAAGCAATACCAAAACTGATCCATAGGCTGGTGGAGTTTTCGTGTGCATGAAATAGTTTTTTTAGCCATTTCAATTTCCAGTGTAGAAGACTATACCATAGACATGCTTTTACTCTTTTTGTTTGAACAGGAGCATGTATAGAAACACCCCCGAATTCAAATTACTCACGTAAGCAATTCAGATCATACTATGGCCTATTTAGTAAATCAGAATTTAAAATGTCATTGTTAACAGTTGGTTAAAGGCTTCAAAGTGAATTTGATTAAATTTCCTGGTTCAGGTCCTCAGTGAATTAATTAATTTATAAAGATAGAGTGTAATGTTTTGAACTACCGTGCAATAACAATAAATTTGCTTCCAAGTGAATTTGTATCAAATTTATAAGGTGCTTAAAATGTGTCTTTTTATAAAATTATGCTAATATATACTTGATAGAACACGAGTTTTAGGTTTCGTCCTTCGTTGAACGTGCACCCTGGACACATATATATTTTCGTCACGGCACCCACTTTATTTTGTACCGCTATTTGGCTTTTATTCAATTATTATCACAATTTTCAGATAATGTTTCCGTCCACTACAAGTCAGCACGATACAAACCCAATGCCATGTCAATGCTAGACCACAATCTGCAGCGCTGGCCAACATCCACTTTGCAGTGCATTTTTCTGGCTAGGTGCAGCGTGACTACAATGCGCCATGTACACACGATACACTGACGCAAATATCAGCTCAATGTTGTGCCAGTGTCGCAGACATGGCCCAACATCAGTCCAGTGCGTAGTCGTTCCAGTGATAGAAACACCCAGCACCAGACATCGAACCAATGCTGGGTTAACGTTGGCCCACCGTCTGTAACGCCCGTATAACCCCGATCCAGTATTGTGCCACACAGTGTGTCCACCAACAGGGAGCTGTGCCGGTGTAACAGTTTCATCTTACCCCCCTGTGGGTAATCTGAAACTAGTTTTAAGTCACCCCCTCTAGTTTCAAATTATCCCCTCAATTTTACCGGTTAACTTTCAATGACACGTGTAACACTAAATTAGTTTTCATATTTTCATCACATTGAAAAGTGACGTCAACCCTTGACGCCATCCCGACGCCAACACGACACGGCGGACGGCGAAGGGTTGGTTTTCAATCTCAGACTCCAGGCTCATTCAACAAAGTCCTTCTCTAGGAAAACGTCGTGTTTATTTCTCCTCACTGTGTGGACCACATATAATATACAGATACAATTACATAGTCAGTTGACTCTACCAAACGTGGCAGAGAACATAAAACCACTTGGTTCTAAACCAGAGCGCGCACCATCGTGCCTGTGACAGCACTCTGGCCCGCCTCAACCTCGTACCAAGCCCGCATCACTCTCCTCACCGACGTCCGTCTCTTATATAAACTTTACATCATCATAATCACAACATTGATTTAACATCTAATCATACATAATCATAATCGGCACATTGAGTTAACATACATTTCCTGGCGATGGTCGCCAGTCCATCAGCCTTGATGGCTCGGCTGACCTTTGCCTGTCCTGACCAATCCATTACTGCCCCAATCCAATCATGGATTGTCGTGTTCCGTTCTGGTCAGATCAACAGTAGTTATCATCTCTGCGTTTGCCTACTGCGTTAGGCATGCATAAGTTTACATAGGCCTATCCCTCAAAGTTCAAAAACGGTATATATGTTCTTTTAACTCCAGCTAACACGTATAAAATTATGCATGGACATACAACTGTAGTTAACGTTATGTGAGTAAGATGAACAGTTTTTTAGTAACAACACGTAAACACAAGACTGAATAGCACAACAATGATATACATGTGAAGGAGTCATTATTAATTACTCTTGGTAACGGTTATTTTTCACATCGGTAATAGTAGACTAATATGTCCATACTTCATTAGTTAGGTAAGTAGCACTCAATATTACGTGATTGTCTTCACTAAACTTGTTCTCATGTCCTCTCTGGTCGCGTTATTGCGATCCAATGAGCTCCCGCTGTAGTTTTATCGCTTCCCACTAAAGCTTACAACGTAACTTCCACAACTTTGACGCCCGACACGTCCACCATGGCAAGAACGCACAACCAATGACTAGAACAACCAGCGACAATGAAGACAACGGCAATGTCCAGCGGAATGAGGAGCGGCGGCCGCTCGTATACAATGTCCAGCTGGGCACCCGAGCATTTATTTTTTCAAGGTTTATGTCTTCAATTTGTGGTAATGCTTGCCAGTCGGGGTGTTCGAGGCGTGTTTGTAAGAGGTCTTGTTTCACAATAATACATAGTTTAATTAATGCATGCAAGCAATGATTATTAAGAATAGCTAGTGCCGTCCCTGTTGACCTGCAGATGGTACACCACCCCAGTGTCCATTCGCATGCCTGCAGTCAACGTTCAGCAGCAATTCTCGAGATATACATAATATAGCTTAGCAATGTCTTGTGGATAACCACAACAATGTCATAAAATCCCACGTCATTTATATACCAATGACATGGACACATGGCATAGGGCGACCTCTCTGCAGAAACCTCGGTCACCAGGGCAGCGTTATAACAACTAACTGATCCCGTCGTTAGGTGAGGTCACCGTTTAACACAAATGTGTTGGTTTCAGAGAAGGCGTCATTTTGTCACATATGCTATGACATACTCGAGCCCAGCCCTCAGCTCATAGGCTGTTCATGTGTGGGGTTCGAACCTGCCCCACGCTGCGCGTCTGACACCGCAACAGCTTTGTCCTCAGTCACTTACGTGGGACCGGTTCCGTACTGATACATTATACACATAATATTTACTAGCGATTCCGTGGACTGTGAACACCTTTGTTAGGTCTGCTATCACTCGGTTATCACAATACATGTTGATACCATGCGAGACCAGGTTATAACAGATCCACTCGCTAAAATTCCTGCTTCACCCGCAGCGTCGTCTGGACAACAATATCTCCTCTGAGAATTATTCCAAACTCCAGAGTTGCGCACCTCGCGCTGGTAGCAATCAGATCAGTTGTGCCAAAAATCATGTACACTCTCTTTGGCGAACATAATCTGATTAACCTGTGAGCTCTCACTGTGAGCAGTCACATTTCCCACGAAACAAGCCAGTATCACATTGTACTGGGGACACCGGTTTCGCGTCAATCAGAATTTACTAACCCTTTAATTGCTCTGTAATTTTATTTACTTCCCATTCACTGCGAGTGGTGAACTGCTATCGCAATTCTCACCTCCTAGTGAATAGCTACAAATTACCTAATTTTGTTAAAATATTCAAATGCAACACATCAAATGAGCATTATCCGCATTTTAATGGGTTGTATCATTTTCTATCATCAGCATATTTGATAAATATGACATTGGACTCGTAAATGCCTCCTGAGGAATTCAAGGGTTATCAAACAACCAACGACGTTTCATTAATGTTATGGGAAGAATCTGGGGAGGGCCATTGTAGCCTCAATTTCCGCTATTCTTTGTTCCCAAACATTAACATTATTATGAGTGGTAATTCTGATATTTATTTTCAATCCCAACCTTGCCCACTTTGCCTCTTAATACCGTCATATTCCTTCCAAGGGTTCAATTTGATAGAAAAACAATTCAGTGAACGTATTCTCACTCATTACCAAATTCAAAATTTTTGTTTTGTCATTAATTATGACATATAAACCAGTTTTAGTAATTACTTCCAATTTTGATCAATAATTCAACAGAATGATGTAGCATTTCGCTACATACTACTGAGCAAATTGAACCATTTTATCCGGTTATATGCGGTCTGACGTACTAGAGGTGTGGGTGGTGTAATTATTATCAGGTGTAGCACAACAATTTCACATACCTTTTTCCGAAAACAAGTCGGCATTTATCCGACTCACTTAGATAATGTGCTAATCACTGTTTTTAATCATGTCCAGTCCGAGGAGCATTTAACAGACTCCTATGCATTATCGGACCGATGTGAACGCCGTCGACTACATGTCGACCACAGGGCGTTCACTGCCCGACTCGTATGCATTATCGGACCGATGTGAACGCCGTCGACTACATGTCGACCACAGGGCGTTCACTGCCCGACCTGACACTTATTATGCGACCAATGACGCATTCTTGAGCGGCGCACTTCCCCATCAGTCTCCTCACTGTGCTGCGACACAGGTGTGGGTAAGTGTATTTGAGTGTGGTGAACCCGTCCAGCACCCAAAATGATTTTGATCAGCACTTCTGCTCTTCACTGGTCTGGCGTCATCGGCAACGGTGCAGAGATGTCTTCTGAAATTGCTCTCTGCATTCTGGACTGTCCTGCCTACGAGTTTCACCGCTGCTGTCATAATGCTGCTCTTCTCCACAGGGACAAAAATCAGATTTAAACGTGACTGTGTTTTTTTTCATGAGAGTTGGCGACGCCCTTTAATTGACGTGGACGTTGCCATAACACTGTTCATTTTAATTGATGTGGACGTAGCCATAATACTGTGTATATACACTGTTCAGACTCTCAAATTAAAGGTTCAGCAACAGCTTCAGCAGCAATGTTAATTTTAAGTCACATACCTTGTAACTATTGGCAGAAAAAATATTTCAGGAAACCTTCAAGGAATAAAAAATTGTCCACAACCATCGTCAGCAGCAGACGTTATCCGTCCACCACTCCAGTCCTCCTACAGGTTTTAACATTGTCCCAATTTCCTTCTGCCACTGCTGTCACTGAAGCGCTGCCAAACTAGATCAATATCACAAGCCATGTCACTGTCCTGCTGGTCCAGCGCTAACACCGGCGCTGGCGCAACTATAACATAGTGACAGTAACATCAGCAGCCAAAACAAAAACTGTCCTCTCTGTCACTGTCTTCTCTCTCTTAAGGCGTCAAATATTGACGTCAAGTCGTCCACACAGATCCTCTAGCAAGTTCGCCAATGAAAAGTGACGTCAACCCTTGACGCCATCCCGACGCCAACACGACACGGCGGACGGCGAAGGGTTGGTTTTCAATCTCAGACTCCAGGCTCATTCAACAAAGTCCTTCTCTAGAAAAACGTCGTGTTTATTTCTCCTCACTGTGTGGACCACATATAATATACAGATACAATTACATAGTCAGTTGATTCTACCCAACGTGGCAGAGAACATAAAACCACTTGGTTCTAAACCAGAGCGCGCACCATCGTGCCTGTGACAGCACTCTGGCCCGCCTCAACCTCGTACCAAGCCCGCATCACTCTCCTCACCGACGTCCTTCTCTTATATAAACTTTACATCATCATAATCACAACATTGATTTAACATCTAATCATACATAATCATAATCGGCACATTGAGTTAACATACATTTCCTGGCGATGGTCGCCAGTCCATCAGCCTTGATGGCTCGGCTGACCTTTGCCTGTCCTGACCAATCCATTACTGCCCCAATCCAATCATGGATTGTCGTGTTCCGTTCTGGTCAGATCAACATTAGTTATCATATCTGCGTTTGCCTACTGCGTTAGGCATGCATAAGTTTACAACATGGCATTGTGACATTTTTAGAGACACTTTAATCTCTATAAGTATAACCCTTTGATCTCTGGGGCAACTAACTAATAAAAAAATTAAGCAAGATGTTTAAAATCACTATAATCTTCACAAAACCCTTTAATCTCTATGTCAACTAACTGTCTATTTTCGTAGTAGAAGGCCCTAATTATTTTGAGTGATAAAATAACCTCCGGGTTAATGCTGATAACGAGGGAGTTTAAGGGGTTACTGCAGATGATCAGGGAGCTTATTTGGTTAATGTAAAGGGGTTTTGGTTAATGTTAAGGGGTTAACGCAGATGATATATGCATAGGGGCCTACATTGCCCGCATGCTTGCAACCACATTTTCGGCGCATAAAAAAATCGCACACACAGAAACGGTAACGTTAGACCCCGAGCTAGACCCATAATCGCACAAATTTATTAAATATGCCTAGACATATTTTGATACATGATAAATATTCTGCAGTCTGCTAGATTTTAAGATTGCGTTTTTAAACATATTGATTTGACTGAACTATTTTTAATTTACAGCAGTTTTGTCGTTTTGCTTCACTGAACCATAATATATACATGGCGGGGCCGGTGGCCCACTCTTGTAAACGTTGACCATGTTGCGCATGTGGGTGGGCCCGCCATGTTTGTGATTCATAAACTTTTTTGTATCGGGCCCTAGCTACACAGATTTATATGCCAGTGTTTAACTATTCACACAGTGGCTTTTGGGGCCTGGCAAAAATATTTACATTGGATGGAAAACATGTTACTAACTCACTGATTCTAGTGGCGGATCCAGGAACTGCCGGATGGGGGGGGGGCGCAAAAAATAATTGATATACATCACAACTGGGGTAGGCAACCTCTAGAAGGGTCCGGGTACATGCTCCCCCGGAAAATTTTGAAATCTAAGGCTTCAAATGGTGCGTTCTAGAGCATATTTCGGCCCGAATATGGTCGTTTTTTTGTTTTTTGCCGACGCCCCCTCTGGATCCGCCACTGTATTCAGTTCCTCATACATCATGTACATTGTCAATTTCTATATTTCTATTTCATGTGGTCAAAAACAGGTGTGACGTTAGTACAATCAACCTTTTACGGAGGTGTCATTGTAAAACACATAGAATTAGTTTTTTTCATCCGATGTCAGACAATATTTTAAGCATTTCTTGTATGACCCCTGAGAATATTTATGTTATTTGTGCACAGGCTGCATTGTTTCAATTATGTCAGTGTTTGTTACTTACTAGCTTTGAGCGTGCAGAGCATGGGTTAAAGCTAGTTTATTATAATTAGACAGATCCAGGGTAGTCAAGATTACTTTGAAGGAATTTAGCGGAGTGATAAATATATGATACTGTCAAGACATCAAAATCAACATTTAAAGTGAACTTATTTAAAATATTATATAATTTTTAACAATATTAATTATTCACATGTATGCTAATTAGAAAGATTTAGAGTATTTATTATCAACTTCATTAAATTATATCGGCTGGAAAAGTTAATTAAATTAGCAAAGTTAGAGCTTTTTCAAGTTGTTCTTAATTAATTATGCAAATTAGACACATTTCGCTAATTGGCATATCAGATTGATACAAGGAACCTGCTGCTCAGAATTTCTAATGTTACAGCACTTTCAAGTTGTTTCCTAATTAATTACACAAATTAGGCGAATTATGACCCCACTGAATTTGCTAAGTAGGAGCCATATAAGGTTAAAATACCTTGGGAAGTTCATCATGAACTTAAACGAACTTAGCAGGATGGAATACATGGCTGTAGGCTCATAAACTTTTCCAAGTGAACGTGGAACAAATGAAGTGAACTATTTCATAAATTATCGAATTTTTAGCAATTTCATGATTAATTATGCAAATTGATGCTAATTTACGTTAATTAGGAAGGTCTGGATTATTCAAGACCGACTTATTCGAATTCTACGGGGTGGAAAACATGGATGTAGACACAAAAATTAGTTTTCTAAGTTTAAAATTATTTCAAAAGTTATAGCATTTTCAAGTTTTTCCCAATTAATTTAAGGTAATTATGCTAATTAGCATATGATGAAAATGCTAATTTATGCTAATCAGACGGCTCCAGGGTATTCAAAATGTTTTTACAGAATTCAAGCAGGTGAGAAATATCGGTCCAATGTATTTAAATAAAACTTTTTACAGAATTCAAGCGGCTGAGAAATATAGATGCAGACAAAAAATAAATATTTAAAGTGAATTATTTGATAAATTATCGTATTTTTAGCAATTTTGTGATTAATTATGCAAATTAATGTACATTTATGCTAATTAGGAAGGTCTGGAGTTTTCAATGCCGACTTATTCGAATTCGACGGGGTGGAAAACATGGACGTAAACACAAAAGAAATAGCTTTCTAAGTTTAAAATTATTTCAAAAGTTATAGCATTTTCAAGTTTTTCCCAAGTAATAGTGCAAATTAGGGTAATTATGCTAATTAGCATATGATGAAAATGCTAATTTATGCTAATCAGACGGCTCCAGGGTATTCAAAATATTTTTACAGAATTCAAGCAGACGAGAAATGTCAGTCCAGATAATAAAATCAACATTTGAAGTGAAATATTTGCTAAATCCAAAAAAAAAATAGCAATTTCATTATTATTTATTAAAATTTAAGCAAATTTATGCTAATTAGAAAGGTCTGGGGTATTCAATACCGACTTATTCGAATTCTACGGGGTAAAAAACATGGGTGTAGACACAAAAATTAACTTTCTTAGTTAATTATTTCAAAAGTTATAGCGTTTTCAAGTTTTTCCTAGGAAATTTATGCAAATTAGGCTAATTATGCTAATTAGCATATGATCAAAATAGTTGACAGGTGGTTGCTGCTCAGAATTTGCTCAGCAGGCCACTCTGAGACATAAACACCAAAAATACCTCTGTTAACAATTTATTCCAGCTTGAACCACTAATTTTACTGCACCATAGATATAGAGACGAAATTCCCGTATTTCTTATTTTTGACTTGGTTGTCAATAATTAGAAATCAGGAATTTCGTCTATATCTAGCCTAACTGGTGAATGGTCATATTATTAAGCTAAAATAAAATCACCGATTTTTTTTAATGATTTTAGACCTGGGCATGTCCCTTTAAATTCTCTAATGAAAGTAAAAAAAAGTTAGGATAATCTTAATTTGAGGATTCTTAAGCCAGACTCTCCCAGTCAACACAAAACATTTGTAGTAGGCCTACAGTCATATATAGCCTATAACAATAAATTGTACAACGTCGGCCCAACGTTGGTCCAACATTTTACAAATGTTATACAAATATCAAAATGTTACATTTTACAAAATGTTATACAAATGTCAGAAAAATGTCAAATCCACGAGACCAAGTAGTTTCACAGTGGAATAGTTCGCTCTCGGCACACTTATGTTCATGCTGTCACCAGAGCCCCACCCACGAGACCGTCTCGTGCCGATAGGAGGAGATTGCTCTGGTCACAGAATGACTTATTGTGTTCTCTACGGTGGCTCATACCCGCCAATTTTCGTTCCAGAGAAACACCATATTATTAAGGCGTAATAACGCCTTAATAAGGTATTATGAAACCCTAATTCAAGGCGTAATAACACCTTAAAATAAGGCTTAATAACACCTTAAAATAAGGCGTTATTACGCCTTATTAAGGCGTTATTACGGCTCAATAATATAGGGTTTTTCTGAAACGAAAATTGGCGGGTATGAGCCATCGTAGTTCTCAGTGCGTCCTCAATTTCATCAACAGGGTGCTCTCAATGAGCTCCCACTGCGTCCTGTGTCGCTCTCACTCTGTCCTCACTACGCTCACAATACGTTTGGTACTAGCTGATTGTGCCTGTACCATTATTTACTTATTAAAGTGAATCAAAATACCAGACAATATCATTATATTTGTATTCACCGTATAACAATTTTCATCTCAAAGTAAATAAAACACACACAATTCTTTAAAAATCATGACGAGATCGGCCAATCACCGCCGTCATTCAGTTATTATTCAAATTAGGGGGTGCAATATAATACATGGGCCGAGCTTTTTCAAAAATTAATATTATAGATTTATTGAAGGAATTGTCAACATGTTCAGTCCATAAATAGATAATTCAGTGGAATAATCCACTGGTGGATCCAGAAGAGTACGCGCCATATCCCCGTTCCTTGTCTCAAAACAAAAAAAACACGACATATTTGGACAGAAAGCTCCAGAAATAACAATAGAAATCATTTGAAGTCCTATGTGTCAAAATGTCCAATGAGAGCATGCCCCGGACCCCTCTAAACCATAGAAGAGTCTGAATGTGCCAGCTGTGGTGTGTAGTGTGATTTAAAAAAATGTTGGCCACTGAGTCCTCAAGGCTATGAAATTATATTTTATCCAAATTAACAACTTTAAATCAACCCTAATTTCTAAAAGCATTGTTACTTTTGTTAAAATGAAAGAGGAAAAGTAAATTATATGTACAATGTCTACGTTATTGGCGTGGAGGCTACAGCATTGTAATTTAGTGACCTCTGGGAGCCTCCCCTCCCCCAATAGAATTTATCATGATGTGTCGTAATGAAAGTTTCGTCTCATGTCTAGCATGTCATCATGACTGGAGATTACAAATTAGTCGCTCATCACAATAAAGATTTTTTTCAAATACAGTCATCTAATTTCTATCGGAAAAATACATTTGTACGTAGCTGATATGAAAATAAAATACATAGTGTTGTGGGAAACTCGTCAAAGGGCCTGAATATTAAAAAAAACGGTGCTGTCTTTAATTATTTTATTGCATTGAAATTTAATTGTATTTGACAAACAGACAAACTGTTTATCCTCAACTAAAACATAAATAAATTTATCAAATGTGCAAACCCAGAACTGAAAGTCAAATAAAGCAAAAATTGTAAATGATAGAGTATATTATTTTTTTAAAGTTAGGGGTATTTTTCGATCATTTGAACCTGGCAATCACTTCAAAAATGTCACTATCATATTGGAATACCACGTGTTAATCATGTTAATGTAGAACTATTGATTTAAAGTAATTGCTCATTATTTTATTTTACACATACAAATTATGATGTGTAGTAGGCCACCCCTACTCACTGCCAAGAATGTTTCTAATATCAGCACATTGATGCTCCCAATATGAGCGAAACATCTGACGGCTATAATAATTTACCAATACAAATAACACGAGGTAGTTACTGTTTTTATCGCTCACATAGCAGATATATAAGGTTATGATTGATGACATGAAATAAGCTTGACATCTTTATATTTTCTGCTTTGGAATCACAATACATTTAACATGTTTAAAGCTTATATACGAAATTGAACTTATTTTTTGCTGATCTATGTAATGCTGATTAAACATGTTAAAACTAATCTCTATTAGAATCCTGGACATCGTCCTCGCATAAGAAGGAAAAATACACCGCCTGGTGGTTATATTTCATGGAAATTTCAGCTATGCTTATATTAGGATCATGCTAATTTATTAGGGCAACGTGCTATATACGGATATACTTCACAATGACTCTGAGGTGATTGGGACACTTGTACCGTAAGTAGTAATTCAATTACTAGAGGGGGGGGAGGAGCTGGCGTTTTTTATATAGACTTTATTTCACCTCCTGTCTGCAATATTGCTCGATAACACCTGTTTACAACAATATAATTGCTCCTGCACCTGCTCGTAAACTGTCTCAGCACGGTAGACGTTCAGCATGTTCAGGGGGAATGATCTGTTTTGTTCAGCAGTCTATCATGTCTATATCAAAGTATTTTGAACAACTAAATATTACCTTAAAAAATACTATTGTTTTTAAAATAAGCAAACTACTATTCGGATTTTCTGGAGACATTCTGTTTATATCTACGTACATTCCGCCTATCGGATCTCGATTCTACGATCACAAAGATATATCAGACGGAATTGTGTTGCTAGAGCGAGCTATATTAGATTTAATTGTAAGCCATGATGACTGTAGCGTGATATTGTGTGCTGACCTAAATGCACGAACAGGTGTGAAAAATACTTATTCCGGAGCCGATATTATGGATGTTACCACTGTCATTCTTGATGTCTCCCGCCCATCGCAAGATAATGTTATTAACTCTTCCGGTAGATCTCTTCTGTCGCTGTGCTCTGGACTTTTTTTGGTAATCTTAAATGGCTGCACTCCAGGTAATTCAGATAAATACACGTACATATCAGCTCATGGTAATAGTCTCGTGGATTATTTTATTGTCTCGAAAGAACCAAGATAATTTTGTGAAAGTGTAATAGTAAACGACAAGGTAATTTCTTCACATATGCCGATAGAAGCATTTTTAAAAGTCATGTCGCAGGGTCATATAATGTTGCAAAGAATGGTATTGAGCAAGTAACCAAATTACGCTTTAAATGGATTGATGAAGGTACGTCAATTTATATTCGGGATGTTAGCTCATATCTAGAAATGAGGCAGTGGTGAGCTGTTTTGATAAAGAGCAGTTAGATATAAATGAAGCTACTAAATGTATTACCATTTATTTATTTATTTATTTGATTTATTAAAAATATATTCAATTTATTTAAATATATTTATACGGGGTGTATAAATATTAGCAGAGATGCTTTTTTTGAAATATGTGCCCTATCAAACACTCAATACAATACATTTCTAAAATATCTGATATTGTAAATGTTATATATATACAGATTAAAATATCCATAATCTACTCATAGCTACACCTAAAATCAAATAATTAACACTGTCATATGAAGCTTTAAAAAAGTTATTATGTGGATATCTGATAATACGTAAGATCTATTTAATGTTAAAAGTGGCATTGCCATGATAGTTCAAGTGTAAATACCAGTTTCCCGCACCAACAACCAGAGATAAAAACACATTATGGTAAGTGGTAAAAAAATCACTCTGGAAAAGCGTAGAAACTTGCGTAACATAAGAAGATCTTGACATTTACACAGGGTGGTAATAATATGTACACACAAGCTTTTTATTAACAAAATATAAGTTATGAAAAGATGTCATAGAAAGGAAAGTACTCTACATATCATGCATATGTTGTGTTCAATCAGCAAGTATTGTGACTTATTCATATGTCGTGAAACAGAAATCTGGCAAGTGTAAATGGTTTGATAAACAATGTTTCTCAGAAAAAAAGCTGAGAAATCTTCTGAGAAAATATAATAGTACATCCCATGATCATGATAAATGTCGATACTTGAATGCTCGTCGAGATTATAAACATATGCCATAGGTTAAAAATAAATCATATTTTTCCAGTGTGTCTGATAAAATTAATTATAGTCGATTGTTTGTAACACGTTTTGAAAATGAAAGAGGTGATAGAGATAATACTAAACCTCTTTTAAACGATATTTTAAACAATATAACAACGCCTCGGAAAGAAGCGTGTGAGCTTAATTCTCCAATCACAGAACAAGAGATAAAGCGAAGTATAAAACATTTAAAGAATAATAAAGCTGCTGGTGCAGACGGTGTTCTGAGTGAAATGTTTAAATTCGCAGGGAACTGTTTAATTTCTTATATCCACCGTCTGTTTAATATAATTTTTGATACTGGTGTATATCCCGTACTGTGGACAAATTCGACCATAATACCAATCCATAAAAATGGTAGTGTCAATGTCACTGATAATTACAGAGGTCTATCAAGTATTTTCGGTAAAATTTTTACTCGGATTTAAAATGTAAGATTACAAAAATGGGCGGACGATGATAAATCTGTATATGAGGACGTACGCTGTAATGTTCGCTGTGATAGAGTGACAGATTTTTTCCAATGTTTAAACGGGCTGAATTACTCATTTTATTGGTTGCAGATGATATTGTTCTTATTTCTGACACTGGCTCCAGCGGAAAATTATTATCTTGCTTCAAATTTCAAAATTGCTTGGTTTGACCGTACATACTGGGAAATCCAAGGTAGTGGTCTTTAGAAATGGTGGTCACTTGGCCGCACACGAGAAGTGGTTTATAAATAAAACACCTTTAAAAGTAGAGGTGGAATACACCTATCTAGGTATTGTGTTTTCCACGAGGTCAAGACACACCTGTACCCAAAATTATCTGGCTACAAGAGCAAAGACCGCATTCATACGCATTGACAGAAGTTTAAAAAAAGTTCCAAACATTTCCTAAAATGTTTTCCTTAATGTATTTCATACCCAAATTACACCAATACTGTTACATGGCGCAGAAATTTGAGGAACACTACAGTGGTAACACTACAGCCATAGAGTTAATAACTCTATGCAACAGCTATTAAACATGTTCATCTGCTTTCATTGAAGAGATTTTTGAATATACCTACATTAACTCCTAATGTTATGGTTTACTGTTTTATGGTTTAATGTTTATGGTCATCTGACGATGAGCACGCTAGATTTCGGTCAACTTGGCCCCCTACAGTACTGTCTTTCAGCCATACGCAGTCGTTTTTTTCTACTTTCAACTAGGGCCCAGGGCCATCTTATAACCTGAGAACTACTTTCAAATCGATATTTTACTACGCCATCAATTCCAAGGTGTGTGGCCTGGGGCCATTCAAATTATGTTTACTTAAACTTTAATAAATCATGCTTAGATGGCCCCAGGCCTCATAACTAATACTTAGATGGCCCCACACTTCAAATACACACTTTAATTAGATGGCCCCGGGCCACACACTATATACATTGATGGCCCCAGGCCACACACTTTAGGTTGATGGCACCAGGCCACACACTTTAAGTTGATGGCCCCAGGCCACACACTTTAAGTTGATGGCCCCAAGCCACACACTTTAAGTTGATGGCCCCAGGCCACACATTTAAAAAATCGATGGCCCAGCCATCAAAACACAGCTCCGCTATCCTCGGGTGGGATAGTCCCCTAAAGTGACAATAGCTGACGGTAACTCCATTTATCCTACGCAAGAAACCTGGAGCGGGAGCTGCATTGGCATTGCTGTAGACTAGTGCTTCCCTACAATGTCATACAACATGCAACAGACGGAACTACTGCTAGCAACCATCCCAGTACCCCGTGAGCTCATACAGTGAAGATTTACATTTCCTAGTTCATCCATATCAATAATCAAAACTGGAAAGATGTCTGGAAGTTATATTTCTGGTAATATGGTCATCCTGATATAATATGTGTTTGCTCAGAAATGCATGCATTTTTGCATACCGGAATATTTTAAATAAATCAAGCAATAATATAACAGACAAAATAAAAACCCACAGCCACAGGATTCCCACTATATCTTGCATGTCTTCTTGCTCATATTTTTTTTTAAATATGCTGACTGTAATACAGAAGATCCAAACCCATAACAACTTGGTGTAATTTATCTAATGTTTGGTTAAAAAAAAATATTTTTGCTTTTAGGACTTGGAGTGAGGTATGCCAACTTTTCTATATTTGTAAATTCAATGCTTGGATAATCTGTTAGCCTACATCTCTGAGCGCTTAGGCACTAATAATTCTCTTTGCACAACATATCTCTGAAACATTTTAGGGGATTCCGTCCACATTGCATACACGTCATCCACAGTTGTAGTAGTCATGGGTGCCTTTTGGGGGCTGTGGCCTTAGATATCTTATTTACCTACATCTTTCGGCAAAATTAGCTTAGAGAAAAGTACAGTGCTACCTCGATATAATGCGAGCATTGGGACTGATTAACATTATTTCTGATCTATATTGGCTGTTCTAACGCATTCTGATTATATTAATAAAAAAACAAGAACACACATTAATATCATTCCATAGTATTGTTTTACTTAAAACATTTTTTATTTATTTATGTACGAGAGAAAAACTGTTAATTCTGATTGCTTGGCATTTGAAGTGGCAGTTTGATCAATACGCTTTCTAAGCTTAGTTATTAACTTCACATCAGTCTAGTCCAGTTTATTCTTAGCCTCTGTGAATCCCAGAGGAACACTTAATGCAGATCGGGCTTCATTTAGCGTTGGCTTTGGTTGGACATCCTCATCTGCATCATCCGATTCATCATCATAGCTCTGCTCAGAAAAATAAGTGCCCTTCACGATTCCAAGAATGTCTGTGCCGCTCATATCTGAGCACACCTCAGCGTGTAGGTCCGCTCCAAGAAAATATTCAGCAAACATCAGAGGAGCGCGCAGCGCGAGGGCTGACGCGAGATTATGCACTAGTTCTGGTATAAACTTTATAGTGCCTCTCTCTTTTCAATTCAGCAGACATGGCGCAGTGTTCGTCAATTTGAAGAGCAGTGACAGATCGCTGTACTAATTCTGTCAGGGGGATATCATCATCAGGGTACCGGTGACCAAAAAGGCCTATGCCAGAGGCGCCTGGCAGAGATTAAAGACAATATGTGTGACATTCCGCGCACACCACGTCTGGTATAAGTGTTATTTGTCGGCAGGTTATGTGAGCGTGGGTCACACTCACGAAACCCGATGACATTTGTAACCTACGTGTTCTCGATGTTATATTTTGACTCCGTTTTTTTAAGCTCATGAGTCTACATTGAGTATTATATATAATAGTTTAGCAGATAAGGTAACCTATTGTGCATTTTATGATTAAAGCAAGACATTTTTACCACTTCTAGAACATATCCTAAGGGTCATTTTTAGATGTGGAGGTAAACTGGATTTGACCTCTGATGACTTCTAGAGGTCATTGACTTCGAAAGGTCAAAATATGCACTGGCGAAGCCAAAAAGTAGTGAAAATTGTATATTACAATTATTGTTTCTGTGTCCCAAAAGTGTGTCAAATAGGGCCTACTCGAAGAAACTGCTTTGAATGATAAACATAACAGCAAAGTCATGTCAAGGTCACACCAAGATCATTTAAAGGTCAAACTGGCAGAAAATAGTTAAAATTGCAAATTTATATCAATTTCCACGCTGTTGTTATGCAGTCATTTATTACAAAGGACTGGTTTTGACATATCCTTCGTCCTATGTATTTTCCACACACATTTTGGGATATTAAGGGCAGTATCAGACCTAGATATTCCACTTAATATGCACCTTCCTCAATATTTAGTTGAGCGGGCCAAATTACAATTATGCAGCATTGTAGAACATTAGCTTGGGCTCGCATAGCCAAATATTGATAAATAATTGGGTTATGAAGTTTGACATGGGGTGGGGTTGTAATTTACTGGAGTACCACCCGAAAGCAATTTGAAGGTCATCTCAATGTCATTTCAAGGTCAAACTGGCAAAAACTGTCACCATGACCACATGTCTCCATCAAAGCTGTTCCAATTTCTTTTTCAAACGCGGCTTGACTTAAAAGAGCCTGAGCTTCAGTCTGGTGTCATGTATACACTTTTTCTATAATCACATCTATCTACATCAACCTAAATTTATGTAGGTGAGCCATATCTGATTATTTAAAGACAGCTCTGCCTCAGTTATTTATCGTGATTTCCATTAATGTAATTGGTTTTAGGCCTCGCTGCCTGTTGGTTATACAATTACTAGTCTTCATGTAGCAATCATGTCTCCTTCAATAAGTCAACAAAGCAGTGTCTTCTAATTCGGGACCACATTATTATATATATAGTACAGGAGGAATGGACCCATTTTTGGAATTGAGTTGACACTTAAATTCCTAGAGATAAAAAAAATATCACGGGAAAGGTTTAAGTCTCTAGTTTATGGGGGCGTATATCGTTTTTGCCGTACGTGGTCAATATTTTTTTTCAAACGTCCGTTTGTGACGTCATGTCGCTATGGCAATGACGTCATTTTATGAACCAAATTGGCCAGACAAACTACGAAATAGGGGTCATGTTTAGGCCACTGCTCAGTATTAGTATGATGCGGTGTCGATTCTTAATGTGTCAGCACATATACTACGTACACCTGGTAATAGTTTATATTCATTATGTCGTAAATTCACATTTAACGACCAAAAAATACAAGCGAATATATTGTTTTAGAAAAATAGGCACGCGAAATATTGTAGAGAATAAAGTTGTGTGTTATATCCTTAATTCTGATTACGGAAACCCTTGTAATATATCATTGGGAAGGTATTAATCTCTACTTCGGCCGGGCCTAACAATGCTGTCGTCAATTTGTGGTTTCAAGTGAGTGATAATTACTCAGATTTGACAATTTGGAAAGCAAATCTTTTCAAATCTTGCTGATTATTGTCATATTTCATGTTTAACATGTTTAAAAGGTAGTACTTAATGTGCTAATAAAAAATGAAAACCCGAATAAATTCGGCACCGGCGGTTAAAGGATTAATACATATCCAAGATCAACCACACGCTCTAACAAAGTTATTCTGTCACGTGTGATGTCTCTAAAAAAAAGTAGTACTACACATGGGTGGTAGGGGTGGAAAACATGTGTTGCTTGTTATGCGGTCACCATTCTAGGTCATTTTTTTCAAATTATCAGTTTGAGTGGATTCGCTCAGAAGTACCACGAGTACTATTAAATTCAGAAACCGTACGGTATTTCTAATAGTATCAATGTCTAATTATTCCCTTAGAACATTATATCACTCATATTGTAATAATCCTACTGATTTATTGTGACGCAGTAGAAGTCCCTGATCAGACTATTGGTATTTATTAGTAAAAATGAGTTATCATGGTTATTGTGACACACATATAACATGGCGTTAAAGGTCGCTGGGCATCAACATTCCAATGGCAGGGTGGGCGGGGGCCTAGGGTAGTGGTTAGCACCGCTGCCTTTCACGCCAGAGTTCGGGGTTCGGTTCCCGGTCTCGGCGGTTTGAAAGAAACAAAAAATGTTTCTTCCCCATCCACGTGTGAAAGTCAGTATTGTGGGGAGCCTCCGTGACCGAGAGGTAGCGTGCTCGGCCTCAGACCGCCAGCGTGCGAATTTCGAATCCTGTGTCTGGAGGACAGTGTCATCTCAATCATCTCACCATCCTCAGGAGGTTCTCCTGGCCCAGCTTAGCCTATATGTGCACAAAGGTGGCCTAAAGCCCAATTTATTTCATTTCATTTCCAATTGCAAGGTTTGACGAATTTATGTTGTTAGCGCAGCCTGACCCGTCAGATTTTAAAGTGATGAGTCACATAATACCATGTCCTAACGATATACGCCATATTCTGAAAAAATAAAAAGCCATATTCTGGCTTTATACTGCCGTATCCCGACATTGTTATACACATCCTGATCTTAACATAGTCATAGTGCCATGCATCTTGATATAATAATGACGATAAACTGTTAGTTATATCTCGATTTTATAGTACATATTCGGACATTATTGTGCCATATCCAGATATTAAGATGACATTTAATGATGCCAAACATGCATATCCTAGCATATCCATGCATATTATAATGAAAACATCATGACTTTATATTGTCATATCATGAATAAAAATTACTTACACTGATAACAAATGTCGTCCCCTGATCATACACTGCCCCACATCCTGACATAAAAATGTAATTTCTTTACAAAAAATGCCACATGCATGGTGACGCCATACTGCCATGTCCTTATATTACAATGCTATATTGGCACATTAATATGCCAGAATTTGATATTATAATGCAACATCCTTCTATTATGAGGCCATATTGTGTCATTAAGCTACCATATAGGCTACTGATATGATAATGCTGTATACTGACATCAATATGCCACATAATGAAAATAGAATGGCATAGCTTGGTATAAACATGATATCGAAAATGGTTTGATCTAATGATATATAAGACTATATTCAGAGCTCCAGATAATTTTTTGGTTTGAGGAGTATTTCACTCATTGAAATGGGTGATGAGGAGTGAAATATGATAAAAAAATAAACGAGGAGTATTTTTCATACAACGGCATGAAAGCTTTATTTACATCATTTTTTCTTACAGTCACATAGTTCCCTTCACGTAAAAAATACAACAATCGTTTCATTCTTCTGTTTTTTTTTACTTTGATGGGTAATTTAATAGTTTTTATGAGTAATATCACTCCTCAGATTTTCTATTAATGAGTATTTGCTGTTTTTACATGCGTATTTTACTCATATACGCATGTTATCTGGAGCCCTGCTATATTGTGACATTAAAGTGGCATATCCTGATATTACAATGCCATATCCTGACTATATAGTGCAATCTCCTGCAATATTATTGCCATATCGAGACGTTAAACGGACATTTAACCTGATAATATAATTCCACATATTGACTTTATAATATCATAGCCTGACAGTCAAATGTGATATCCTGACATTAAAATTTTATTTACTTAGGGCCATTATTAGAATGTCGTCCCCGACCATACACTGCCACATAATGTTATATGATAATATTGTAATGCCACATCCTGACATAAAAGCTCCTCTAACCCTTGAATACATTTCAAGTCATAAATTTGCTGAAAAAATCATTTTTGAAAAAATCGTCTTCTGCGCAGTATATATTTAGATCTAAATAGTCTATTTGCCAAATAGACCATATGCATAGCCAACCCAGAAATGTTGAATACCCTAAGGTTTTTTCGTGAAAATGTGATCTATGTGGTCTTTAGACTCTAAAACCGTCGAATGCCTAAGTGCACACTTTGGGCATTTTTCCTAATTAGCATAAATCCAAAATGGCCGCCATTTACACGGATGAGGTGTAATGTTTGTATCAATAGACACAGAAATATGTGCAATACCTCATTTTGGGCTAATTTTAATGCTATGAATTGATTTCCGAGGTCAGAATTATGAGTAGAGGCAAGAATTTATTAATTCTTGGTAGAGGTCAATTTGAAGGTCAAATCTCAATCTTTTGAAAAACTCTGGCTGGCGTGTGTGTCATCTTGTTGGAATCCAGACAATCATCAAGAGAAGCAAAGATAGAAATGACCATTACAATTAATTTAGAATTAGATAAATTAGTGGAGGTCAAGGGAGATGGCGCTACTATAGATTGTCATAAGTCATGTGTTTCCTCATATGTTTCTGTGACAAGACAATCAAGCCGGAGTAAGAAAAAAGATCCTCCTCCGCCTCCTATACTCATACAGTGTTGAAATCCCAAGTGACGTCCACGTTTATATTGAAAAAACCCCATTGTTTTCTGTGTGGTGAGGAGTGCAAAGGACTCGACCCAAAACATAAAGATGTGAGACAAACCGACCAAAGAAGGAGAGCACTTCTTTAAGGACACATTGTCTGATATATGTTATCAACGTCAAGATGAGTGGGGTAGAGAGGTTGCTTTGCGACTTGCGGATGTCAGATGTGACCTACCCGCAAATGAGGGTATGTATCATGTTATAACCTATTTCGCAAAATACCCATGGACACGAGCCAGTCAAGGAGTTGTAGACCTAGCATTGAATCACTGCAGGATGTTGTCCACAATCTGAAAGCAGACATGTGTTTGACTTGGACAGTTGCTGAGCTGTACAGCATATATGTAGAGTAGTTGTCCAGAAAACAGATGCTAGTCAACTTGTGTGATTACTTTTGTGATGAAGTGGTTTTCTTATCCGTGGAAGGTTGTGATACCATAGTTGGATTCAGAACGTTTGTGACTAAAGCTTTGTAGATGGTGAAAGTGTCAGGTTTTGACGAACATGATGATGTGGCGAAGGTCGTTGGGAGAGTTAAAGCAGAGGTGCGGAGGGGATATGACTTAAGTGACTTTACATGTTCCAAGACTGTAGCTGATACTAGTGAAACCCTGTTAAGGCTAGTGTCCGCCCTGGTGTCAGATGGAAACGCCACAAAACCCTCACTTACCATCTCTCAGACTATTCAACAACACATTAGTGGTGCAAGAAACCAGGCAACCATCGGTCTTGATATTAGGCTGCATCACAAGCATGGAAGCTCAGATGTTATCATTGCCTTGTCAGCTCCTACTGTGAGGTTCGTAGTTTTTGAAAATCAGCTGCCTCATATGTTCCGAAGAACACTGATATAATTATATCACAAGAAGCTGGGCCTCACAGTGGAACTTGGACAAATCTTTGGCTGGAGGGACAACATCGAAGTAATGGTCTTCAGTCCCAGCGGATTGAAGGGAACACTGGCCCTCAAAAATTGGACCAACCGAATCTCAAACAAACAGTGTCTCCTCTTTCTGATGTGGCTCACCTTGCGAATGGTTTTGCAAAGGCCAAAAACAGAAATGTTGCTTAGCTAAAACAGCTCACGTCTGACTTAAAGCCACTTGATTGGGGAGGATATAATGCCGGAGAGGACCATAAGGAAGTTATTCTTGCAAATCCAAATACCCTATTTACTGTTTGATCCATTGTGGAATATGACACCACCACATCCAGATACAATACAGACCACTATGGCGTACATGGATAGAGCCATGCAGAGTTTTGGGATGAAGTGCACAATTCTGACCTTTGACTTGCAGCTATACATTGTAGGATGTCTCGTGAAATGGAGTCACCAAGAGCGATGGAAACGCATTATTCTAAGACCAGGGATGATGCACGCATTACAGTCATTTCTTGCATGTATTGGTTTTGTTATGAAGGCCAGTGGTCTCGATGTACTTCTTTGGGAGCGTTTGGTGGACTCACAGGGATTTTGAATAGAAAGTCATGGCCAAACACTCTAAGAGCCTACCGAACAATCGTAGCAGCTCTAATGAGTAACATTTAAAGGTAAACCAACTACTGAAACGATCATGACATATCTCGAGAGTGCAAGATCACATCCAACCGGAAGCTTGTGGGTTGACTGCCTAATCAAGCCTACAATGATTGCCCATAGTTTTGTGCAGTCATGGCATGAGGGTGACTTTCTCTTGGAGCAGCACTATCTGAAAGAGATGCTGCCATACTTCTTCGCCTCAGGGCATCACAACTATGCGAGATATGCACCTGCGTGAGATGACAAATCTTCCACACATTGCCAAGAAGTAATATATCTACTTGATCAATGGAGCACACATATGTCGTCATGCAGATGGAAGAGCAACAGTTTGTTACTTGACGTCCTCAGAGCTCACTTACATGTGCTGCTCTGGAAGGCTGCTGACTAGGACAAACAATCAGCTGCTGCTAGTGACATCACCAATTTGGTTGGGAAATCACTCAAGATGGTACGGTCATGCCAAGCATCTCTGACCAACAAGTAGCCCCGGCACAGTTGCCAGATATTGTGAGCTCTGGATGTAGCCTGCCAAAAATGAGCTGCAGCTGTAGAGTGGCTGGTTTGTCGTGTACAGACCACTGTACGTGTGCAGGTGGCAGGTGTAAATCCAATGACCATTCGACATGATAATGATTACGAAGACGATGACGACAATGAAGATTGTGAGGAAGAAAAAGAACAATAGATTATGTATCAAGCCTCACACAACCTATCAGCACAAGTTGTAATATAGATGTAGATCTGAGGTGTCATGTAGCTAGTATCTACAAGTTGTAGAATATCAGTCAATAAACAATAGCTGTACAATTAATATAGGTGTGGAATATCTGAGTAGTTTGTCATTAATGTTTTGACGATTTGTAAAAACATGGTTACATCTTGAATTTTGCTTCATCCCTTTTTGTTTGTGCACGAGTTGAGATATAAACGTACATGTCGGGTGTCATGTACATGAAGCTAGTATCTACAGGTTGTAGTACGTCAGTGACTATACTAGAGCTGTGCAATTAACAGAGATGTGTATTATCTGGGTAGTTTGTCTTTTATTTCTGAAGATGTTTAAAAGTATATTTAGATGTAGATGTGAGGTATCATGTAAGATTAGTCAATAAACAATAGCTGTATAATTAATATAGTACATTAATGTACATGAAGCTAATATCTACAGGTTGTAGTACGTCAGTGACTATACTAGAGCTGTACAATCATAGTACAAGAGGAATGGACCCATTTTTGGAGTTGAGTTGACACTTAAATTCCTAGAGATAAAAAATATATCACGGGAAAGGTTTAAGTCTCTAGTTTATGGTGGCGTATATCGTTTTTGCCGTACGTGGTCGATATTTTTTTCAAACGTACGTTTGTGAAGTCATGTCGCTATGGCAATGACGTCATTTTATGAACCAAATTGTCCAGACAAACGACGAAATAGGGGTCATGTCTAAGTCACTGCTCAGTATTAGTATGATGCGGTGTCGATTCTTAATGTGTCAGCACATACTACGCACACCTGGTAATAATTGTATATATTCATTATGTCGTAAATTCACATTTAATGACCATAAAATTACATATGTCTTTGATACAAGTGAATATATTGTTTTAGAAAAATAGGCACGCGAAATATTGTAGAGAATAAAGTTGTGTGTTATATCTTTAATTCTGATTACGGAAACCCTTATAATATATCATTGGAAAGGTATTAATCTCTACATTTGCGTGAGCTAGCGTCAAAATAGACATAATTATGGTGAATACAGCGCTCATAGTTTTTCGTATTTATCAAGCTTACCTTTGATTTATCCATCATTTATCACTAGGTGGATCTTCACGACTAGCTGAGCATACCCCAGCATACACAACGCGTTGACACAATGTTGCCCTTATGTTGGACCAGCGCCAAAGACGGTGGGTCAATGTTAATGTAACATTGGCTCAACGTCTCCTGTTTGCTGAGTCTGTCACCCATGCTATCTGTTCAATGTCCCCAGTATAACAAAAAATGCCTTATTAGGGCGAAATATGCTCTGGAATGCATTATGTAAGTCTTAATTAAATTTAACAATTTCTCGAAGAGCATGCCTCCGACAGTAATACAATGAGGCTGACCGAGTCAGATATATGATAGGCGCCTCCTGTCAGTCAAATCTTGGATCCGTCAATTAGTTCAATTGGCTTTCATATAATACATTTCCTCATTACTTGTGTATCTATAAGTAATAGATAGAACGGCCGTTATACTCACTCTTGTTTCGCTGTTCTGGGGGGGGGGGGGGGGGGAGCTATGGGATAATCTTGTTATTTGAAATTTGCTGACAAGGATTTTGTTGACAAAATGGAACCATTGGATTCTGTTATAAATTAAACCAAAGAAATGGTTAATTTACGTAACCGAATATACTAAAAAGCTGTTTTTCAGGAATTATAGCGGGGCTTCTACCCATACGAATGCTGAAACATCCTTTACACTGCTAAATCCACCTTGTGTCTGTTTTTAATTCAAGATGGCCGTCATCACGGTAGCGCCATTTTTCGAAAAACCAAGGGTACACTCCATGCACTTCATCACTTTTACAATTTGAAATTTTTTTATTGTGTGTTTACCCAGGATTTGAGGTACGAGAAGGAATAATATCAGTTCTTGCCTTAATATATATCCAAGATCAACTACACGCTCTAACAAAGTTATTCTGTCACGTGTGATGTCTCTCAAAAAAAAGTAATACTACACATGGGTGGTAGGGGTGGAGACCATGTGTTGCTTGTTATGCGGTCACCATTCTAGGTTATTTTTTTGTCAAATTATCAGTTTGAGTGGATACGTTCAGTAGTAGCACGAGTACTATTAAATTCAGAAACCGTACGGTATTTCTAATAGTATTAATGTCTAATTATTCCCTTAGAACATTCTATCACTCATATTGTAATAATCCTACCGATTTATTGTGACGCAGTAGAAGTCCCTGACCAGAATATTGTTATTTTCAAGTAAAAATAATTTATCATGGTTATTGTGACAGACATATAACATGGCGTTAAAGGTCGCTAGGCATCAACATTCCAATTATAGGGTGGGCGGAGGCCCTAGGGTAGTGGTTAGTACCGCTGCCTTTCATGCCAGAGCTCGGGGTTCGAATTTCGAATCATGTGTCTGGAGGACAGTGTCATCTCAATCATCTCACCATCCTCAGGAGGTTCTCCTGGCCCAGTTTAGACCTATATGTGCACAAAGGTGGCCTAAAGCCGGATTCATTTCATTTCATTTCTGATTGCAGGGTTTGACGAATTTAACCTGTTGTTAGCGCAGCCTGACCCGTCAGATTTTAGTGCTGAGTCACATAATACCATGTCCTAGCGATATACGCCATATTCTGAAAAAATGAAATGTCATTTTCTGGCTTTATACTGCCGTATCCCGACATTGTTATACACATCCTGATCTTAACATAGTCATAGTGCCATGCAGCTTGATATAATAATATCTCGATTTTATAGTGCATATTCGGACATTATTGTGCCATATCCAGACATTAAGATGACATTTAATGATGCCAAACATGCATATCCTAGCATATCCATGCATATTCTAATGCAAACATCATGACATTATATTGTCATATCATGAAAAAAAAGTACTTACCCTGATAAAAAATGTCGTTCCCTGACCATACACTGCCCCTCATCCTGACATAAAAATGTAATTTCTTAACAACAAAGTGCCACATGGTGACGCCATACTGTAATGTCCTTATATTACAATGCTATATTGGCACATTAATATGCCAGATCTTGATATTATAATGCCACATCCTTCTATTATGAGGCCATATTATGTCTTTAAGCTGCCCTATAGGCTACTGATATTATACTGCTGTATACTGACAATAATATGCCATATAATGAAAATAGAATGTCATAGCTTGGTATAAACATGATATCGAAAATGGTATGGTCTAATGATATAAGACTATATTGTGACATTAAAGTGGCATATCCTGATATTACAATGCCATATCCTGACTATATAGAGCAATCTCCTGCAATATTATTGCCATTTCGATACATTAAACGGCCATAACCTGATAATATAATTCCAAATATTGACTTTATAATATCATAGCCTGACAGTCAAATGTGATATCCTGACATTAAAATTTCATTTACTTATATTAGAATGTCGTCTCCCGACCATACACTGCCATATAATTTTATATGATGATATTGTAATGCCACATCCTGACATAAAAGCTCCTCTAATATAACCCTTGAATACATTTCAAGTCATAAATTTGCTTTAAAAAACTTTTGAAAAATAGTCGTCTGCGCAGTAAGGCTTATTTTATATGTTTCAGTCCAGTTTAAAAAACTGATATATTTAGATCTAAATAGCAGTGGCGTAAACAGAAGTGGGTTCTATGTTAATATGGCATCCACAATTTCCAGGGGGTACGGTCGACGTAACTCCCCCCCCCCCCCCACAGTAACTCCACTACTTACTCATTACCTCGTTAGCTCGAGATGATTGATTAGGTTGTTTTGCCAGTTACAGTTATTATATGGTCCGCGGGCACGAGATTTCACCTACGTAGAATGTCATCTATACAGTTTGAAGGCGGCGGTAATATTTATTAGTAAAAGTAAATCACATTAGAAATAGATCATGTATTTGAATCTGTGAGAAATAATAACCGGCGTGTTTCTCTTCTGTGAAAATTGCATGTAATATTAATATTATATATTCATCTGTTTATTCAGCTCATACGAAAATTATATTTTATCATATCATTACAAATAATAATATTGAGTAAGATTTTCCTAGCACTCGCTGCACGATGGTAATTGACTTTATTAGCTCCCGCCGTCACCGTAGGTGAGCGAAGGGAGCTATGGATTCTACCTCCGTTTTTTTTGGCCTCTTCTTTTGCCTATAACTTTGTGAGAAAATAAGCTAGGATAACAATTTTTGGTATGTTGGTTACTTCCAGGTGGCTAATGGGCGGGTTAAAATATTTTTAATCTGAATTCAATACGCAAGGTTGCAGAGGAGAAAATGATGATGTGACGGCGTTGGGCCGTTGGGCCGTTGGGCCGTCCGTAAACAATTCGTTTCCGGAGCATATCTCTGAAAGTACTTGTCCGATTGTCTTCAAATTTTACACACAACACCCCTAGGGGGTCTAGTTGTGCCTTTTAGGGTATTTGAACTTTGACCTACTTCTGGTTCAGAACTATGACCTATTTAGACGTTTTGACGCGCACTTCGTTTCCGGAGCAGATCTCGAAAAGTACTGGGCCGATGACATATTGCACATACATGTTCTCTAAGGTCCCTAGTTGTGCCTTTTCAGGTTTTTGGACCTTGGCCTTGAAGTTGACCCAGCACTTTCACCTAATTTATAACATCGGTAAATCCGACTGAAAGATTTTGCGGAATATCATGAAAACCGCTCAAGATAGCTACACCATTACTATAAAACAAATTGTGAGGTTTCAGGAGAGGATGCATCTTGAAAAATTTCAAGTCGATAAAATTAAAAATGGCCGCCTATCGGCCATTATTCACCTCGACAGGCCTGATATTGCGGAATATCATGAAAACTGCTCAAGATAGCTACACCATTAATATCAAATAAATTGTAAGGTTTCAGGAGAGGATGCATCCTGAAAAATTTGAAGTTGATAAAATTCAAAATGGCCGCCTATCAGCCATTATTCACCTCGACATGCCTGATATTGTGGAATATCATGAAAACCGCTCAAGATATCTACACCATTACTATGAAACAAATTGTAAGGATTCAGGAGAGGATGTATTTTGAAAAAAATCATTTTGTCAAAGTTCAAAATGGCCGCCAATCAGCCATTATTCACTTTCACATGGCCGTTATTTGGTAAACCGTGCTAGATGGCTAGACCATTACTATAAAACAAAATGTGTGATTTCAGGAGAGGATGCATCTTGAAAAAATTTGACTCGATAAAATTCAAAATGGCCGCTTATCGGCCATTATTCACTTTCACATGGCCGTTATTTGGTCAACCGTGCTAGATGGCTAGACCATTACTGTAAAACGAAATGTGAGATTTCAGATGAGGATGCATCTTGAAAAAAATTGACTTGATCAAATTTAAAATGGCCGCCTTTTCGGCCATTATTCATTTTCACATGGCTGATATTTGGTAAACCGTGCTAGATGGCTAGACCATTACCTGATTACTATAAAACAAAGTGTGAGTTTTCGGGGGAGGATGCACCCTGAAAATTTTTACCTTACGAATTCAAAATGGCCGACAATCGGCATTATTTACCTCGATAGGCCTGATATCAGGTAAACCGTGCTAGATAGCTAGACCATTACTATAAAACAAAATGTGACGTTTCGAGAGAGGATGCCTTTTAAAAACTTTCGACTCAATCGAATTCAAAATGGCCGCCTATCGGCCACTATTTACTTGCACATTGCTGATATTTGGTAAACCGTGTTAGATAGCTGGACCATTACTATAAAACAAAATGTGAGATTACAAGAGAGGATGCATCTTGAAAAAAATTGACTCTATCAAATTCAAAATGGCCGCCTATCGGCCATTATTCTCTTTCGCATGGGCGATATTTGGTAAACCGTGCTAGATGGCTAGACCATTACTATAGAATGAAATGTGAGATTTCAGCTGAGGATGCATCTTGGAAAATTTTGACTTGATCAAATTCAAAATGGCCGCCTTTAGGCCATTATTCACTTTCACATGGCCGATATTTGGTAAACCATGCTAGATAGCTAGACGATTACTATAGAATGAAATGTGAGATTTCAGCTGAGGATGCATCTTGAAAAATTCTGACTCGATCAAATTCAAAATGGCCCCCTATCGGCCTTTATTTACTTTCACCTGCCCAATATTTTGCAAACTGTGTTAGATGTTAGTCCATTACTATAAAACAAAATTTGAGGTTTCGGGGGAGGATGCACCCTAAGTTTTTAACTAATTTATATCGAATTCAAAATGACCGTAAATCAGCTACATAATCAGCTATAATCAGACTACATTAATAACCCTATACAAAAATGATTAAATCTAATTCTAATTCGGAGCGGGAGCTCCTGGACTTATGTAGTCTTGTTTTATCATTCTTTATGTCAGAATTTGTACGTAGGTATAATTTTATAGGCCTATGTTCACATCCTGGTTGGACCATTCTACGGATATCTGGTCCAACATTAAACCAACATTAAACCAACATAAAACCAGTATAGTTATGTTTGCTGGAAGTCGCTCATTTCCACTTAACTCATACCTTTGCACACGTCACACACCTAACATGGCAGAGACAGAAGCAGACAAAATTATGGGTTTGTTTTTCTAGAGGTTGGCAGCCCTACAGATATTTTTGGCTACCTCTACAGTTAAAACTAATAAATTATGTCATTATACCTGAATACTTTTTATTTGATAAAATATACAGACAGATTTTATATATTTTTTCATTTTTATGGAATTTTGAAAATGTTTCATTCCGTTGCAAATATATGTAATATTGAAATAAATAGTCATCTATTTATCATATTTGTTGAGCTCATACAGAGCTCATTGTTTAAAGTCGATCCCCGCACTGAAAGCGTAAAATATTTATAATAACCGTTTATATTTCTGTCAAAATCTATTCTATCGAGTCAAGGCGAAGTTGAAATGTTTTCCAAAACACGTCAACTGACATTAATCAAATGTGCAGGTAGCTGTTAAAGACCAGAACGTTACACGTTACACGTTACACGTTACATATTTAGCCCATTTACATAGTTTGCAATAAGTCGCAGTGGATTAATGTTGGGGCAGCATCGCAAATGTTTTTCAATGTGAAATAATCGAGCGTTAAGGTTTCACCACACAAATTAATTCTCGCATAGTTCCTTTTTTAAAATTTGTGACTCTTTTCAGCAGCCTCGGTGGTACATATTACAGATATATCATTTTGCTACCAATTAGAATCGATTCTGTGATGATTTGCTGTAGCAAAAGCATCGAAATAAGCAAAGATATGGTAACAGGAAGTCCTTGCGCTACCAGGCCCTAGGCTCTTCCCAAAACCGCACTCATTTTTTTTGCTAGGTCGCTCAGGGGAGAGTGGGCAAGAGGTTATTATGGGCCCAAATAAAAAAATACGTCAGTTTCACATGCTTTTTCTATGTTTTACATTGAAAGAAAACAGACTGATGGTTAAAATAATAATAATATTTACATTTCTCCACTTTAAGTGCAAAACACACCAACGCGAACGTCAGCGCGATTAGGCACGTGACGAGTGACGCAACGACTGACGCGAAAATTACATGACTGTCCACACACCAACTCGACGAGCAGCGCGACATGTGAGGCGCGACAGCCGGCGGGCGGGGGCCCTAGGGTAGTGGTTAGCACAGCTGCCTTTCACGCTAGAGTTCGGGGTTCGGTTCCCGGTCTCGGGGGTTTGAAAGAAACAAAAATGTTTCTCCCCATCCACGTGTAAAACTCAGTATTGTGGGGAGCCTTCGTGACCGTGAGGTAGCGTGCTCGGCATCAGACCGCCAAGGCTCGAATTTCGAATCCTGTGTGTGGAGGACATTGTCATCTCATTCATCTCACCATCCTCAGGAGGTTCTCCTGGCCCAGTTTAGCCTATATGTGCACAAAGGTGGCCTTAAGCCCGATTCATTCCATTTCATTTGCGACAACCGGCGTGACGAAAATGTAAGTTTTGAAAATGGTCGCGATGCCTATCGCGCTCGCGTACGTCGTCGCGCTGGTACGTTTTGGCAATGATCAAATAATGAGTTTGAAAAACTGACACGACTTCATTTAAAGCTGACAATCACATCACCAATTCCAGCTATATAGAAATGATTGTATGTATGTGTAATACAGTAAATGATGGGAAAATATCACTTTATATAATGATGTAGCAGGTAATTGGGTTATGCCTAGCCGTGTATTACAACGGCCTATGCGAGCGCAGCGAGCCGTAGGCCGATATAGCGCTAGGTTATGCCCACAAGGGACTGCGATAAACGATGTTGATGTTCCTATTTACCCCCTTTTGGGGGTGACTCGGAACACGCAGTTGTTTTTTTAATACCACCATAAAACACCCGATGTGTATGGGCATAAATGTCCCGCAAAATATTTGTAGGATATTAGTTAAAACTCCCCACAAAGACGTACCCCTGGAACATGAGTTTATTTAACAAAAATCATGATGTAATATTTCAAGTAGCTGACCCTCACAAGCAACCATTAGACGCGGATTCATAAAACTTGACACAGAGTTGCATAACCCTCAAGGCTTTAATGTGAAATAGATGTAAGATGTCATTTCAAGGTCAAATAAACTTCTTTGGGAATGTATGAAAATCGCATTGTTGATAACTTGCCGTCTACCGAGGATTTGCATTATTGCGAGCTTGGACAAAGAAGGATTAAGCACAACTATATACATACACAGTCATATGCCAGTATCGTTCTATTTAACACGATTAACACCAATCTACTGTATAAGATGAGCTAAACTAGAGTGCAAAGTCAGCAATTTGTTTTCTAAAATTCTATATCTGAATTATGCTTATAAATATACAAACGTTCTTAATACGATTACATTTAACATTTGACATTTAGACTGCGTGTGATAAAGGGATCCTAATGTGTAAAATGGCGGCCATTTGACGATGTTCCACCGAGCTGATTTCTGGTATTTTCGTTTTGGGGGTTGTCAAGAAATAGGCCTATATTTTCGAGAAAAAAAATCAGCTTGGAGTACGCCCGTTCCCAACTCAATCCTCCAAAGTGGCTCTATACTCACCTGTTGTGGGACATCATGAAATTGATCGTACATTTCTATAGTGTATAGTTTAGTTTTTAGCCCGCCTTTTAATTTTAATTAAAAAAGGTGGGCTATTGCAATTGAAGTTCGGCGTCGTCGGCGTCGGCGTCGGCGTTAACATTTACTTGTGGGCGCGATAACTTGAAAAGTTTTTCATGTTTCCTTCCCAAATTTGTTTTGCATGTTACTAATGACCACTTCTCGGACAAGTTCAATAATGGCTGAAAAAAAATTCAGAATGGCCGACTTATTGCGATTTTTCACCTTTTACGTCAATAATTTGACCTTGTGGGCGCGATAACTTGAAAAGTTTTTCACATATCCTTTTCAAATTTGTTATGCATGTTACTAATGACCAGTTCTCGGACAAGTTTTATAATGGCCGAAAAAAAAAAAAAAATGGCCGATTTATTGCGATTTTTCTCATTTTACGTCAATAATTTGACCCTGTGGGCGCGATAACTTGAAAAGTTTTTCACATATTCTCTTCAAATTTGTTATGTATGTTACTTATAAGTAGTTCTTGGACAAGTTCAATAATGGCTGAAAAAAAAAAAAAAATGGCCGATTTATTGTGATTTTTCTCATTTTACGTCAATAATTTGACCTTGTGGGCGCGATAACTTGAACAGTTTTTCACATATCCTCTTCAAATTTGTTATGCATGCTACTAATAAGTAGTTCTTGGACAAGTTCAATAATGGCTGAAAACAAATTCAAAATGGCCGATTTATTGCGATTTTTCTCATTTTACGTGAATAATTTGACCTTGTAGGCACGATAACTTCAACATTTTCACAAGTATCCTCTTCAAGTTTGTTATGCATGTTACTAATAAGCAGTTCTTGGGCAAGCTCAATAATGGCCGGTAAAAAAATCAAAATGGTCGACTTATTGCGATTTTTCACATTTATTTTACGTCCATAATTTGACCTTGTGGGCGCGATAACTTGAAAAGCGGCTAGTTTAACATACCATTTATATCTTGCGTTGTTATTTACGTGATGACATTCGACTTTACTTTCTTTATCATAATTCGGCGGCGGGCTATTATCGAGTGTGCTCTTGTTTTAGTGTAAAATTAGCTTTCAAAAGCATCAGCTGAATAAAATATGGCATAATTATGAGGGTAAAACGTTCCATACGCATACATGAAAGACGTCCACTACCATGATTGTTTTTAGAACATTTATAGTCCATCTATTTGCCTAGGCCTATACATTATCCTCAATATATAAATAAACTGATAATTAAGCAAAGGAGCGGTTCAAATATTTTGATATATCCATCGTGTTTATTACATATAGACTTAGCTTGTGTCAATGTTATCTGCAAACATTAATTCTCTGAGGACGTTTAAATCACGCGACGACTAAAATATTATTTATACATGTATAGGAATAATCTGTTGTCTCAGAATCATTTATACTCAATTATTTCTACATCAAAATATACAAATTAATATACAAAGGATATACTTTATATACATAGTAGAACAGGAAATCAAGTGATGGCATGTGGACAAAACATGTATGTCATTTTTGTGTGACAACCTAGGCAGCTGATAAATGATCCACCTTTATAAATATCCAGTAGAAATTGGTGAAAAAGTGACGTCACAACCATCACGACATGACGTCACAAATGCACGTTTTATGAAAAACTCGACCACTTGCCGCAAAAACTGTTCACGCTTCGTAAAACTAGACGTTCATACATTTGCAGCGATATAGTATTTGTCTCTAGGAATTTAAATGTCAACTAACTCCTTAAATAACGTCAATTTTCAGATTTCCTCCTCTACTATAATAGAGATGTGTAATATCTGGGTAATTTGTCATTTATTTTCTGAATATTTTTAAAGGCATATTCACATATAATTGTCGTTATTACTTCATCAATTTTTGTTTGTGTATGGATAATAAAATGCAACAATTTAGTTGTGTGTTATATATGGCATTTTACTGATTCCGCACTTATTTTTAATGTATTTTGTTTTAAGTATTTTGTTTGTTCTCAAACATAAATATTGTCTGTGGATTTGAATTCTGTGATGAAATTCAAGACAAATAGAGGTATTACATGCCTTTCTACGTTGATATCTTCAAAAGTTGTACCACAGCAATAGTGCACGGCGGCCATTTTGGATTTATGCTGATTACTCAAAATTCCCAATCCGTGCAATTAGGCATTCGGTGGTTTCTGAGTCTCTAGACTCTATATATCACATTTACATATTAAAACCTTAGGGTATTCGCAATTTCTGGGTTGGCCATTTGGCAAATAGACTATAAATAGCAGTAGCGTAAACAGAAGTGGGTTCTATGTTAATATGGCAACCAAAATTTCCACGTGGTACGGTCGACGGCATGCCCCCATGAACAACTCCCCCCCCCCCCCCCCCCCCCCACAGTAACTCCACAACATACTCTGTATACAGTATTGCGATACAGAAATATAAGATATAACTCATCGGAGTTTCCATCGTTAGCTCGAGATGATTGATTAGGTTGTTTTACCAGTTAAAGTTACTATATGATTTCACCTGCGTAGAATGTCATCTATACAATTTGTAGGCGGCGGTAATATTTATTAGTAAAAGTAAATCACACTAGACATTAATTGTGACTTTACAAGTAACAATAATATTTGGGCTAGGTTTTATGAGTTTTTGTGGTGGCCATTTTGAATTTGGTTGGGTTATTTTTATTATGACAGATTGATTGGAATTTCGCGTTTGAGTTTTTTGGCAGCCATTTTGAACTGTAATTTTAGACTTCGGACTTCAGGCTGCAAATTTCAGAAGTCCCCACTGAGCTTTTGCAGTTTTAAATAGATATATATTTATTTGTCAAATGGAATCGCAGTCAGGGTGCACAGTACACACATTGACTTGTCTCTCTGTTGATTTAATGTTGTATCAGTATCCGCGACGCTAGCCCAACATTAAAACAACATTGATTCCACGTTTTGCGTTTAAAAAAAATTGCAACTGTTATTATATTTGTAGCATTTGAAAGGTTTCAACTGTCTATACCAAATACACAATATTGGTTCAATACTGGGCCACCGTCTGCGACATTGTATTTTTATTATCAAATTTGGAGATTAAAGGGTGGAGTAGGTCTGGACATAGGTGCACCCTGTTCACCCTCCTGGCAATGAATGGAGAATCACCCGACATGTCCACTATTGAACCAATATTGGACCCAATTATAGGCCTACTGCCGTGCAAGCCAAAAGGCAGTATCTTCTCACTTTACAAGTAAGCAGATACTGCCTTTTGCATTTGAAGAGCAGCATAGTGCGGTATTTGCTCACTTTACAAGCAAGGAGAAACTGCCTTTTGCCATTCAAGAGTATAGTGATCCAGAAAATCCTGGATTAATCCGGAAGAACACGATGGATGTCTTAGAAAATCATAGCAGAATACCTGACTACTCTGGGAATATGGTGTCCAAATTTCATAATGATTGGATTAAAATTCAGGGAGAAATAGCGTCTTACAAAAACGTGCCAAGAATAATAAGTTTAAAGTTCCGTTGTAAAATCAATATACTGTGGATCTGGTAATTTTCGCGTGTTTAGATTTTCGCGAATTTGTGATTTAGGGACTTTACACGAAGTCCAGAATTCGCGAATTATCAATTTAGATGATATTTAGCGCTATTATAATAGTAATTTCGCGTGATTATTAAATTCGTAAATTTGTCCTCTTCGCGAAATTCGCGAATATCAAAACCTCGCGAATATTACCAGATCTACAGTATTTGGGCATAGCCCAAATATAATTAGAAATAGATCATGTATTTGAATCTGTAAGAAATAATAGCCGGCATGTTTCTCTTCTGTGAAAAATGCATTTAATATTGATATTAAATATTCATCTGTTTATTCAGCTCATACGAAAATTCATATAATTAAAAATAATAATATTGAGTAAGATTTTCCCAGCACTCGTTTCACGATGATCTTTATGTCAGAATTTGTACGTAGGTATAATTTTATAGGCCTATATTCAGATATTCTCATCCCGGTTGGACCATTCTACGGATATCTGGTCCAACATTAAACCAACATTAAACCAGTATATTTATGTTCGCTGGAAGTCGTTCATTTCCACTTAACTCATACCTTTGCACACGTCACACACCTAACATGGCAGACAAGTTAATGGGTTTATTTGAGGTTGGCAGCCCTACAGATATTGTTGGCTACCTCTACAGTTAAAAATGGCATTATACCTGAAGATGACGCAAAACTAAATGACCAGGCGTCATGCTTGAGAGGTTGGAATCCGGGTCTGTGATTAAATATACAGACACATTTTTAATTTTTTTTCATTTTTATGAAATTTTGAAAATGTTTCATTCCGTTGCAAATACATTTAATATTGAAATTAAATAGTCATCTCGTCTCCTCGGAGCTAAATGATCCTATCTGCCACTCTGACGAGTGTCAGATAGGATCCTTTAGCTCCGAGGCGACGATCTATTTGTCATATTTGTTGAGCTCATACACAGTTCATTGTCTAAAGTCGATCCCCGCACTGAAATAGTAAAATATGTATGATGACCGTAGCCCCATAACATAGGTATTCAAATAAAGCGAAAAGAGCTAACTAAGACATGTAACGTGTAAAACTCAGTATTGTGGGGAGCCTCCGTGATCGAGAGGTAGCGCGCTCGGCCTCAGACCGCCACGGCTCGAATTTCGAATCCTGTGTCTGGAGGACAGTGTCATCTGATTTATCTCACCATCCCAAAAAAGGTTCTCCTGGCTAAGTTTAGCCTATATGTGCACAAAGGCGGTCTAAAAGCCGATTAATTTCATTTCATTTGCGACAACCGGCGTGACGAAAATGTAACAGTTTTGAAAATGGTCCCGTTGCCTATCGCGCTCGCGTACGTCGTCGCGCTGGTACGTTTTGACAATGATCAAATAATGTGTTTGAAAATCTGACACGACGTCATTTGAAGCTGACAATTACGTCACCAATTCCAGCTATATAGAAATGATTGTATGTATGTGTAATACAGTAAATGAGTGGAAAATATCACATTATATAGTGATGTAGCAGGTAATTTATAAAATAAAAGTTAGATGTAATACGGTAAAATACGGTGACGTTTATCTGAAATATTACCTTTAAATTTTGATTCATTTTAGTGTTGGTACATGTTTTAAGTATTGAAGTGCCAGAAGCGTTGTGCAGGCAACTGTTCTTGATGTATTTGGGGATTTGTATGTTCGGCTCTCTGTGTGTGCTATGGTACATGCTCTCGCCTCACTCTGGGTGAACTATGCATACGAGAATGGAAAAACAAATAAATTTAATAAATACGTTTAAAATGACTAAGATTTTTCCTTTTTTTCCTTTTTTTTTTCATTTATTTGACCGTGAAAAGGACTTTTTTGGGAGACTTTGACCTTCTACAAGACAAATCCCCCCAAACGGTTTCGTGACGCGAAAACACTGCAAAACGAGGTACTACATGATTCTTTGTGACTTTTATTTGTACAGTTTTTAAATTCTCATTTCTTGATGGCGGCCATTTTGGAGGCCATTTTGAATTTAATAACCCGCAAAATTGTATTTAATTTGTCAAAACCTTGCTATGGACCAAATTTGAAACTTGTATCAATCTGGGATACATAAATTGAAAATGACTATATTATATCTTTTTTTGTTACATTTTTATGTCATATTCAACCTTAAAAATGATTTTTTCGGGTGAACTTGACTTTGAATCGTAAAATATTCTCCCCGCAAAAGATTCGTGAAAAAACGAGGTATTACATGATTCTTTGTGATTTTATTCGCAAAATTGTGAAATTCTCATTTCTTGATGGCGGCCATTTTGGCAGCCATTTTGAATTTGCTCAACCGACGAGGTCTCGGTCTGAAATTTTTGGGCTTGAGACCAGAATTGTATTTAATATGTTAAAACCTTGCTCTGGGCCAAATTTGGGACTTGTATCCATCTGAGGAACACCCGACAGATTTGCCCACTGCACCAACTAATCCTGCTTGTAACAAGACGCCTTGTGAATAGTATAGGCCCTAATACATCCTGAAACTATTTTCGGTCACGTTTTGACATCGTCTGCAAGTCTTACATTTTGGCAAATATCACTTTTCTATATCTATATCTATAGATTTATCTATATCTATATAACTAGGCCTACAATAACTAACTACAAAAGAAGAAATTGTATACTAGTATCTTGCCGGGTATTTATTGTGAAAATGTGTGGCTCTCTGACATGTTTGTGTTTCAAGTATTTTTTTTTCGATGAAAAACGGGGTGAATATGAATGCATTGCTGTGGCGCACCACCAAGATACTGCGCTATTACAAACCGGTCCCTGGGAATAATGTATAATAAATCGGCGCAGTTACGTTTTAAAGCCTAGTTACCAGCTTCCATTCTTTCTGTGTAGATTGTTCTGTACATTTTTCTAACTTTTCGTTTCTAGTCACCCCACCGTTCCTATTCATCCCATTCTATTGTTCAGTTGTTTGTCTTAAATGTACTTGTTTGTTCCTGTTCTGGGTTATGCCCACAAGGGACTGCGATAGACAATGTTGATGCTCCTATTTACCCCCCTTTTGGGGTGACTCGGAACACGCAGTTGTTTTTTTCTAATACCACCATAAGACACCCGATGTGTATGGGCATAAATGTCCCGCAAAATATTTGTAGGAAAATAGTGATAACTTCCCACAAAGACGTACCCCTGGAACATTAGTTTATTTAACAAAAATCATGATGTAATATTTCAAGTAGACCCTCACAAGCAACCATTAGACGCGGCTTCATAAAACTTAGCACATAGTTGCATAACCCTCAGGGCTTTAATATGAAATAGATGTAAGATGACGCCAAGAATATTGCAATGTCATTTCAAGGTCAAATAATCTTTTTTTTTAACGTATAAAAATTGCATTGTTGATAACTTGCCGTCTACCGAGGATTCGCATTATTGCGAACTCGTACAAAGAAGGATTAAGCACAACTACATGTATATGCATACACAGTCATATGCCAGAATCGTTCTATTTAACATGATTAACACCAATCTACTGTATAACATGAGTAGAGATAGGCCTATTTTTTCGAGAAGAAAAGCTTGGAGTACCCAACTCAATCCTCCAAAGTGGCTCTATACTCACCTGTCGTGGGACATCATGAAATTGATTGTACATTTCTATAGTGTATAGTATAGTTTTTTTAGTGTAAAATTATCTTTCAAAAGCATCAGCTGAATAAAATATGGCATAATTATGAGGGTAAGACGTTACATACGCATACATGAAGGACGCTCACTACCAGGATAGTTTTTAGAACATTTATAGTCCATCTATTTGCCTAGGCCTATACATTATCCTCAATATATAAATAAACTGATAATTAAGCATATGAGCGGTTCAAATATTTTGATATATCCATCGTGTTCATTACATGTAGACTTAGCTTAACTTAGGAAATGTTATCTGCAAACGTTAATTTTCCGAGTAGGCCTACGTTTAAATCACGCGACGGATAAAATATTATTTATACATGTAGGAATAATCTGTTGTCTCAGAATAAATTATAATTAATTATTTCTACATCAAAATATACAAATTAATATACAAAGGATATACTTTATATACATAGTAGAACAGAAAATCAAGTGATGGCATGTGGACAAAACATGTATGTCATTTTTGTGTGACAACCTAGGCATATACTCTATCATTTTTACAAATGCAGGATATTGAACGTAATGTTTATATCGCAGCTGATAAATGATCCACCTTTATAAATATCCAATGGAAATTGGTGAACAAGTGACGTCACAACCATCACGACATGACGTCACAAATGCACGTTTTATGAAAAACTCGACCACTTGCCGCAAAAACCGTTCACGCTACGTGAAACTAGACGTTCATACATTTCCAGCGATATATTATTTGTCTCTAGGAATTTAAGTTTCAACTAACTCCTTAAATAACGTCAATTTTTAGATTTCCTCCTCTACTAATAGGCCTACTGTAGATAAATGCATAGTGTAAGCCATGCGAGCCATAGGTATGGCGTTATTGCCATAGTCTCTCCAGTCTAATGTTCCAGATAGCTGGAAGTTGTTAGAATTGAGACCACATAAATTTAGAGAAAATGGTGGCCATTTATACTGATTATAACTGCTCGGCTAGAACGTTTAATTATATATATTCTTAGAGTGACCTTAATATCCTAATAGAAGTGGCGAGCAGGTTTGTATAACACATCCGTATTGGAAAGGGGGTTTTAGTCGCACCGGGATCTATAAGGCGTGACGCATCAGGCGGTACTTACTTTTTGTGGGTGCAATAACTAAAAAAACTAGTGGTCATTTTTTTGAATTTTTAAATCATATTTTCAGCAACATGGGGATGTGCTAGTGATTTTTAAAACATGCTACTAAAATGAAAAATATCTCCCATAGTTCAGCTTATTAATTTGTTGTTGGCGCAAAAACTCATTCATATTCACATTCCCCACAATATGGAGATGTACAGCCAATTTGCTCAAGATTTCACTGAAATTTAAATTGGCTGCCACAAATCAACTTCATAATTTATTGTGGCCGCAGAAATTTTACAATCAAATTCTCCACGAAATGGAGATGAGCAGGAGATTTTTTAACCATACCGGGTACTAGAATTAATTTCAAGGCTACATCAATTTGTCATAAAGCATGGCAAAATATCGATGTCATGACTGCCAAATTTTCTTGTTAAATTAAAGCGACACAATCAGGCTAAAATGAATGTGTCGCTTTAAGACCCTAGCAGTCACCATGATATATATAAAGCAGATTATTCCATCGTTCGGTATTCATTTCATAATTCAATACTAGACCGCCATAACGGGGTAGTAGACCGCTATAACGAAATACTAGACCGTTATAACAGAATAGTATACCGTTATAACGAAATACTAGACCATTATATCGAAATACTATACCGTTATAACGGAATAGTATACCGTTATAACGGATTAGTAAGCCATTATAACGGATTTGTAGGCCGTTATAGCGTGATACCAGACCGTCATAACGAAATACTAGACCGTTATAACGGGATAGTAGACAGTTATAAGGGATTAGTAGACCGTTATTACGAAATAGTATACCGTTATAAAGAGATACTATACCGTTATAACGACTAGTTCATAACAGAATAGTAGACCGTTATGACGGTTTTTAGACCGTTATAACGGAAAAGTAGACCGTTATAACGGAATAGTAGACCGTTATAACGTGATAACAGACCGTCATAACAAAATACTAGACCGTTATAACGGGATATTAGACGGTTATAACGGATTAGTAGACCGTTATAACGAAATATTAGACCGTTTTTACGAGATAACATACCGTTATAACGGAATAGCAGACAGTTATATCGGAAGACTTGACCGTTATAACGGAAGACTTGACCGTTATGACGGAATAGTAGACCGTTAAAATGATTAGTAGACCGTTATGACGGATTAGTAAACAGCTATAACTGATTAGTAGACTGCTTTAACGTGATACTAGATCGTCATAACGAAAAACTAGACCGTTATAACGGATAGTAGACCGCTATAACGAAATACTAAACCGTTTTAACGGAATAGTAGACCGTTATAACGAAAGGCTAGATCGGTATAACGGAATAGTAGACAGTTATAATGAAATACTAGACCGTTATAGCGGGAGAGTAGACCGTTATAATGGAATAGTAGACCGTTATGACGTGATAACAGACCGTCATAACAAAATACTGGACTGTTATAACGGGATAGTATACCGTTATAACGCATTAGTAGACCATTATATCGAAATACTATATCGTTATAACGGAATAGTATACCGTTATAACGGATTAGTAAGCCATCATAACGGATTTGTAGGCCGTTATAGCGTGATACCAGACCGTCATAACGAAATACTAGACCGTTATAACGGGATAGTAGACAGTTATAAGGGATTAGTAGACCGTTATTACGAAATAGTATACCGTTATAAAGAGATACTATACCGTTATAACGACTAGTTTACGGTTATAACGGAATACTTGACCGTTATTACGGAATAGTAGACCGTTATGACGGATTTTTAGACCGTTATAACGGAAAAGTAGATCATTATAACGGATTAGTAGACCGTCATAACAAAATACTAGGCCGTTATAACGAGATAGTAGACCGTTATAACTAAATACTGAACCGCTATAACGGAATAGTAGACCGTTATAACGAAATACTAAACCGTTATAACGGAATAGTAGGCAGTTATAATGAAATACTAGACCGTAATAACGGAGTAGTAGACCGTTATAGCGGATTAGTATACCGTTATAACGTAATACTAGATCGTCATAACGAAATACGAGACCGTTATAACGGTATGGTAGACCGTTATAACGGATTAGTGTACCGTTATAACGAAATACTCTACCGTTATAACGAAATGCTAGACCGTTATAACGGAATATTATACCGTTAAAACGGATTAGTAGACCGTTATAACGGATTAGTAGACTTTATAAGGAATTGAAAAAAAATAGTATTGTAATAAAAACACTTTGTTTTGGCTGATATAGTTTTTGCTCTTTGAATTATCGACGCCTGTATTGATATCTGGGCGGATGTAGAGCTCTCATCCTTGAGAAATGAAAAAAAAAATCAAAATGCCTTCCAAGAAATCGCAGAAATTATTATGCTTTTGCCAATTCTTCTTATTGAAAATCCCTCTCTCAGAGTATTACATGCCGTGATAATTCTATAATGGCACCATCTATTCATTACGTATATGAGACAATGATCAGTAATAATCTACACACAAACTAAAATAAGGATATTGCTCGAATGTAAAAAAAATTGCAGATAGAAAGTGAAATAAATAATTTGTCCAATTCAAACTTCCTCCCCCCCCCCCTCCTAGTAATTGAATGGTGCCTTCATAAGCGAGATAGATACATAATGGTTTAAATGTGTGGTATAACCCTAGTCACGATACCACGAAAACATACTAGTATTGGATTATAACACTGTGAATGACTTCATATTGATGTATATTTAAAAAAATACTGATTAACGTTGCCTCTCACTCTTGTATTATATAAACTAATCGATGTACATGGCGGCTACAGTTGACATACAAAGAGGGCGCCCGTCGGCTTCCTGAAATTGGGCTTCCAAGGTCAAGTTAAGATCATTTTTATATAATATACTGGGACATAATTATAATCACAGTGTGTTATCACTATCACCAAATTATCAATCTGATACATATTCTGCAAATAAATGCTGAATTTTAAGAGGTCAACGAGGTTGCAAGTAAGTAAAATTACATATTTTTAGGATTTTTGCCAGTGACCTCCAAGTGACCTTGATATGACATGTACTTTGTTTTCAGACGGTACACCAGTAAAACACAATTGCACACCATGTGATCCTTCATAACCCAACTATGTATTGATATTTTGCCATGGGAGCCCAAGCTGATGTTTCACACTGTTGCACGCTGCAATTTTGCTTGTACAATTAAACAAATGAGTGTGATGAGGGGAATAAGGGTATGATACCCCTCCCATGGTTGACACTGCCCTCAATTTCTTGAAAATGTTTGTGGAAATATGTGTGACCAATAATATCTCAAAATCAGTCTTTGTAATAGTTAATTGACTCATTAACCCGTTGAATTTTATAAAAAGTAGATGTTTTCACATAATTTTTTGCGATTTTGACCTTGAAATGAACTTGATGTAGCTTTGCTATGACCTTGGTGTTATTCTTATCATTAAGAGTAGTCTCTTTGAGCATTTGACATATTTCTGGAATACAAAAATAGTTTATAAATATGGTAATAATGATTTTCACCACTTTTGGCATCGCGAATGAGTATATGACCTTTCGAGGTCGATGACCCCTAGAGGTCACCGGGGGTCAAATCTAGCTTACCTTCACAATTTAAAATAAAGATCAGGATATGTGCTAATAATGCATGGTAGGAGTTTCATGCTTTAATCATAAAATGCACAATTGTTTCATTATGGGAGCTTAACCAGTACACTATGACCCAAGTATTTAGCCAAACTTTCTGAATTTTTTTGACATATTTATGACAGTTTGACCTTGAAATGACCTTGATATGACCTTAGCGTTGTTTTTCGACGTTACCACAGTAAAACATAATCCCAACCACTGTCAGACATCATAGCCCAATAATTATGCATGACTAGTTTTCCATGGGAGCCCAAACTGATGTTTAACGGCTGCTGCACACTGTAATTTTGCTCGTCCAATTAAACATTGAGGAATGGGTGTAGTAAGGGAAATACTTAGGGTGTATTTCCCCTCCCAAGTTAGATACTGCCCTCAATCTCCTAAAATGCGCGTGGAAAAGATATCTGACCAAGACTGTGTCAAAACCAATCCTTTGAAATAGATGACTGCACCACTAGTATTGTTTAAATTGATTAAAAGTTGATATTTTTACTATTTGTTGCCATTTTGACCTTCAAATGACCCTAAAGTAATCTTGACATGACATTGGTGTTATGTTTATGATTAACAACAGTCTCTTATAGTATTTGGCGCACTTCTGGAATACAAAAACATTTCAAAGATATTGTGATACACAATTTTCATCACTTTTTGGCTTCGCAATTGGATTTTTTCACCTTTCGAGGTCAATGACCTCTAGAGGTCACCAGGGGTCAAATCTAACTTACCTCCACATCTTAAAATAAACCACAGGATATGTACTAATAATGGTAGAAGTTGCATGCTTTAATCATAAAATGCACAATGGTTTCATTATGAGAGCTTAACTACTACACTATAAATCAAAAGGGTGGCACTATACATTGATCTACTGTCTGTACTAACTCTCGGGGTGATATAATTAGGTCTATTATCCCACAACAATTAAATCCAACGATGGCAAGAGTGAAAACCAACGATGGCAAGAGTGAAAAACATGTAAATAAAAGAATACAGAAATGTAGACAAGCATTTTACAGCATGAGTTCTTCTGGTATGAGCTATCCTGGTCTGCCTACAGACATAAAGTCACACCTGTGGAAGACAGTCTGCTGTCCTACACTTCTGTACGGCATAGAAGCTGTTTCTCTGTCAAAATAGCCTTTAAAAACATTGAATCAACCCAAGGTTCCTTAATTAAACAGTCACTTGGGCTCAGTATGTGCTCTCATCGCAGTAAAATTCTGTCAGCCTTAAATGTTTCTCGGTGCGTCGAGACTATCAATAATTGTAGAATTAATCTGTGGAGGAGGATTTTTAAAGTGGACTCACCACTACGTAATTTATGGTGTTATTTTGCTGCCCGATATATTGGGCATGGTGATGTATTTCCTCCAACTTTGGCTGCTAACTAAATGAAATGAATCGGGCTTTAGGCCACCTTTGTGTACATATAGACTAAACTGGGCCAGGAGAACCTCCTGAGGATGGTGAGATGATTGAGATGACACTGTCCTCCAGACACAGGATTCGAAATTCGAGCCCTGGCGGTCTGAGGCCGAGCACGCTACCTCTCGGTCACGGAGGCTCCCCACAATACTAACTTTCACACGTGGATGGGGAAGAAACATTTTTGTTTCTTTCAAACCGCTGAGACCGGGAACCGAACCCCGAACTCTGGCGTGAAAGGCAGCGGTGCTAACCACTACCCTAGGGCCCCCCCCCCCCCCTGGCTGCTAACGTAATTAATATGGGGGCTCCACTTATTTTGAATGCATTTAAATGTAAGCACCACAGACGAAATGTAGTCAAAGTCGAAGAAGATGGTGCTGTGGACACCCTCAGAGTACTATTACATAGTCATGAGTATGGCCTTAGACACTCCAGACCACACACTCTAGTCACACTTCTTACTAGATTTTAAGAAATTTTATTATGCCTTTTACATATTACATTTTAGTATATTTGTATTATGATGCTGTTATAATATGTTGTATTTGTATGTTTTATTTCTCCAAATATGGAGGTGCAATAAATAATAAATAATAAATAAATAAATAAATCGTGTTGATAAATAATTCAGCAAATTACGTAGCGAAATTCTCAGTGAGCGTCCTGAAATATATGCCAATTGTATAGGTCTATGAGTCGTTCGACCAATTGTTTGCGATGCTGAGCCAGCATTGTACCAACACTGCATCTTGTCTGACGAGTTAATATTTCATTATGCCGCTTCATCACTCATTGGTAAGTTTAGAAAGGCCTGATGATACAATGAGAAACATTTACATAAAATAACTCATTTTGTAGCAGATTTGGCGCTTACGAGACACAAGATTAAATAAACGTTGGGCTAACACAGATAGACACGATAAGCGTCATACACCAATTAGCCACCCCCCTTGCGCTCGCCCTAGCTTGTGAACGCAGATGCCTATCCCAGCAAACATGAGACGTTGACCCAGTGTTGATTCAATGTTGGGCCACAATTGAAAACGGTGAGCCAGCGTTAAATCAGCATTGGATCAACCACTTGTGCTTGCTGGGATGGCTGTTTGAGTGCAATTAGCCGGAGCACTTGCGTTATTAAAGGTATGTTCAACTGTAAAATCTATGAGTAACAATTCCATCGAATCTCAAAGCCCTTAGTCCTGGATCTTAGCTGGGCCTTGCTTTGCAAACTAACTGACTGTGTTACTGTGGGTATCTCGAAACGGTTTGACCTCACGCTTGTACCGACACCCAGTGAACACAAAACATTTGTATGACTTCATGCAATGTTGGACCAACGTCGAAGACGTTGGGCCGACGTTGTATAAATGGTATACAAATGTGTTGTGTTTGCTGGGCAGGAGGACTTTCTCTCAACATTGTACATTTCTCCAATGTTGGTTCAATGTTGGGCCATCGTCTCAGACGTTGGCCTAACATTAATACAGCGTTGGGTGAGTGTCTCGTTGGAGTAGTATCCAGTCTTATAATCAGGTTACTGAATCAACCACACTGTACTGCATGCTGAAGGCTTACACGCATGCGAGTTTAGAACGTGACTTTATCTTGAACAGTTTTTTTATCACCACTGTCACGCTTGCCTTATCTTGTAAACGCATACATAAAAACGCAAACATAAAACATTTGTTTAACACTTGCACAACGACGGCCTAACGTCTGCGCCGTTGGACCAACATTGTGCAAATGTTATACAGATGTTTTATGCTGGGCATAGACCTAATGCGATGTGTGTGCAATGGACCGTGGCGATCACTAATCACGAACGCATGAGTCTTTATTTAACAGTCAATGATGTCTGCCGATGTAAAAGCGTGTTGGCATTGTGATCGGGGGAAAATACATGGCAAAAAAAGAAATTGGGACTTGAAAATCCTTGGCATATGGTGGACACCGCGGTTGGCATAGTGCCGCGGGATTTAGCATTGGCGGAAATCCGTTACAGCCCTTCACTTGGCAGTAGGTGAGGTTGGCATTATATTCGGGGGCGATGCATTGGGGGAGCACTATATATTTATAAAATATCTTGGAAATTCCTTTCACATTTCAAACTAACACCACCCAGCGCGTGTAGTACTAGTCCTGAACACACTATGATGCACACCAACAACATTAATCTGCTTCAATTTTGTCGAAAATGGAAATAATTTTTGTTTGACCTTGGAATCATGGCGGCTTGTAAAATTTTTACTACACTCCAAAGTCTATGGTGCCTTATGGTCTCACCACTATGTCGGGCGTAGGCCTACTAAAATCTTATAGATGAACATCAAAATCACGAATCTGCTTCAATTCTGTCTAAAATGATATAAATTAAAGATGTGACCTTGAAAAAATAGCGGCCATCTTGAATTTGACCCACAATGCAATGGCCAGGGTGCTTTCTGGCCACACTACTATGTTGGGCGTGCCTAAAACCCCTAAAATAGACATCAAAATCATGAATCTGCGTCTTTTCTATCAAAAATGATATCAGTTTAGTGTTTGACCTTGGCCAAATGGCGGCCATCTTGAAAAAGAGAACACAGAGATTCACACCAAAAACATTAAACTGCTGCAATTCTGTCGAAAATGGTGATACTTTTTGTTTGACCTTGGAATAATAGCGGCTTGTAAGATTACTTCACTCCAAAGTCTATGGTACCTTCTGGTCTCATGTCGGGCGTAGGCCTACCAAAAGCCCTAAGATGAACACCAAAATCAATAATCTGCTTCAATTCTGTCTAAAAATGATATAAATTAAAGATTTGAGCTTGAACAAATAGCGACCATCTTAGATTTGACCCACAATGCAATTTCTAGGGTGCATTCTGGTTTTACCACTGTGTCGGGCGAACCTAAAAACCTTAAGATAGATACCAAAATAATGAATCTGCTTCAATTCTGTCAAAAAATGATGTAAATTAAAGGTTTGACCTTGAACAAATGGCGGCCATCTTGGATTTGACCCACAATGCAATGGCCAGGGTGCTTTTTGGCCACACTACTATGTCGGCCGTGCCTAAAAACCCTAAAATAGACATCAAAATCATAAATCTGCGTCATTTCTATCGAAAATGATATTAATTTAATGTTTGCCCTTGCATTTTGGCCATCTTGGAAAATGGCAGCCAGCACTCTTAAAGGCCCTGTGAAGTGATTTCAGTTCATCAAGATAATTAAAGTATATATCAGTATATATCACAATGAACACAATCATAACTTGGCAGATTATTCTAGTGCACTAATTATCAGTTTTTTTCAAAAATAAAAAATGAAAATCTGCACATTTCTTGGGCTGGGTGGATCTCCCACCTCATGACTTCACACACAAAAACCGCCCATTATTGAAGCGGAATTAATAATGAAACTGCATCGGGTATATGTTTCATGTTTCTTGTATTTGTAGCCTACATGAAATGAAATGAAATGAATCGGGCTTTAGGCCACCTTTGTGCACATATAGGCTAAACTGGGCCAGGAGAACCTCCTGAGGATGGTGAGATGATTGAGATGACACTGTCCTCCAGACACAGGATTCGAAATTCGAGCCCTGGTGGTCTGAGGCCGAGCAAGCTACCTCTCGGTCACGGAGGCTCCCCACAATACTAACTTTCACACGTGGATGGGGAAGAAACAATTTTTGTTTCTTTCAAACCGCCGAGACCGGGAACCGAATTCCGGACTCTGGCGTGAAAGGCAGCGGTGCTAACCACCACCCTAGGGCCCCCGCCCTGTAGCCTACATGAGCTGAACTAGATTTCTATTCATTTCAATGTGCCCGCATCGACAGGGTGAACAAGGGACTAGTAAATGCTAGACGCTGGCCTGGAGCGGTCGCGGTGATGGCCATCAATTCTAGTGCTGCACCTACATTCAGGCAGCGTTGGACCGGCGTTCCGAGTTGACTTTGGTCAGTTTTATGAAATCATGCTTTGATTAATGGAACCCTAGCGCCGAAGGCGCTGAGAGTAGTTTTAAGACAATCGGGGCTTTAATATTACTATAAATAGTAGTCCCCATATAGCCAACCATTACATGTTTGTGTTTAATTACATAACTCTACTTTCACTCAGATATTGTTGTCACATATAGTGTCGTCCATTGTCCGTTGTTGTCCGTTGCGGACAGACGATGAGTTGCGTGTATTTTAACACACGGCACCAGCTGTCCGGTTGGCTGTGTCAGTGAGTTGGTGGGTTTTAACACTTATCAATCACAGGTGACGGGAAGGGTCCCCTAAACTTAAAACAATAAATCCAGCACTAAACTTAAAAGAATAATCCCAGGTGAAATGCCACTTAATATATATCGATGCCCAGCGTCTGATCATGGAAAGTGTTCTTGATTTTCTCAGAGTGAGATTGAAGTAAAAACTGTTGTTTTTCTTGCAGAAAATTTGTTTGTTTTGGCTACATACCATTTTCATTTCCATATTGTTTCTTGTAGTTTTCTAGTAATTCGTCTAGAAAATTTGTTTTGTCCCTCTTTTTTATCGCATTATGTAGATCCTTTTGAAGTTTGAATAATTCTGAGTGTTCTTCTAAATTACTAATGAGTGTATAAATTTATTCGCTAATGATTGGAATCGATTTTTAATGGGTTCGATTTCCGCTAGCTGATGTATTTTGCGTGTGCTGGTACACCACGGGGGCGGGGGACATAGGGTAGGGGTTAGCACCGCTGCCTTTCACGCCAGAGTTCGGGGTTCGGTTCCCGGTCTCGGCGGTTTGAAAGAAACAGAAATTTTTTTCTTCTCCATCCACGTGTGAAAGTCAGTATTGTGGGGAGCCTCCGTGACCGAGAGGTAGCGTGCTCGGCCTCAGACCGCCAGGGCTCGAATTTCGAATCCTGTGTCTGGAGGATAGTGTCATCTCAATCATCTCACCATCCTAAGGAGGTTTTCCTGGCCCAGTTTAGCCTATATGTGCACAAAGGTGGCCTAAAGCCCGAATCATTTCATTTCATTTGGTACAGCACGGTAAGCGGTAAGCTATCTTGATAGCCTTAAAATGTACTAGTTGTATCTTTTCTAGTGTTGTTTTAGGTGCCGATTAGAGAGCTATCGCCCCATATTCTAGGATTGGTCTGACGTATTGTTTGTATAATTGCATGATTATTTCAGGCTTACATCCCCAGTTAGTACCACTTAGAAGTCTTAATAAGTTTAATCGTCTATTTGCTTTGGATATTGCCATTTTTATATGTGATTGAAAGTTAAATGTTTTGGTGATAGTCACTCCCAGCAGTGTTGCTTCTTCCACATGATCTATTTCTTCTCCGAATAATTGAAGCTTGATTTTTTTGTGTTGTCTCCCGTTCTTTTTAAGTACAATTAGCTGCGTCTTTTTAGCATTTAATTTAATTCTCCATTTGGAGCACCACTTTTCTGGAGCCGATAATGTTTTATGGATCCGATATTGGACGTATGTGGCGTTGGGGCCGAATGTCCACATTGCTAGATCATCCGCAAATTGAGATATCTTTACTTGATTGTTCATCGGATCTACCGGAATATCATACACATACATCAAAAATAAGAGTGGGCTGAGGACAGACCCTTGAGGTGTGCCAGCATTAAGTTTTACTTTATCTGACATTTCATCATTAATTTTAACGATAATTGTTCTGTCTGAAATAAACGAAGACATTAATCGTATAATTTTATTCGGCAGCTCACTGTTCATTAGCTTATATCTGAGGCCATTATGCCATACTGAATCAAACGCTTTTTCGACGTCTATAAAGACGGCAACCCCCAGTCTATTTGCTTGTAGGCCTGTAAGGGCGTCATCTGTTTATAGTAATATGTGTTCCATCGCACATCTTTTATTTCTATAGCCAAGTTGCCATTGATTAATTTTTTTTCTCTTTTCGAGTTCGCCACTTATTCTGTTTGCAAGTATTTTTTTAAATAATTTTCCGATACAACTTAGAAGGCTGATGGGTCTATAGTTTGTAGTGATTTGAAGGTTTTTATTTGGTTTTGAAATCAGAGTTCCCATAGCTTGTTTCCAAGGCTCTGGAAAATAACCAGTTTGTAGGCATATATTGTAAATTTGTTCCAGGTTTTCGAATACTATTTCTGAACATTGTTTTAGTACCGTATATCGAATACAGTCTTGGCCAGGTGCCGATCGACCCTTGGTTTTACTTAATTGTTTTATAATTTCGGATATTGATATATGTCTCATTATAGGGTTCTCATCGCCCTTTTCATTTACATATGATGCTAGTGGGTTGAAAAGATGGTAATTTTCTTCAATTTTGTCGTCCACTTCTTTTTTGAAGTTATCGTAAAAAAATTGGTCCTTTGTGGGTATTGTGAATTTCCCCTAATGTTTCAGCGAACGCATTGGCTATTTCTTAATCGTTTTCTGTTGGATTCCCGTCTTTTTTAGTAACTGGGTTGTTAGTCTCTGCCTGTGCTTTTTTACCGTTAATTTTTACCGTGAAAATTATGCCACAAACTTTTACTGTCTTTTGCCGAATCAATTTCTTGTGTTTTTGTTTGCCACCAGGTGGCCTTGTCGTTTTACACCGCTTTAGATGCTAATATTTTTAATCGGTTTGCTAAGTTTTTATGTTCAGCCTTATTTGTTTTTTGAGCTATCCGTCCTATTTTTCGTTTTAACCTTATTAATTTGCTATAAAATAATCCATATCTTTTACTTTACTTTTTGGACAGGGTTTGTCTAACGCCGTTTTAATTATGTTAGCTCTATTGTTCACTGTTGCATCTATTTCTGCTGGTGTGACTGCGTCTGTTAGTATTAAGTTTTTATCATTTTTTTTGCGAAGTTTTACCCAGTCTGTTTTTTCGTACTGTAGAGTTTCTCGTTGATTCTCACAATTTTTGTCGAATTTATTACCAAGTGAACAGGCATATATGTGGTCGCTGCCTACATCTAGGCCTACTGTACATGTAGGCCTATCTACCTTGGTCGCAATACTGCGACTGACAATACATAGACCTAAAATATCGCTGGAAGTATTTGTGTAGTGTGTTGGGGTTCCGTAATTTGAGACTATTAAATTGAGCTCCTCTAATATATTAAATAATATATCTCCTTCCTTATTGTATTTTTTACATCCAAAAAAAATTGTTTTGTTTTGAGTTATAATCACGCATAAAAATTTAATCCGGGTATTTATTTAGTATGAAATCATGCAATACATCACCAGCTACATGTACATGTATTATAACCAGCCAAGCATGTCTCCACTTTTTGACGTCACGAATTAGCTTCGCCCCCTACTTTTGCCTTTGGGAAAATCGTTCCCAGTGGTTTAAAAATGGGAGCTGAGCACTCTAATATCTAAAAAGACATCTAAAATAGTATGAACTATGACATTGTGCAGAGTAGGTATGGGGACTACATGGGGCCTTTAAGCTACTGCTTTGAGACTGCTATCACAATTCTCTGTAATGTCTATGAATATACCTTTCAAATGATACCGCATACGTTTGGCCACCTTGATTGGTACCGACCAACCCCTGTAGCTGACGGACTAATACAGCTGTTAAGCAGATGTAGTATTCAGATTGTGATAAAAGCATTAAATTTGACACGCGGTTTGTTCACTGCATTTTGTTATTTAATTTGCGTCTATATTTCTAAATATCCGCTTTTAAATTAATTTAAACAGCAGTGTCTTCTACTACTACTACTACCACTACTACTACTACTACTACTACTACTACTACTACTACTACTACTACTACTACTACTACTACTACTAATACTACTAATACTAGTACTACCACTACTACTACTACTACTACTAGGCCTACTACTACTACTACTACTACTACGACTACTACTACTACTACTACTACTACTAGTACTACCACTACTACTACTACTACTACTACTACTACTTGGCCTACTACTACTACTACTACCACTACTACTACTACTACTACTACTACTACTACTAGTACTACCACTACTACTACTAATACTAGTACTACCACTACTACTACTACTACTACTACTACTACTACTACAAGGCCTACTACTACTACTACTACTACTACTACTACTACTACTACTACTACTACTACTACTACTACTACTACTACTACTACTACTACCACTACTACTACTGCTAATACTACTAATGCTAGTACTACCACCACTACTACTACTACTACTATTAGGCCTACTACTACTACTACTACTACTACTACTACTACTACTTCTACTACTACTACTACCACTACTACTACTACTACTACTACTACTACTACTACTACTACTACTACATCCTATAGAAAAACTATTTGATCAACAAATGGACAATTTTTTCATATTTTTTTTAAAGCTTTGTCTGTAAATGTTTCCCAAGACAAGATTTTTGTGCAAACTATCACTGGAGATCTGTATTAGAGCTGTCCTTCCCATAGAATACATTACTAGCGTGAATCGATTTAATTAAAACGATCTAACTCAAATTTATAAGGTAGATATGCTAGTAATATTTGTACTCATGACAATAAATTACTTTTTATTTCTTAAAATGTTCATATTCAACTTTTTGGTGAATGATGATAAAAAGTATTATCTTCATCTTCCTCGTGCAAAAAACAGAATGATTCAAAGAGAATATTATTCGTCGCGAAAACATAATAAGATATAGATATATATGATTGGATATGTGTAACATTGCAATAATAAATATACCATTTTACGTATGCCAAGTGAGCTAAAACTGACTGACAAAAACAAATATTGTTCACAGGCGATACATAGTATTATATTGAAGTATGTGAGTCAAAATAACGATAACGATCACCCAATACAGCAAACACAATGTGTCAACCCGATGCCAGCCAGCACAGATTCACTGGCAACGATTCGTGCTTCATCGAGTGTGATCAAGTAACAATAAAATTGCTGCTGCGAACAGCATACACGTATTAACACATGCCTAACACAAGGTTAAAATGCATTTGCAAATTATCAAGAATCTAAAAAATAAAAAAGTGCAGAAAAGAAACTTGTGCGAGGCCGGGTGTCATGACTGTTGTACATGTAGTTCTCGGGCCAGAAGCCGAATTTTTACTATTTAGTACCAATTGGGGTGACTAAACTTTGTTGTGATTTTCAGTTAGATACATATATGAGTGGTCTAAAAAAGTATGATGGCCCTTTCTGAACGGTAGCTTAAGGACAGTATTCTCAGTTTTAAAGAGAGGGGGGTCTCTGAACCAAAACGTAAATATTAACTATATCTTTTCATCTATGTGTCCTATAAAAATCAATAAAATATGATCGTTTCTGGCATAATTTGGGTCAAGGAATCCGTTTTTGATGTTTTGGAAATGATCTAACCAATATTTTGCCGAAAAATCCAAGATGGCCGCTAATTTTAAGCTGTATTTCTTCGCTCTATGATATAACAAGTTTATTTATGTCTATGAAGTTCAAATTTTTCAAAGCAAAGATTCAAGTTATGGGCAATTATTCTAGCATTAAATTAAACTATTTTTTTGTATATCTTGCAAATTTATATAAATTCAGTTCAGTTATCCAACATACGTGTACTTTATAACACTTGAGGATGTGAGGACCGAAAACGTATCTCTATGAAATGTAACAATTTAACAATAAGGCATACTTGACAAGTATCACTTGTGCAATGTTGGTCTATATTATCTATTCTTTTCTTGGTGGAATAAAATATTACATATCTATATTGTTCCACAAATTAAAAAGAAACACAAATATAAATAAAATTAATGATAACAGGGTTCATTACTTTAGACGTTTCAGATTAGATACGTTGTAATCATGGTAATAGTGGTATGTCATATGATTGGCCCAAAATTTAATACCTTCCGGGGTAACTAGAAAAAAACTACTCTAGATAGCTTCGTATGCCTTAGACATAAACAAAAATGTATGCTGACCTTTTTCAGAACGGTAGCTTAACCCTTAAAGCGCTGAAATATTATTGCATAAGCCATGGAAACTAAAGTGATTTTTCAATTTGAAATCATCATAAATGTCTTAGTTAGCTCTTTCCGATTCATTTGAATATACCTATGCTGTGGGTCTACGGCCATTATAAAACAAAGTATTTCTTTCAGTGCGGGGGCCGTTTCTATACGTCAGAATCTGTAGACGTCAGATTTTGACGTATAAAGACGATCCCCGTGCTGAAAGGGTTAAGGAAGTTATGAGATATTTTGTATTTCAGAGAAGAAATAACATACATATATGTACATTTGAAATCTCGATATTTTTGCCGCGCGTTCAAAAAGTAACATCCAAATGTAACATTCAACGAAACTGTCACATATAAATGGCTTTAGCTTTACTAGGGGTGTATAGGGAAGACTAATAAAGGCTTTAAGTTAAAATGGCAGCACATATTTGGCCATTTTGTCTATTTAGACCGCGTTACGTCAGTCAAAACATCACTTCCTTAGGTCACATATCAACATTTCTTATGTAGGGTGTGGACCCTGGTTTAGTTGGTAAAACTGTTTGATGCAAGTTCTTCACCCACTCTGACATCCATGTTTTGAAGAAAAAAATGTTTCTTCCCCACTCGCTTGTGAGCAATCAGTATTGTGAGAATACTTCATCAAGGGACTTCATGAAAACACCATGAAAGAATGAGTAGAATTCAACTTAATCTTTCATGTAGACTAAATATATGAGGGTATACAATTCTCAAATGATAAGACTTTCAGAGGAACACCCGAAAATTTACGAATATTTTACAGGTGGAGGCTTCAGCGCTCAAATTAGCAAAGAAACCCTCTTGGTCGAATACCTGTTGACGAAGCTATTAAGGAAACCACAAACAAGGATACCCAAAACTGCAGGTGGTACCAAAGGTGTCAGCACAAAACCATCTGCAGTGACTAAATACTACCTCAATGCTGAATATAGAAGTACGGCCACAAAGCAGCTGTGTTATTGAAATCGACTCTCCACATAATATCCATTTAGATCTTCAGCCATCACGTGTTAAAAAAAATGAAACAGACGTCCAATACCTTGTAGAGCTACTGCAAACCAGTTGGACAAATCCTTTTAAAAAAAACCGATGTAATTTATCTTTCAGCTGGTACGACTGAAGAAGTAGATACGCGTATGCTGCTTTATGCAAAACATGCCGCTGAATATTAGACCTACAATGATGTTGTTGTTGTGGCAGATGCCACTGATATCTTCATTATTAGCCTTGCATTTAGCACTAACATATAGTGTAATTTATATATGCAAAGTGGTACTAAAGTTCGACAGAGATTGATACATATTACCTTATAGGACTACATTTATAGTGTTACATTTATAGGGCTACATTGTTACACAGGATGCGCCACCATAAGTTCCTTTTCGAGTCAAGGTATTAAAGGGAGGGTGTTAAGGTTAAGGTTGGGTGAGCATCAATAAATGGAACATATCCTATTAATTAAAACAGCTAATTTAATTTTAACTTAATTTTTTTTATTGTTGGTAAAAAAAATGTTCTTGTCAGATTTTTCGAGCCGAAGTCACTTCGGATTCTGTAACGGTCACGGAAACTCCCGAACAGCCTGGCACGTCACACGTTGAAGTCATGAAGAGGTCTCCGTCAAAATGGCTACAATTAGCGATGGAGATTTATCCGATTTCTCAGAGAGTAGTGAACCTGTGAACTCCCCCGTCAACTCACTCTGACTCAGTCACAAATCTCAAACGATTTTGATGATATTTGGTAGCCTATTAACGAAAGTTAAACCAAGGAAAATAGAATCAGAAAGAAGGTCTGCTTCGAAAACGTCGAATTTGAGAATTTTTTCTCTTCACTTCCATCAAAGATCGACATTGTATTCAAACAACGCGCATCCTTGTTAACCGCCCTGCCATAAATGCTAATGACCCCATGCCCCCCTTTCGCCGGATCTGATGCGAGTTGCGAAGCGTAACGGCTCGGACACAACAAATTTGTCTAAATCCCCATCACCGCTAATGCTGGACCAATGCGGTTACCCAGCAAACACAAAACATTTGTATAACATTTGTACAGCGCTGGCCCAACGTCTCCGACGCTGGTCCAGCATTGTACAAATGTTATAGGTCTACAAATGTTTTTTGTTTGCTGGGAATTTGAAGTTTGGTCGTATTTATTCATTGAATTATTTACAAAATAATTCTCAAAATTATGGAATTTAACCCCAACGGCGCTCTTATTGACTTTTATCAGGCGAGAGTTTGAAATATTGTAAATAAACATATTAATTTTGTTTTCAGCGCCGTTTGGCTAGTCTTACTAATTTTTCAAGTTTTTGGTGACAACCCTGGGTCGTTCAGTATGTAGGCCTGATCACCATTATTTTTGTATTATTTTTGTTCCCCGTGGGGCTGAGTTTTCATGAACAGTTTTATTCCAAAAATTATCATTTATATAATTATGAATCTGAATAATGCAATCTGGTATCACAGGTGTGAACTACAATTCTACGTGTATAAAAGTTAGGTAGCTGAAATTGAAAACAGTCGTGATTGCTATGCGTTCTGGTAGTAATAAGTGGTTATGGGGATGTTGAAGTCATCATCGTGATCATTAGCCCTGGTAGGCCTAACGGTCAGAACTAGACGTTTGATCTAGATCTATTCTGGGACATTTACCTGGGTAGGCCGGGAGTGAAAACTGAATTTATGTCTCCACTGACCATAAGATATGAAATCATTAAGTTGTCTGGAGTGACCACCACACAGAACATTATGCGGGATTACCATGCTTCCAGTTAGCTCTGTCGGGTTTCACAAAATGATCCCACTTGCGTGCGATTTGGGAATCTTTTGGCCATGTATCAGTGCTGTAACATCTTCATTTGTATTGTTACACAAACCAGAGACGCAACGTTTTCGCATGATAACAATTTAAACAAGATGACGTTAAAACTTTGTAGGACAATCCATGAACAAGACGCTGTACAACTGGGTAGTGACTGCGGGATCACCATAGGATCAGTGCAATTGGACTGCTGTAGGCATACGACTTCACCGTGTGACGTCACACGGCAGCTGCTGATAGTGGGAGCGTTTTTTATGACCCTCATTATGAGATCCATTTGGCCTACTTCAAATGCACTTTTTCGTGGCATATATTTAAAATTAATTGATGATTTATTTTGGGATGTACTTTAAATAGTATAATTAAGCCAAAATAACGGCCAAAACTATATTTAAAACCTTAGCAGCCTCCCTTTAAGCTTGGTGCATGGACACTAGTCATAAACAATCACAAATTTAGAGATGCATTGACAAATCTTGGTTGAAACTGGGCACTGTCACCAGATCTCTATGACGCACTCCAAGAGTTCACATGCCGTTTATATTGTCAAAAATCATTACCGTGCGATAGAAAAATTTCCAGGGATAAAAAGGGCATCATGCAGAGATAGCCATATACCAGCATGCCAAATATCAAGCAGGCATATGTCACAGGAGTTTGTTTATCTGTCCTGATATCCCTCGTCCTGATGATGATCGCGGCTGGATTTTCGATGCTTAAGATAAAAACTTGAATGTATATCTAGTTCTTCTGCTCCAGATGCTGTGCTAAATCTCCTCTCGTGTAGGCCTACTTGTAAGCGTATTGTAAACTGCCAGTGTCAATGGCTTGAAAATAGATTAAAATGTACAAATGCAGAACTGTATAAACATGTAAGATGAAAAGGCACTCTTCAGATGATGACACAGGTGATGATAAATTATAATACTAAACACCCAAATGTCTTGTGTGATAGATTGAAAAGCTCGTTCAACGACGTGTTCACACTTTAAACAAAGACAAATGCAATTAAGAACATATTCACTGCATATTCACTGCATTTACAGCTTGTGTGTAAATACATATAGTGTATCACATGATTGGATCACATAGCTAAGTAGTAGGCCTACATGTCGCTATTTACATGTACTGTACACCATAATACTGTAGTTTTTTTACAGAGCTAAATGGTGGTAATGATTAGGGTAGCATGTTTATTTCATTTATTTTATTGACATATTAATTGATTTTAACTTAGTTCTGATTTAACACTAAAAAAGAACAGTTGGTTTCTGTTCTGTTTTAAATCGTAAACAATGATCAAGCTGAAAAAGAACATTCTTTATGATCATCATTACTGCTGAATTCAAAGTTATACCGGTGAAACGGATTTAATACATTACGTTGAAATCAAAGAACTATACCTTTTTATCCTATTCAAACTACTATATCGAGTTACCATGGCTAATCAGGTATATACTACATTTGTGTTCATGTGTAAGGCATACAAAACCATTTAGAGTAGTTTTTTCTAGTAACCCCGAATGGTACTAAATATTGGTCTGGCTCAATCACATAATTATGATAACAACCACAAAATAGCATACCACTATTAATATGATTACAGTGTATCTAAATCGAAAACGTCTAATGAAATGAACCATACATGCTATCATTAATTTATTTATAACCAGTGTTTCTTTTTAATTTTGTTGGAAAAATATAAATATTTATTATTTGATTCCACCAAGAACAAAATAAATAATATAGACAAATATTAGACATGTATGCCTTATTGTGACACATTTCATAGAGATACGCTTTCGGTTCGCACAACAAGTGCTATGAAGCACGCGTCTGTTGGATAACTAAACTGCTTTTATATTTACAAGAAATACAAAAAAATATTTTCATTTAATGCTAGTTTGATTGTCTGACCAGAATATTTACATACAAATTTTCGAACATTATATAGACATAAATAAACCAGTTATGCCATAGAGTTAAGAAATACAGCTTGAAATTGGCTGCCATCTTGGATCTGGCTGCGAAATATTGGTTAAATCATTTCCAAAACATCAAAAACGTATTCCTTGGTCCGAATTATGTCCGAAACGATGTATTATAGATTTTTGTAGGACTAATAGAAGAAAAGATATAATTAATAAATACTTTTTGACTCCGAGACCCCCCTCTTTAAAACAGAAATTACTGCCGTTAAGCTACCGCTCTCAAAAGTCCATCATACATAGTTTAATTTATTGCTAGTTTGATTGTCTAACTGGAATATTTACTTACAAATTTTCGAACATTATATAGACATAAATAAACCAGTTATGCCATAGAGTTTAGAAATACAGCTTGAAATTGGCTGCCATCTTGGATCTGTCTGCGAAATATTGGTTAAATCATTTCCAAAACATCAAAAACGTATTCCTTGGTCCGAATTATGTCCGAAACGATGTATTATAGATTTTTGTAGGACTAATAGAAGAAAAGATATAATTAATAAATACTTTTTGACTCCGAGACCCCCCTCTTTAAAACAGAAATTACTGCCGTTAAGCTACCGCTCTCAAAAGTCAATCATACATAGTTTAATTTATTGCTAGTTTGATTGTCTAACTGGAATATTTACTTACAAATTTTCGAACATTATATAGACATAAATAAACCAGTTATGCCATAGAGTTGAGAAATACAGCTTGAAATTGGCGGCCATTTTGGTTTTGTCGGCGAAATATTAATTAAATCATTTTCAAAACATCAAAAACGTATTCCTTGGCCCGAATTATGTCAGAGACGATGTATTATGGATTGTTTAGGACTAATAGATGAAAAGATATAATTAATAATTACTTTTTGATTCCGAGACCCCCCCTCTTTAAAACAGAAATTACTGCCCTTAAGCTACCGTTCTGAAAAGGCCACCATACATTTTTAGACCCCTCATATATTTATCTAACTGAAAATCACAATAAAGTTCAGTCACCCCAATTGGTACTAAATTTTGGTCTGGCCCAAGGACTAATGGTTATTACACGCTGTGTGTGGCGAGTATGACGGTATGACAGCAAACATGAGACAATGACCCAAGGTTTGTTCAATGTTGGCACGCCGTCTTCGACGTCGGCCCAACATTGAACCAACCTTGGGTCAATGTCTGGTGTTTGCTGGTATGAAATAGGAGAGAGTTTGGAGATTACGCACGGTCGGCTGCGCTTGATTGCGTGACTGTATGAATGTTCTAGATGATAGAGATATAATATCACCGACACCGTGCATTACAAATCTAATCAAATCAAATTTATTAACAGTGATTAACAACATTATATCCGTACAGAATTCAGGGTTATGCATTAAGTACATAATTATATATTAAACATTAAGGTACAGGGATGATAATTATATACAATAAAAATAAATTATGTATAGGGCCTATATCCTATAGACAAATGCATACGTATAAATACAAAATATCAATTTAAATTAAAATTTTCTTAAAATAAAAACATCATAAACAGATTTAGCGACATATACGGCCACTCGCCCACGTGGATTGAAAAAGATATTAAATAGTGTCACGGTGTTGACTTCATAAAATATGACAAATTCGTTGAAAAATCAAACAATGTTTTACGCAGATTTTCGTATAGAGAACAATTTAAAGTGTTTTTAATCTTTAAAAACTATACTACAGAATTTACATATACGTTCATTTAAAGGTAATTTATTATGTCTTCCAATCTCAATATTTAATTTATGGTCGATTGCTCTTAGTTTTGAGAGAGCTTTTCTTTGTTCAAAATTTGACACAGTCGTGTAGGTAAATATATTTGCTCTATACGTACGCAATTAATTGGCAGTGCCCATCCTAACATTATCGTCGAATAGTGTGTTGTGGGTGCGTTGATTTATAATTGATCTGAACAACTCAATATTTAGTAAATTTAAATCGATATGCCAAGCATTTCCCGACCCATTACTTTCAAGAGTAGTTCTAATGCAGGTTGACCACGCTTTTTATTGGATTTACTTAACTCTATATTTTCCATGTAAGTATATATGTTATCATTTGAAAATGTAGAGATACGTTGCCAATACTTTTTGATGTGAAATTTTATGTCTATTTCTATTGCATTACATACAATCCAATTAGAATAGGGTGATTTCCCAGCAAGCGCGAGATGTCGTATCAATGCCTTTCCGACGGCTGCCACCCGTCTGCGACGTTTGACCAACATCAAAACAACACCAGTTCCGCGCACCGCGCCTACTGGGATATAATAACACAAATCTCACGATTATACTACTGATTCTGATGTCTATTTTTGTTAATATAACCATTTTTATGATTTATGTATACACTGAGTATCACAGTTCATTGCTGCTATTATGGTCGAGGGCCCCTTAGGTAGTGTGCTCGGCCTCAGACCGACAGGGCTCGAATTTCAAATCCTGCGTCTGGAGGAGGGCAGTGTCATCTTATTGAACATCTCAGTTTGGCCTATATGTGCACAAATGTGGCCATTCATTATTTATTCATATACTGTGAGACAAAATGTCCCATACGATATCATGGATATGGGGCATGTCCACCCAGGGCGAATATACCCCAGTCCCATTGTGAATATGCACCTCGTGGGGGAGTATTCGCGCCAAGTGGACATGCCTCACAGTATTCCTCTCATACGTATTCCTTCTAATGAGTTATTAACCTTTTCACTACCATACATGACGGAAATTTCCGTCGTCATTCGTCAATGAACGTAACCATAAAATGACACAAATTTTCGTCAAATATATACTACATTTATGTATTTTTCGTCATTTGTAGCTGGAAATTGCGTTAGCAATTCCAGCTTCAAATGACGAAAAATAGAACTCCTACACCAGTATATCTGGATCCTGGCATGCACCCCGGCCTGGAAGTCAAAGGGTTAATGACCAGCAAACACGAGACACAATTTTTCTGTAATGTTGCCAGCGTCGTAGAAGGTGGGTCAGCATTACAACAACATTGGAGCGGCATGACTGTGTTGATTTAATGAAATTTATCAGAGGTTGGTCTTGAGTATTACCATAATTAACAAGGTATATATCACGTATGTTGCAAGCTCATGTCTCTAGAATAGTATTCAATCAGGCCTGGCCGTAGGCCAGGAGCCTATTAAGTTTATTTTGCCTGAGTTTTGTGTCCTATTTAGGGGAAAAAGGGGTGCTGTGTGTGGGAAAGGGTTGACATTGCTGTACACCAGTCCTTATGAACATATCGAATATAACGTTTGAGGTCCCAAGGTTAACAGGTTGATTACTTTCGTCTTTAAAAAGTGTTCAGAAAAAATACATTCACGATTAAATATAGTGATTAGAGCTTAAAGTTTTTTGGTTGGAATATTGTCGGCCCAGCGTCGCAGACGGTTGCTCAGCAATACATAAGCATTGGGCCAATGTATCGTGTTATCTGGTGATTCTGGCGCCGGGGTGGAAAGCGTCACCCCCATAACAATGCAGCAGTCAGAAAAACACAGTACAATCACCCAATGCTGTTTCAATGTCGGGCCAGCGTCGAAGAGCTGGGTCAACATCGAAACAGCATTGGGTGAATGCCACGTGTTTGCGCAAAGTATACAGCAGATTCAGTTAGGGATCAGTGTTGGGCCGGCGTCGAAGACGATTGACCGGCATTGAATTGGCAATGGGCTGCGACGCTGGCCCAACATTGAACTGGAATTTGATGGGTGGGTCTACATCCTCTGTACGAGGTACATCATATAGGCAAGTATTGAATGAATGTTGGCCAGCAGCGGCGATGGTGGTGGAAGGAATACACGTCGAAGATATATTTTAACTTGTCTCCTTGGTTCTTTTAGGGTATGATTGTTCATTTAATGATAAAATGATGAAACTTTGCATGCTAGAAGAACGGTAAATTTCGTCATTTTTAAAAATGACCGCCAGAATATTATACATGTTTCAATATCTCGAGTTCTTAGAAAAAAATCTTGGTGTCTAAATATGCACTTCCAGGACCAAGGATTACCAAGAAGACAATTAGGCCTACAAATACGCGAATTTAATATTTGACCTTAATTGCCGCAATTTTTTTTAAAACGTTTCTACAGCTCAGTTTCTTATTCACCTAGAAAAAATATCTTGATGTTCAAATATCCATTTTCGAGACCAAGGATTACTAGAAAGGCAATTACAAAAACTCCTAATTTGATATTTGAACTCATTTCCGGTCATTTTTTTAAAGGGCCGCCATAATATTCATGTTTCGATATCTCATTTTCTAATGCAGATGCAGTGATTCATAGTCGTAGTCTAGAATAAGTGTCTGTTTTGCCTAAATATCACCGAAGAAACGATTCATTGTACAACGAGTTTAAATGGCGAGCCAGGATATATCACTCTTGCTGACTTGTTAGCATTAAAATTGTTTGTTTGCTATCAAAATTAATACTCTTTCCAGTCTAGATCAAGATGACCTTGATGGAACGCTTAGAAGAAATAAGGCAAGATGACATGACGGCTGTGGCTTGCAATTGAACAAACCTAAGCTCGAAAATGAAAATGAAATGAATCGGGCTTTAGGCCACCTTTGTGCACATATAGGCTAAACTGGGCCAGGAGAACCTCCTGAGGATGGTGAGATGATTGAGATGACACTGTCCTCCAGACACAGGATTCGAAATTCGTACCCTGGCGGTCTGAGGCCGAGCACGCTACCTCTCGGTCACGGAGGCTCCCCACAATACTGACTTTCACACGTGGATGGAGAAGAAACATTTTTGTTTTTTTCAAACCGCCGAGACCGGGAACCGAACCCCGAACTCTGGCGTGAAAGGCAGCGGTGCTAACCACTACCCTAGGGCCCCCGCCCACCTAAGCTCGAACAAACTGAAAAGAGAAAAGCAGCATTAGAAGACAATACAGATGCCCATAAAAAGTAAAGGCCTCACTATATAGACTTGTCAAGACAGTGGCAAGAAAGATATATTTTTTTTTCATGTAACCACCAACTGATACAGAGCGGATTTTACTCCGCAGGAGGCCCAGTACCATGTTCGGTATCGTGTCTCTCTATAACTGTGCCAGACAAGCGACAGAACCCGATGCCCATGCCATTTGATCTGAATGAATGTTGTTATTTGCAGTGCGTATTGGTATTGAAGGTGACATTGGGAGAACTGTGTATCTTATCACACCAACATTCACACGTCCAAGTCAGTATCCAGACTTAACACGCATGGCCCAGACAGTGATGGCTGCTGGTAAAGGGCTGCACTGGCTCGTTATTGAGGATGCAGCTGAAAATACTGATATTGTAAGAGGCATTCTACAAAGGAATATGCCATATAATCACACACTTATGCATTGTCGTCCTCAAAAACGCGACGAAGCTTATTTTAAGGTAAGTGTACACGAAGAAGTAGGTATACAATATCTGGGGTCAAAGTTCCGACTGAACCTATTCTGTCATTTGCCTTCATTCTGAACAAGCGTTAGAGTCATTTCTTCGATAACGTCTCATCCATTGGCATTGGTACTCTAAGAAGATTTTTGTCAATTTCTTAAATAATTGTCAAATTCTTAAAGATAAGAACGTTTTCGCAAAGCAGTAGGTCTATTTGCAGAGATATACGTAGGCCAGATATAAAAATATTAAGGACTGCATTGTTTGTCACACATCATAGCTCAATTCCTTACCAGGGCCTACTTATTGTTTTTCTTTACCATCCCGAAACTAGCTTCATCGTGTCGGCAGCCTCCTCAATAGACGGCAAGCTCAGAAACATTGTAGTTATCCTTATTCTACAGTTCTACGAATACTGTGCTTATTGCAGTACAACAAATTAACATAATATACCACTTTTCGAATAATATTGGTATAATATAACGCTCATGTCTTTACATTTTCAATTTGGGTCGAAAGCTAATTTAAATCTTTCTTCCTATTTCGGTGCGGAATTATCACGATTATATATTATGATTATCATGGTTATTTCCTAAATCTGCTGGACTAGATAGTCCAGCAAATCTGCTGGACTAGATAGTCCAGCATATTTGGGAGATAACCATGATAATCGTGATTTTGCATACATGGAGCCATCTCTCCACCTGGCCGCGCAATGAAAGGGTTTTGGTTACAGTTGAGATATAATGACGGTCACTTCTATTTTTTCGGACCAATTTTTAACACAATCTTGAGAACCGCTTTTCCAAATCACTCGATTTTTTATCTAGGCACTTAATACATGTACCAGACTGGCCGCGGAATAAAAAAAGTTCGATTGCCGTTCAGTGATTTTTAAGAAAATAACGGTGACTTTAATTTAGTCACTTTTCATTGCGAACTAAATCAATTGGAAATGAAAACTTTTACCATGTTTACATTATAAAAGATAATTTCTCGTGGAACCTTTGTTTGGTCAGTTTGTTATTAGTAATACGACATGCAATGATATACACAATGGAATTCGCCTTCCACAATGGCAGTGTTAAAAAGCAACTGCACAGGGTACATAATTTGTATATTACACCGCCTCTCAATTGAGCAATTAGTGAGACATTTGGGCCCAAGTCTCGTATTCTACCCCCTAATTTAAATAACAACTGAATGACGGCGGTGATTGACCGATCTTGTCATGTGACAGGCTGAACCACTCTTCGATTGGTCGGGGGTAGAATACAAGACTTGGACCGACATTTGTGTGACCGTGACATTAAAGTATTTTTCCCGTTGAGAAACTATGTTTAATTAGTCTATATGTTCTCAATTGAGGTAAACAGTAGTAAAGCTTCAAGAGATTGACACCATTCTGAATTAGATATTTTATTTTATCCAAATATACGAGTCTATCTCATACATTCCGATGTAACAATTATTCATCAATTTAAATGAATTACAAATTTACATCGACCAAGTATTATCTATCAAGAGCCAATCCCAAATATATTTTTTTCAATCTATCTGGATGCATACTAGCACTAACCAGGTGTAGAACACGTTGAAATGAAATGAATCGGGCTTTAGGCCACCTTTGTGCACATATAGGCTAAACTGGGCCAGGAGAACCTCCTGAGGATGGTGAGATGATTGAGATGACGCTGTCCTCCAGACACTCCAGATTCGAAATTCGGGCCCTGGCGGTCTGAGGTCGAGCACGCTACCTCGCTGTCACGGAGGCTCCCCACAATACTAACTTTCACACGTGGATGGGAAAGAAACAATTTTGTTTCTTTCAAACCGCCGAGACCGGAAACCGAACCCCGAACTCAGGCGTGAAAGGCAGCGGTGCTAACCACTGCCCTAGGGCCCCCGCCCATTATGGTAGATCCATTCTATATCATATATATATTCATGTAAGTGTAGGCTAGATATATTTGTGTATGCATGTATATTATATGAATGTATGTGTAGGTACATATATATGGGTAAATATGTGTGTATATGGTTATTTGTGTATGCATGTATATTATATGAATGTATATGTAGGTACATATATATGGATAAATATGTGTGTATTTTTTATTTATGTAGGTATGTTTGTGTCAGGCTTGGGGCGAGTACTGGACAAAAGTATTCGAGTACAATTACTTGAAAAAATGACGAGTACAAGTACAACTACAAGTACTGGATTTTCAAAAGTACTTGAGTACAAGTACAAGTACTTTGAAAAGTACTTGAGTACAAGTACCGAGTACTTTGGTTGTAATCTCTAATTAATTACATGACATTTATTAAATAAATAATTGATTATAATATATGTTACTTCATGTTGATATATGTGACCCGATCAGGCAACATGAGTTTCAAGTCACACTTTGGCAAACGATTATTAAGAAAATGGGGTGGAAATGTATATTTTTTCTATTTATTTTATTTTAATACAATTTTGTGTTTTTATCTAAAACTGCACAAAATGCCTTTTTGAACTTCAAATGCTATTTTCTCAAAATGACGCAACTCAGACTTCATATTTTTCTGGGTTTGTCGACTTATATTTTCGGAGTTAAACACGCTACAGAGTTGTGTGATATACCATTTTAAAGGTAATTTTGTGTAGGTGCGGGATATTTTATTAACTCCTATATTTAATATGCGACTTACGACTCATTTTGCCAGGTCGGGTCACATATAGATATATATGAGTGGTGAAAATATTATTTTATGGGACAGGCCTATTATTGAGATTGCATATCGGATACCATGTCCCAACCAATAGTATAATATTGTATTTTCCTATCAGTGTACAAAGTGTTGTATGCTACATGTAGGCCTACTATTTGGCGAATCATAATGCATAAATTAGTACATACTAGTATACAAATTGTCTGTGTCTAAAGCTTTACGCTGCAAAACACGCTAGCTTAAAAACTTGCAGTAGTCCTAATGATTGTAAAATTTTGGACCAGTGCCGCCTGTAATACACGTTTAAATGAGCCTGAACACGTTGTGTCATGGAAAAGATCAAGGCTATTAAAGGTACAAGGATCACAATTCTGCCCTGAAATTCCGAAAGACAGTATCTGCTTACTTGTAAAGTAAACAGAAGTGCCTCTTGGCTTTTCAAATCCAATGCTTTACCATAATACATGTATAGCCTTACACGATTCAGCTCAGGTATACGCTGATAAATTAGCCTATTATTAGTTTAGTCCGTCATCACATTTCGGGGACGGAAAGGGTTATAGAAAGCTGCCGTAGGCCTACAATGGACTCGTTATGTAGCCTCACACCTTTAACCCTTACGCGACACTAACGCGTTCAATTATATTTTTCTCTAATTTGCAGCTATAATTGCTGACTCAAATTCTAGCTTCAAATGACAAACTACATAATCACGATATTAAAAAAATTACAAATCAAAAAGCATTTATTTGACTGACCTGCTGCTTACTGGTGACCTGACACATTGTATATATGTTGTACATTTCAAGATAGTTTAGTTCGCTAGACACCTGACGTCTTGTAAACTTGTGCATAATTTTGTCTACTTTTATTTTTTTTGTTTTTAGTATGTAAAGCGCTCCGATTTTTTTTAGATGAACCGCTTTATAATTTTAATGATATATAAAAAATAGTCCCGCAGCTAAAGGGTTATGTTCGCCGTCTAATTACTTTCGTCATCTTTGTTTGAACAGTACTGTTACTACATGTGTTAATCCTACGTACTTGCTGGTTAAATCTTGGCCCAATGTCTTGGACGTTGGCCCGACATTATAAGGTCACGGTATGAGACGTCGCGTTGTCGCCGTCATGTTTTTTTGGTACGCACACAACACTGGTACTGAGTTGTATGAGCTATGGCAGTTTTAATATAGCTTAGTCCACATCGAGTCTCGACTGCTTTATAAGAGAACAGTAATAAACTATACTTGTTCACTCAAGTGGCATTATTTGTCCGGTGCTGGGGAAATGTCGGCTAAGTGTCTACGCAATTGGGCCAATATTGTGCAAATACCGATCGATCGTCCCAACAAACACGAGAAATGGAACCTATAGTAATATTATTACACAGTCATCAACGTTGGCCCAACATTATACCACCATTGGTTCAATGCCGTGTCTTTCCTGGGGCTTAGCTGCGAAGAACAAGGTGTTGTAAGTGTGATTCTTAGATAGCGCTACATTATTGTTGAAATCACGCCTCCCCCTGCAATGAATACTAGTCCTACCGTATAGTATAGTCACTTGTAAATGTTAGATATCAACATATATTCCTGTTTTCCAAAGAAACGTCTCTAGTCTTTTTTATTAAGAATAGCTATTTAATTATCTTGTGAACTACACGAGGATACTAGTATATACAAGGCAGAACAAACAATTAGCAGCATGATATTGTAAAAAAGGCGCACTTTTGGTAAAAGTTGATGTAAGTAATTAGGACTAGTTTTGAAATAATTTCAAAGTATATATTAAACCATTTTTCAATATAATAGCTAAACGGATAGTAAAAGAATCATTAACTGAATGTTCCATATCCCGCTATAATGATTTATGATTTTTCTGTGAGCTATTTTTCATCAATTTGGGATGATTAGTACTCGTAAAGTACTCGTAAGTACTCGTTAAAAGTACTTTTATTTTAAAAAGTACTTGAGTACAAGTACGAGTACAAGTACTTTTTAAAAGTACGAGTACTGAGTACCGACGAGTACTGCAAAATCGGTACTCGAGTACCAAAGTACCGAAGTACCGAGTACTTTGGCCCCAAGCCTGGTTTGTGTATGTATATGCTATATGTATTGTGTTTGCAAATTTTTATCATGTGTATATATAACGCTCTCAACTTATATCACGTTATAGCTGCCTGTTTCATAAACATTTGAGTTAAGGTTATGAGAACGACTTTGCTTAGCAAATCGTTTTAATAACTTTAACTTTATGATTATCATGATTAGGTGTACATTATAATGATCTTATGTGTATATGTATATACTGAGGGCCCATGGCAAATTAGTGCTATAGTGCTAAATGGTATACCCTCTGAAAATAAAAGTTTATTTGATTTGATTTTAAAATGACCGCCCAGCATAAAAGCAACATTGGATATGCGTCTTTTACTTGTGTTGTTGTAGATTTGCTTTTATGTAAGACAAAGATACCAGTGGAATGTCCAAAGTAATGACAACAACCACTCTTTGTTTAATGTTAGGACAGCATCTCAGATTGTGGATTAACATGAACCCAGCACTGGGTCATCGTTCTTACTAGTGTGCAGTCTCAGTCAGTACGACACACTGAGCTAATATTGGTTTAACGTTTGTCCATCGTTTGCGACGTAGGCCCAACATTAAGAAAACACTGGGCCGGTGTAGACCTATCCTGTTTACGCTGTAGGATTGACAATGCTGATTGATGTGTGTCAATTGTCTATGACGCTGGCCCAACATAAAATCAACATTGTATATTATCTTATATAATAAAACTATACTAGTAGGGTAGTCAATACACATGATACGTGTACAGATGTAGGCCTATATCTCATCAGACAATACTGACAGGAGCACATGTCAGGCCTAAATATCCACAAGATGTCAGCCTAAGTTGAACACCAAATTTAACATTTTAGATGTAGTAATGTAGTCAAACCCCTCCCTGATCCACCCCACCCTCTGTTAAACAGGTTAAATGGAGCTGTTAATTGGTTTAGAATGTCAAGGACACCTTTTTTGTCAGGTATTGCCTTATCGGCCAGATTCAAAATTAGGTCAAATATATGAATACGTCTATAGAACCCATTTTACAGTGCAATCAATCAGAGCCACTAGCTGACGTTAGTAGAAGGATAGTGGATCTGATGAATAAGAATGATGTGGATGATGACGACTTAAGTATATAATACTGCAGATAAGACCGGTGTATGCGGGTGAATGGAGCATATGTCGTGACGTGATGAGCATACCTTTCAAATTTGTGATTACATTCAAGTTTCACTTAGCTATACCAGAAGATGATACTTTCTATTGACCATGGACTTCTATTGTTTATCAAGTCGTACAGAACTACAAGTGCAAATCACTCGTTATTGCCATCTTGTTGTTTTTAACGTCATCCGATCAATACCATGTACGTTATTAAGATAAAATAAAACATCATTTCATAAAATAGTGATGAAAACATATTTTAGAGGTGTTTTAAAATTATTTATTGTTTTAATATATACACATGCACTTGTTTTCGAAAAGTAAGTGCATCCTTATTGACTTTGGCACTCACTTTGATACTTTAAACAACACTGCCGGCAACTGGGGGTATACAGATTTCTCTGTGTGATAATCAGATTTGTATTACACATGTTATATGCATGCTATATGACGCAAATTTAAATGCGTGAATATATAATTTAGCTGATGCCAGATGAAATTTAAGCCATTTTTAAGCATGTCAAACATTTCGTCTCCTCGGAGCTAAAGAATCCTATCTGACACTCGTCAGAGTGGCAGATAGGATCCTTTAGCTCCGAGGCGACGATTTCGACATCCATCTACCACCAATATGTCATATTTGGAAAATCATATATTGTAATAATCTTGCACTCTACTTTTTTATTTGCGTTTTTTTTATTGTTAATATTAACTGAAACTGTCATTAATTCACTATGGTTTTATTTTACTCTTGAATATACATAAACCATTTTTTTCCTTTCATGTATTACTGACACATGTAAATATAATTTTGACGTGTTTCATTCGAACTCATTCAAGCTACTTCATGGCACGTTTATTTTATTGGGTGCATACCAGAAGTATTCTAGAGTACTGTAGGAATATGTTGTAGTCATTTGTGGAGTCCCTCAGATATGAAAAACTAAACGTCAAGCTTCAAAATGTTTACTCCTATCATAAAAGATACACACGTGTACTTATGTATCTTGTCTACTTCTAGGATAAACTTGGGATATCTTTTGATTACTTGTGATTACAAGTAAATTATAATGTAATTGTAGTAATTGTAGTAATTTTGCGCTAGATTGTCCACATAATAGCCCAATATATAGTGAAGCCGTATATAATTGAGATAATACCAATTAAGTTTATGTGAGGTTGGCATGCGACATTAGTGGGAATCCAAGCAAAGCTGATTTAGTCCGAGTTTTTTTCTAATTACTGCTTAAAAGAAACAGTGAACTTTTGGCAGAATTTGTTCTGACGGCGAGATCTTCCCGGGGTGGCTCATTAAGACAGTGGTGCGCCTCGCCTTCGCCTGCCTACAGCACTGTTACCGACTTTTCCCGTTCTGAAGAGCAAACAGCACAGCACTGTCTTCAGTTCTAGGTAATTTATGTGATTCAATTCGTCCGTGTCCGTCCACGATCGCTCTATGGAGAGCTGGCCCAGTTGAGCACCCCAACCTGTCAGGGATGTGTCCGTCGTCAGCACATGCGATGGTAGATTTATCTCTAAACGTCCGCTCACAGAAGGCTTTTTCCACCAGCACAAGAAGTCTTGAGCTGAGTTTGATAGAGATCAGACTCAGAGTGTTGATACGTTTTGGTAGGCGAAACTGTAGCGGGCGCGAATTCATTCTACCCAATGGCATCGCCGTATAGCCGCGAAATTCATTTTGCCCAGTATCACCATGCCATGCAATGTCTCGTTTTGGCCAGAAGCTCATGTTGTTAAATCCCGATGCCAGGAATCTTATGGCTTGGCCGGGCTTCCAACCCCAACCCCCGAGGCAGCGCACATGCCGTCATCCCTAGTAATTAAGTCTCCACCCACTATGTGGTGGTGGAGACTTATTGTTTTGCTGAGTCCACACGCCGCTGCCGCATTTTTTTTCTGCTCTCACTTCAAAACCCCTGCTCAGATTTTTTCCAAATATTTGCAGTATCCATGCTGGCCCATGAGGATTTGCCTGGTGATTTTTTTGCGTTTTTCAATTACTTCAACCAAGGAGGTTATATGGAAGGAGGAGAAACTTTAATTCAGACGTGGGGGCACCGGTTCAAGTGAGATCTTCAATGAAGTGATTCATTTGTTTTTGTGATCAACATAATGGGTTTTTAATTGGTTTCCCCCCGTCCCGATGCTGAATCGGGGGGTGGTATGCCGGATCCTCCTGACGCGTGAGCTTCAGTGCGCATAGCGCGAAGATCCAGCCAGCCTGTTGGATGCGTATTTTACATGACTTTTAGTTTTCACTGCCACACTAATTTCCAATGACGTAAGACACACGACTTTGCCTCTTACAACATTTTCACCATTAATCTCGCCTTTGAATCATGAAAATCGGAGGAATAACGACTTGTATGCTACTATTTAAGTATCTCACAGAGATTAAGTTAATTATATATTTTAAATTAATGATTTGATTAGACAATGGTCCGGCTATTCGTAAGATATGGCACATATTTATTTATCCACCCATCGTCTTACGAAGTGGTTTGGAGAACCATGATTGTGGGGTTGGTGGTTAAAATAGCTAAATAACAGGTACACCGACGTCCATTTTTATCATTATTTTGTTTAAAATATTTTTAAATCATGTATTGTCTAATGGTTAGCCGATAATTTGTTTAATTAATTTCATTTAAGGCCCTAGATTATCTATCATTTCATCAGTAGCTCATGTAACTACGCACGTTTATATATAAATTCAAATAAAAAGGAAAATGCTGCTGCGTTTTTAAATTTAAATTTGATAATGCGCAGCCACAGTACGCCTTGATTCTCAATCAGTTCTCCTTAGCATTGAATGAAGACTTTTTTCTACCTCCGGGTAGACGAGGCCCTAAAATTTACAACCCTGGCGTCACCGTCACGGCGGATTAACGTCAGGGGGATCCGTCACAACTTGTGGGCAGAGTTCCCCCTCCTTCCATATAACCTCCTTGCATCAACAAAGTCCAAGATGGTCGCCAAAATCCTATGTCGCTCTCTAGAGCTTGGACCGCTTCATGGATTTGTTTCATGTTTGGTGTAAAGGAAAGACCTTACCCTGGACGTGTGCTGAAAAGTTTTTGGTGTGATTCTGGTAATAACAACTTTACTTTTTTACGTTTCATAATTTTAGCGGATATTTCAGTTTTTCTCATCTTGGCCATCAGGTACTATAGCCATACACCCCTGCTCGGATTATTTCTAAATATTTCCAGTATGCATATTGACCTTTGGAAATTTGCCCTCTCAATTTTTTTTGCGTTTTTCAGCTTCTTCGACAAAATCCAAGTTGGCTGCCAAAATCCTATATATATCTCTAGAGCTTGAACCGCTCTATCGATTTGTTTCATGTTTGGTTTAAAAAAAAGACCCTACCCTGCTGATTAGTTTTTGGTGTGATTCTGATAATAAAAACGTTTTTTATTATTATTTTTACGTTTCGGATATTTCAGTTTTTTTCATTTTAACTATCATCAAAATTTGGTAATAGACCTACAGCTATACACCCCTGCTCGGATTATTTCTAAATATTTGCAGTGTGCATATTGGAAATTTGCCCGGTGTATTTTTTTTGGCGTTTTTCAGCTTCTTCAATAAAATCCAAAATGGCCGGCAAAATCCTATGTCACTCTCTAGAGCTTGAACTGCTTCATGGATGTTGTTTCATGCTTGGTTCAAAGGAAGAACCCTACCCTGATCGTGTGCTGATTAGTTTTTGGTGTGATTATGATAATAAAAACTTTTTAGGATTTTTAGGATTTTAGCTGATACTTCAGTTTTGCTCATTTTGACTATTATCAAAATTTGGTAACATACTTATACTCAAATGTTATTTTTCAGGTATGCTTAATGGCCCTGAGAAAATTGTCAGGAAAAGTGTTTTTTTCCTTTTTTTCAACAAAATTCAAGATGGACGATGAATCACATGTTACTCTCAAGAGCTTGAATTGCTTCACCGATTTGTTCCAAGGAAGCAACAAGATTCTGGTGTGATTCTGACATCACATTTTCACGTGGTTTACATAAAAAAATTGGTGGCAGTACTGTATTTCTCTATAATAAATGTATTTTGGTTGCTAAATCTATGTGGGGCGGGTGGAGACGCAAGCTAAATTTGCCCCTCAGGCAAATCTAGTTTCTGCTGTTTCTTGAGGGAAGCGTCTCCTTGCCACTGCTGATGTGAAAGTGGTAAGGCCACAGACATATCCTGTGTATAAAACACCGTACCGTCCACACCCTCAGGACCCGAGTAGAGTCCGTCAGTCCGGAAGGTTTTCACCTTCGTTCCTTCGTCCCTCCGCGGGACTGGTTCCATAACGTCGTCTGGTGTACCGTGGGGGAAACCAAGGTTGCAGATCTCGAGAGTTGTGCCGAACGAAGCGCGGACACCGGGCAGTCCTCTAGGCCCGGTACCTTGGCAAACGGATTCACATCCTCTTCCAAATATTTCGATTTCTGACCAATGGATGAACGGCACAATGTCGTCCATGAGGTGAAAACGTGCCTCCACATGCCTCGTAGTTGGAGGTGACAAGTTCATGTGGGGGTCCACTCTGCGTTCTTTTTGGCGGGTAGTTATATGCCTATATGGCCGCCTCAGTTAACCTGCTTATCCTATCGGCCATCTCATCTATGTAATATAATCTACCGCGGCCCGAGAATGCCAAACGGTCGTCCTGTGGTCGGGTAGACTCACGTCGGTATCAGCTGATCCTTAGCTGTACGGGCTAGAGAACTCACTCGCCTCGTGTTCGAGGCGAGTTGCGACGATCCGATTTTTTTTCTTATCCTCTTAATTACTCATATTTTATTGATCTTATAAGTGACAAAGTCAAAACAGTACAACAATGTGTATCTGAAGCTTGTGAGCTTGGAAATGACAACAGGTCACTGTAGACAGGATAATTTGTAACTTGACTGACTTTTGCCAAAAGTTGTGCTTCTTCTGACCAGTAATTCGCACAAAACTCTCTTGGATTCTCACTAGTGTCGTATGTCAACCTGACAAAAACAATCTTGGTTAAAATAATGTCAGGTCTGCTCAACAAGGACATTGGGTGAGCTATTAAAATTAACTCTGTGCAAGACTCTTCACTTCCAATGTAATGACTGCCTTCGCCGTACTACTCGCTTTGCTTATGGAACGCATTGCCATATATATGTTATCTGAGATGCTAGTATCGTGTATGTTTTATAAACTTAATGAATAATATTATATCTCATCATATTAAACTCATTTTACCACTGTTGACATGAACACTCGCTGTTACTGGAGCCTGCAGTATTGTGCTTTTGAGAGTTATGTACATGACTGCAGCGTGATCTGTTTAATGTTTTAATTAATTATCTGTGAAATATGCTTTGGATTTGAGACGACTAATTGAACTAGCACCAGCCATTACATTAAGAGCTTATTGCTAATGTCTTAATATACGAGAAGGCCTCTTCTATGCTCATAATTATTGGAATATGTTTTATACGTGGCATATCATCTACAAGGGCCTGGACGCGTATGTGGGCAGCTATGACATTAAGATAGTAGTAAATTGTACTAACTTTAAAACAAGTGTTTAAAACTTATGACTTTTCGACTTGCTTCGGCAAGTCTTGATCACATACTGGTCTCCTGGTGGGGAAATGGCTCAGACATCGGCGGAATGATATTGTCTTAGATGGCTGGTAGCTGGTCCCTGTTCATAGTTGGGTGTCGCTGGCGTATGTGGATGGCCTCCTTGACTTTGCGTCTATGCCGGTCTAGTTCTCTTTCTAGGACTTTGGTGCTGGTAATAATGACACACTATGGCTGGTGTTGAGGCAGTGTTCGCCCACACCTATGGGTCTACATACCGCAGCCACATAGATGGAGGTGTAGGAGCGGTAGAAAGGACTCCTCGAAATGCTCCATATATAGGTTGACCACTATGGGCGACACTGGGGATCTCATAGCAGCACCGTGGCTTTGTTGATAAAAACAGCCATCATATATGAAATAGGTGGTATTAAGATAGTAGTCAAGCAGTTCAGTCAACTGTTTTACAGATAGAACGTTGTGGCAGAGTATGTGATCAAGGCTTGCCAAAGCAAGTCGAAACGTCATCGGATCATTACCTTATAATTTTTTCTATCAAGGCTAGTGGCCTTAAAAATAATAAACTGACTAGATCAGTTTTTGACTATAGGAATGTGGATTGGACTAAAGTGAAGGTATATTTAACTAACGCTGATCTCATCGACATAGTTAGTGACTCAGTGGGTATACCCGACATTAATCGTATTTGTGATAATTGGGTCTCTAAATTGGTAGAAACATTAAATACATTTGTACCCCGTCGCATTATCCGTGACATTAATTCTCCCCCTTGGATTGACAGTGAGGTAATAAATCTGAGCAAAAAAAAGAGACTGCCAGCAAACGGGCTAGGAGGATTAACACCCAGAGTGCTTAGGCTAAATATCGTCGACTCAGAAACAGTCTATACTATAAATATACTAAGGATTCGCTCGATGATATTAGGACTAATCCCAGAAGGTTTTGGAGCTTCTTAAGATCAAAGACAAAAAGTAAACATATCCCTTCTGAAATGAAATTCCAGGGTAATACTTCAGACGAACCTGAAGTTGTAGCGAATTATTTTAACAATTTCTTTCATTTAAACTTTACTCACGTCTATAATACGGATAACCTTCCTGCCATCAATAGTTTTATTAATCCTAATCTATCAATTGTACAGTTATCAGTTGCTGAAGTCCGCACTATATTACAGAATATAGACAAAAGTAAAGCGACAGGGCCGGATGGCATTCCAGGTGTATTTCTAAATAATTGTGCTAAGGAACTGGCACCTTCTTTTACCAAACTGTTGAATTATAGGCCTATATCTTTACTTAGTATTTTTAAGCAAAATTTTTGAATGTGCAATCTGCAACATAATTTACCCAGAAATCAAAGATTTAATTTCTAACAACCAGTATGGTTTTGTCCAACAATGCTCAACAAAATCTCAATTATATTATATGTTTTTACGACAAAATCTCAAAAATTTTAGACTCAGGTGGCCAAACTGACGTTATATATCTTGATTTTACAAAAGCCTTTGATTCAGTTCCACATCATCTCTTAATACATAAACTTCAGACTTTCGGTTTTAATGGGACGCTGCTTAACTGGTTCCATAGTTATCTAAATAATCAATACCAGCAAGTATTAATTCACGGTAGCATGTTTACTAAACTACCTGTTAGATCTGGGGTACCCCAAGGGTCAATACTTGGCCCATTAATGTTTATATTAAATGTGAATGATATTGCGGACACTATTTCAAATCTATCTTTTAAAACTCTATATGCTGATGATGCAAAAATTGGATAAGAAATTAAATCAATGCAGGATTGTGTAGACCTTCAAAGCGATTTGAATATTTTTACACGTTGGAGTGATATTTGGAAGCTTTTTTTTAATGGTACCAAGTGCAAAGTCCTCACAATAGCCAGATCTTTCAAACATAATTTCCAATACCATTTAAATAACATTCATCTAAAATCTGTTAAAGAGTTTAATGATCTAGGACTACTAATTAATTCCTCCTTAACCTGGAGAAGTCATATTGCCACTAAGATTAGCAAGGCGAACAGAATGCTTGGCCTGATAAAGCGTACAGTCGGATTCAATGCTCCATATAGAGTCAAATTGCACCTATATACTACTTTGGTTAAACCTTTATTTTCCTACGCATCGATTGTTTATTCCTGTAGCAAGGCAGATCTCAACCAGATTGAACGCATACAACGTAAAGCCACGAAATATATTCTTAATGATTATGTGTCGGATTACCCAACCAGACTACATAGCACCAAATTACTTCCTTTGTCTTTTATAAAAGATATCAACGACTTGTGTTTTCTTTATAAATGTATACATAATTTCATAGATATAGATATTAGACATATTCTTTCTTTTTATAACGCTGACACCTCTAGAACTAGTCAACAGGTCTTGCCTTTAAGATCTGTACGCTTTAATTCTGAATTGGCTGGGCTATTTTTCTCTAATCGGGTAATAAAAATGTGGAATATCCTGCCGAACACAATAAAACAAATTAATTGCCGCAATAAATTTGTCAAACCTTTTAAGAAACTATTATATAATTTTTACATTGTAAAGTTGACCACGACCTATGATATTGACAACTCCTGCATGTGGGTTACCGTTTGTCGCTGTCCGCGATGTCGCCAGGCATGAAACACTTTTCTTTCTCTTTCTTTTTGACACATCCCAGCAGGCACGGGAAGCTCACCTGGTGTTGAGTCGGTGTTGAGCCAGCGTCGTAGACGGTGGGCCAGCATTGATTCGGCGTTTGATGGGCGTCTCGTGTTTTGCTGGAATGCGTTTTTCATAATTGCTGCACACATACTTTATTAACATTGTTTTCTGGTTATGGGACAGGCCTAGCATAGATATCACATATTTGATGCCATGTCCCAGCCAACAGTATTATCATGACTATTTCTTGTTATCATTGAACAAAGTAATGTATACTTTATATTTGGCGAATCTTAATAAATAAAAAATAAATAAATAAATAAGTTTCATAAACTTGTTCCAAAGTTAGTACAATTTACTACCATCTTATTGATTCTTGGAGCCATGAGTAACATATTTTCAACAGATATGACATTGTTAACATGATCAGTTGTAACGAAGGTTGTATATGCCCATGATGCAAGTGCAGGATTTTCAAAAAGTGGAGGTCCGATGTGATTTTGATAGGCTTAAGACAATGGGGTGATTTCTCTTGTCATCTGATAAGCGAGAGTTTGTGGCTCTACCCGAGAAAATAATTATTGTGGATGTCAAATATTGATTTTAGAGTGATTTTAGTTTTTAAAACAGGTGTTACAACCCTCCTGACTCCACCCTCTGAATCCGTAACTGTATGTGTAATGTGTGACGGCTGTTTGCTACTGGCTTATAATAAAATGAAAAATAAATATAATCAAATAATTTAATAGCTTTGAAATTATTTTTGTATGCAACGTTATCATGGTTATACCATGATGATGTATTAATGAAGTTTTACTATTACCGGTGCAAAAATCCCAGCCAGAATCAGAATCTGACGTCTACAGACGTCAGATTCTGACGACTAAAGTCGATCCCCGCTGAATCCTGCTGACTTGTTTCAATTGTATTTTTCGTCATTTGAAGCTGGAATTGGTAACGCAATATCCAGCTTCAAAGGACGAAAAATATGACTATTATGTCCAATAATAAATTATTGGATCAACTAAGCATTTACCAAAAACTATTTTATCAAATTAAGTGATATTTTTGTTTGTTGATCTAAAACATCCTTAACCGCGTGTATATACGGGACTAGCAGGACAAGGGTTAATATTAATTCATGTGAGTATTGTTTTCAGAATCTTCGCTCACGGCTTAAGTATAACGGGTTGTCTACACCTGGGAAAGGAGTATGCAACAGAAACACTGGTCTGCAATGGCTGCTGGACCAGAACATAACTGATGGAGTGATCTACTTTGCTGATGACGACAATAGCTATGACATCCGCTTGTTCGAAGAAGTGAGAAGCTATTGGCTTTACATTCTGTAAAAATGTAGTCTGGAAACTAGTTATTGGCTGTCCCAGTAAAAAGCCGGGACCGTCATGGACGGTAATTGAAAAACTACCCCCACCACTCGCGAAAACTTGGTCATTGGCACTATTTATTATTAACCATTGTAACGCACATTATCATTTTCTTTCAACCTGCCTAAATACGATAGACAACTCAATCAACAGGAGGTGTTTGCTCGATGCTGGTTGGGCCAGCGTTGCAGACGGTGGACGGCATTGCATCGGTCGGCATTTGCTGGGTTTGTCATTTAATTGTACATGCAACAAGTGTACTGAGGCAAATTTCGCAACTTTTTATGTAGTAAAGTCAACTAATGTTTTATTGTATTTATATCCATATGAGAGCAGCATATCTGCCACTTCGGTCTGGAGCCCTCTACAGCACTGAGGTACTAGACATCATTCTGGCACATGGATATCATTTCCGGGTTGCTTTTTTAATTCAGTCATTACATATATTATAATATACTTTGCTGATAATCTGATAATAGCAGCTTGTATGTACAGCCTGGCGCAACACTGAGCTATCAGACATGTTGCTGTCATGTTCAGTTTTTAGACGCTGCACTACTTTTAACAAGCCAATTATCAGATTATAATATATATTACACTGCCGTAGTAAATTTTGTCTTGCCCTGACTCTCTAGTTTAATGAACGCTTTCAAGCCTGAATTTACCATTGTCATCTCTATCCACTACAAGCCGCGAATTGCTGTCGCAATTCTCGACCTGTAGTGGATGAAGGTGAGTTGAAGTGGGTGAAAATTTTTAGAAAATTGCCATGTATTGGTAAAAGAGTTTCATGGAAATTTTCCTTCTAAAACCGTCAGTTATAGGTCTGTTGTCAGGGATGTAAAATACATCTTCCTGACAGCAAGGCTGCTCCCGAGTTCGCAGACCGAGAATCACACGACGGAGCGCACCTCCCCTTTCACCCTGCGCACCAACAATACCAGGCCCAGTACGTAGCTAGCCATTATCACTCAGCAAACAACACCTCCGATTACTATTATGTATATGTTGCAATTGCCTAATAGATATGTCTATGCTAAAACTATACGAATGTGTGTGTGTGTGTGGGGGGAGTATTAACAAATGCTTTGTGTTTGCTGGGATGGCGCCAGAAATTTTGGGCAATTATTGAGATAAATAGACTACAATACTACTACAATACTACTAATACAAAAAACTATATATTTCAACGTCGACAACCCCATATACATCCTGAAAAATTGTTACAACCAGTTGCATATATATATTAAATAAATGAATCGACTTCTCTACTCAAATCGAACTAGTCCCTATATGATCAATTCTGACTATGGATGTATATAATTCAATACATATTCTCATTTTAGATACGCACTACCAAAAAGATAGCAGTCTTCCCTGCGGGCCATTTTAACAAAGTAGCTTTATCAACCCCTGTTGTCAAAGACGGCAAAGTGACAGCATTTGTAGATATCTGGCTTCGTAAGTATTCTTATGTATAACTAGCATGTCAATCTATAAAACTAATTGTGTGTGTAGTATATTTTACTTTTGTTGTCAGGTCTATAACAACATACATATTACAGCTTTAAAATCAGGTAAATAAGCTTAAAATATATATTATCTTGTATCATAATCTTTGTTCTTTTACATCCGTTTTCCATCACTTGAACAGAAGACGCTATATGATAAAAATAGACTCAATAGTGTATTGTAATAGAAAGAGGTATAATAAACGAGTAGGCATATCAAGATTTGTATCAGCTCTGGTTGCAGGGTTAGCCTTTACAGTAATACAACCATATGCCATATCAAGGGCAAGCTAATGTCATTGCAAGGTAAAATTATAGCAAGTCATTCAGGGCTTATCATGACACTTTCGTGTGAGAAAAATAATCAAAAAAACGGAAAACAGCGCGGCATTCTTAACCATGTATATATCTTCAGTATTTAGTGATGGTAAAATAGCCAGTCATGGATGTGTGAATGAATGAATGAATGAATGAATGAATGAATGAATGAATGAATGAATGAATGATCGAACGAACGAACGAACGAACGAACGAACGAACGAACGAACGATCGAACGAACGAACGAACGAAAGAATGAATGAATGAATAAATAAATGAATGAATGAATGAATGAATGAATGAATGAATGAATGAATGAATGAATGAATGAATGAATGAATGAATGAATGAATGAATGAATGAATGAATGAATGAATGAATGAATGAATGAACGAATGAATGTATGTATAAATGAATAAATGAATGAATGAATGAATGAATGAATGAATGAATGAATGAATGAATGAATGAATGAATGAATGAATGAATGTGCGCCTTGGGACATTTTTGCGCACATGCAAGCTAAACTGGTCAGTGTCGACCGGCATAAACTACTGATGATGATGAAACCAAGGGTCAGCTGAAACCAGGAACGCTTCCTCGTGGTTACGGCGATACCCCACGATACTGTTTTTACGAGTGTATGGAGAAGAAACGTTTTTCTTTGAAACCTGCATATGGTTGAGCCCGCGAGCTGCGGTGTGACAGACAAACAATGTTAACCACTACATCTGGGGTGTGTTTCGTTAAGGATAAAACAGAACATTCAGCGTTTTTTATCTAATGTAGTATGTAGGCATGCTACTGATTTCACAAGAAGTTAAAATGGCATTGTATTCCCTGATAACAAAAACATATGGTTTGGTGAAAAAATCAAGTCTCCATTTCAATTTATTTATAAGTCACCCACCATGTATGGTGGAGATTATTTTTTTGGTGCTGTTTATTGTTGTTATTATTCTTCTTCACCAAGTTGACGATGTAAACGCTCTCCAGTCGCCATTATTTATCCTATCTTCACTAAACACCCTCTGATGGATTACCCTGGTTGCATTCAGAAATCACCTTATTTTCATATCCAACATGGCTTTTCCTTACAAATCCTTGCAATTTTTTAACACTGTTGGACTACCCTGGTTGAATCAAAAAAATCGCCTAATTTGCATATCCAAGATGGCCGACATTGCACTTCTATTAAGCATTAGGAATCAACTTTTAATTGTGGAAGATGGAGACTTTCATATTTTATTATTATTATTATTAATATTATTATTATTATTATTATTATTATTATTATTATTATTATTATTATTATTATTATTATTATTATTATTATTATTATTATTATTATTATTATTATTATTATTATTATTATTATTATTATTATTATTATTATTATTATTATTATTATTATTATTATTATTATTATTATTATTATTAATATTATTATTATTATATTATTATTATTATTATTATTATTATTATTATTATTATTATTATTATTATTATTATTATTATTATTATTATTATTATTATTTTTATTATTATTATTATTATTATTATTAATATTCAACAGTTTGACGACGTAATCAACTAATTTGCTTATCCAACATGGCCGCCATGGGCTAATTTGCATATCCATTATCCAGGGTCAACGTAAACGCTCTCCAGTCGCCAATATGTATCCGGTCTTTGCGAATATTTTTCTCAACACACTCTGATGGATTATCCTTGTTGAGTTAAAAAAAAATCAGCTAATTTGCATATTCAACGTGGCTGCCATGGAATAATTTGCATATCCAAGATCGACGTGAACACTCTTCAGTCGCCAATATTCATCCGATCTTCGTGATTTTTTTCTTAAACACACTCTGATGGATTATCCTAGTTGATTTGGAAAATCAGCTAATTTGCATATTAAACATTTCCGCCATAGGCTAATTTGCATATCCAAGATCGACGTAAGCGCTCTCCAGTCGCCAAATGTTCATCAGATCTTCGCATTTTTTTCTGAACACCCTCTGGTGGATTTCCCTGGCTGAATTGGAAAATCAGCTAATTTGCATATCCACAAATGGCCGCCATGGCTCTTATGATATAACCGTTATTGCAGTGGTAATAAACTTTTAATTGTTGAAGGTGGAAGCTTTCATATTTGCTATGCAAATGTAAGATCTAGTTTATTACTGAAGTTGTACATTTAAATTAAACTGATTAAAAACGTTTGAATACAAGACTTAGGTCATTATAATTTATAAATTCTAAGTTTGAATCCCGGTCGTCTTATTGTGAGCATGATACATTCCGAGTTGTCTATGAGTACTTCAAAAGGGGAGAAATATTGTGTTCCGTTGAAATCTGAAAACCAATAGTGGGGAACGAAGCCGGAATCAATGCGTGACAGTCTGTAGTGGTAACCACTTCACCAGGGCCCCAATTACCATGACAAATAACAAAACGGGAAAGCTATTTAGCTCATTTGATAAAAACTACCCATCAGATATTTAATAAATTTAATGCATATCCTATGTTCAGCAATGCCGTGACCAAACAATCCGAAAATGCCCATTTGGTGGCCATTTCGATTCTGTCCACATTTTACATTATTCTATGGTTAAAACGATAATACACATCATAATTATACACACCTTTATACATTTTCATTCCCGAAATATAACTTGTTTTCTTTTATGCCTAATATAAATGAACGTTCTAGAAAAATGTATAATATTAATCAGAATATGTTATTTCCTATATGTTTTAAGCACGAAAGTGGCCTATTGATATGGCAACATTTGCAGTCAATGTTGGATTTTGGAGAGAACGCGGTGCACCAATGCTGGTAGACTGGTTAGGATATATAGAAACTGGCTGGTTTCAGGATCTCAATGCTACTTTCGGTGATCTCGAACCAAAGGCGGATAATGCAACAAAGGTAATAATGTAATCAACACTTCATATATGTTCACAAATTTGAATCTTTTTTTTTTAAATGCGCACCACGTTTTTTTTATCAGCTCTGAGCATGGTGGTACTGTCGACTAGTCTTCATTTGTATTTAATTTTATTGTTCATCATCTTGGAAACCTTTCATGATAGCTGGTACATTATCATGATTATAGAATATAGTAGCACATGGATTTGTCATGTGCGAAAATGTATATTCAAGGATTATTTTTTGCGACTGTAGCTCACTTGGAAGATGAGATACTGTATGAATTGTGCTTATAAAAATAATAATAATAATAATATGTTTATTGACGTACTCGAAGTAAAAAAGGCATATCATAAATACAGAAAGAACATATCGCAAAGACAATGTGCAAATGTTACAGAAATGAGGTTATATGTATTAATTAGTGCAAATAATGGCAACACAAAAAATTTCAAATAGTACAAAGTGCATCATTAGAAAAAAATGACGTATCGCTTTCTAATACGTCCCTGATGAAAGAGGCTGTATGTTTGTCCCTCTCGGAATCTTTACATTTGCTTGTAAGCATGGCACGAGCGTTATTCATCGGCGAACATAATATTTGTTTATATACATTGTATTTGAAACTTATAAAATTTATACTATTAGCTAATGCGGTACCACTACCATTTAAACACAGCTTTTTACACATTCTTACAATATCATTACCACTCATTGAAATAGATTTTAAAAACTTGACGGTGCGTATATGAAACTGCATATCAATTGGGAGCACCTGCGTTAACAGTTTACAGTGAGTCCAATATAGTAGATTAAATATTCTTCTTATAGCTTTACGCCAAGATACATAAAAACGATCTATATAAACTAGTCCCATAAGGGAGATCCATATAATGACATGCTAATTGCTTTAAAAATTTCTAATTTCACTTTTGAGGTTACATTTCTGAAAGTGGACAACAAAACATTCGTTTTAATATTAAAATCAGCAGTAGCTGTAATTACACGTTTTCCACTCTGTTTACTGCCAACCGTGTTACCTAAGTGCTTGCAATTAGTTTGGCTTTGGATTATATTATTCATAAAGTATATTTCCTCATGGTGAATTTCATGGTTATGGCTATGAATAATAAACTCACTTTTATTTGCATTAAAATTAAACTGATATAGAAAATAGAGGGCACTGTTATATGGCGGCCATTTTGAAAGAAGAAATGGCAGATATGTCAATTTGTCCTTATTGATCTTATCTTCACCTATTTTTTCTGAACATTCACTTACGGATCACCCTGGTTAGCTTCAAAATTAGCTAATCTGTATATCCGAGATGGCCGCCTCTGCAATTCCCCACAAATCACAGATAAACAATATTAATTCTTTTTTCACCATTTTTTTAACCTTCTCTGACAGACTACCCTGGTTATGTTCGAAATAGTTAAAGGAACTCAATGTTAACAATTAAAAAAAAAAATTCTTATGAAGCAATGTATCGTACTGATCCTGAATAAAATACAAAAACGTAAAAAAAAAACATTTTTCAATTACTCAGTCGGTTTAAGCTCAAAACTTGTTTGATTTACATATCCAAAATGGCCGCGCCCCTGCACTTTCTTACAAATTCACGAAAACGCTGTGTAGTCGCCACCAATATTGATCCGATCTTCTACAAAATGTCTCATTCTCTGATTGATTATCCTATTTAATTTTGAAAATTGGCTGATGGGGTATACAGTATCCACTATGGCTGCCACGTACGGTTCTTCCAATATATATCCCATCGTTATTGTTTGGCAATCAACTTTTAAATGTGGATGGTGACGACTTTCATATTTGCTATGCAGATATCACGTCTAGTTTTTTACGCCTGTGTCCATTAATCTAAACCTTATGTGGAGGGGTTCAAAATATCAATACATCTGTCTAAAAGACCGCCAATTGTAATTGTAATTTTATATATTATTATTAACTATCGTCCAGCAGAGCCGCAGGGGGGGAGCACATTCCATTACTAGATGGGGGGGGGGAGCTGGAGTTTTTTAATTTAATAAATTATTTTTTCAGTCCCTATCTGCAGAACGTTATTTTTTCACACTTTGACTCAAACAAAATATTAATTCCACTTTCTTTGAAATATTTTTTTTTCTGTCTACAAAGTTGGATCTCAAACTAGGCTTATTAGTATTGATCTGGAGGTTAATAACGAGTCGAGCGAAGCGAGGTTCTACATTTAAGGGTAATTTAATGATGCCGAGCGAAGCGAGTCACAATATTATTTTAAGGGCTAAATATTTATTTACATCACAATCTTTCAGACAATTATTTAATCCGCGAAAATATAGTCTGCAAATATGTATTTCATATTACTCCAACCCCCCCCTTCTCTGGTAATTGAATGACCCCCTAATTTAAAATGCATAGTCCTGGGATACCTGTGATTTATGTGACTTCTAAGACTTAGATTTTTTAAATCTGTGGGTCCCCTACTCTCAACATTTTGAAATTTATATCACACATGTGACGGCTATCTGCATATTACCGTTGCTGAAAAAAATATTTTGAAGCCGCGGATTTCTTTCAAACATTTATTCATTCATTTAATGCATGTGGTCATTCTGGAAACTATGTGTGAATTGGTTGCAAATGTCGTCGATATGAGTTAAAATGGCCGCCAATCCCCATGACTGTTTTAAAATGAATGCCCTAAATAAATCAGTCAACATTTGCCAATGCAACAACAAGTTATAGCATCTGTGCCGGCAATCACATTTGTTTTACAACTTACCTTTCTTGAGCAATGATTGGTACGAAGCCCCAAAATCGACTTTTATAACAAAAAATATATTTTCACACTCGATATATTGAGTTGACAACTCGATATATCGACCTGACCATCGAGTTGACAACTCGATAGATTGATTTTACAACTCGATCTATATCGAGTTGACAACTAAACATATTGAGTTGGCAACTCGATATATCGAGTTCACGACTCGATATCTTGATTTTTAAAGTGGGTCAATATATCAAGTTGTTGACTTAATATATCGAGTGATCGAGCTGTGAACGCAATATATTGAGTTATGAATTCGATACAGCGAATTGTTAAATCCATATATCGAGTTGTCAACTCAATGTATCGGGTCGTAAGCTCGATATACCAATTGATCAACTCAATATATTGAGGTTATTTTTTTTTAAATGTAAACATTGTTCCTGGGGCTTCGTAAGTTAGAGAGTCTGTGGCCTATTTATTTGTTTCCGTCGCCGACGTACCTCATTGAATTTGTTTTTAATAATGAAGTACCTCACGCTTTCGGTCGTTAAAGAATGCGAACCGCCTTACTCAACTAAAGATCTCATGAAATAAAATTAATATTTCCCGATTCATGATATTTAACTTTAACTGTACAATATATAAATACTGACTTCGCCCTAGCACACGCAGTATTATAACAGTATTTTAACACTAGAATGACTAGATGTTATATTTGCATGGCAAATATGAAAAACTGATGGTGGTAACTAGAATGTTAACAACTAATATTGTTCAAGAGCATAACAATGAGTTCAGGCAGACAGATAGACAGACCTATATTTCAAAATTATTGTATATTCTTATGCATACGAGATAGCAAATGTCTACACATTATAATAGTTAATAAGATGGCTTCTTTTTTCTATGTTTCAGGTGTTAGTGTGGCACACTAAAACAGTAGAATCAACACCTGTTATAAGCTATCTCAACAAAGATGTAGCAAAATATCCTGATACTAACATAGCAAAACTGAGAGATATTGTTGGTCAAACAATTAGAAAAACATAACCTAGTAACCCTATTATAGTAACGCGACAAATGTAATCTGGATTGACAGGGACTGCAATAGAGCTTGTTCACTGTTCAGATTAGATTTTAGTATTTTTGAAAGTGCTTAATATATCATGTCAATGATATTTTGTATAATTAAACAGACTATGATTAGTATTACAAAAGGTTTGTATTTTTTTGTATTTTTTTAGTCCATTTCTCAGAGGCCTTCTGAAATTTACCCTGGGCTCGTTCTACACCATAGTGTCACCATTTCTGTGGTTATCTGCATATTATTACTGGTCACTGTTAGGTTTTGGAGGTTTTACATTGTTTTAAACTTGCCAAGGCCTCTTTAGCACACGTTTACCCTTTCAGCACGGGGACGACTTTTGACGTCAGAATCTGACGTCTGTAGACGTCAGATTCTGACGTCTCAAGTCGACCCCGCACTGAAGAATTAAAATGTATAAGGGCCGTAGACCCATACCATAGGTATTCAAATGAAGCGGAAAGAGCTAACTAAGACATTAATTAGGATTTCAAATTGAAGAAAAACCTTTAATCTCAATCGTTTTTACAAAATATTTCAGCGTTGTAAAGGCTAATGGGCGCAACCAAACAAACTCACATACACCTAGGCACTAGGTCTATTAAGGTATCATTTTGATGTATATAAAAAAACACTGTAATTTCATTGACAATATAGGTCAGCATCGCACCAACAATTAAACATAATTGCTGAATGTTTGGTGTTCGTTGGCGCCTACCAGCTTGTATGGCCTCGACTTGCACCAAATAATTATATTGTACAATAAGATGGCCGACTTTTATCATACAAATACATGAAATTCATTAAAGGGACATGTCCAGGCTAAAATCATAAAAAATCGGTGATTTTATTTTGGCTTATTGATATGACCATAATTATGATGTAAACGTGTTCATAGACTTGAACGGCAAACGTTTTTAAATTTTCGTGCTGCGCATTCACCAGTTAGGCTAGATATAGAGACGAAATTCCTGAATTCTAATTATTGACAACCATGTCAAAAATAAGAAATACGGGAGTTTCGTCATCCTGAGGCTAGTGAGATGAATGACATGACACTGCCCTCAAGACGCAGGATTCAAAGTTCGGGCCCTTACCTGGCGATGTGAGGCCGAGCACACTAGCTCTCGGTCACGGAGACTCCCCACAATACTAAATCTTTACGAGTGAGCGGGGGAGGAACATTTTGTTTCTTTGAAACTTGAAGGTCAGAATTGAGTTCGAACCCACGATCTTCGACTTTCCAAGCAGGCAGCTTCAACCACTGCACTTGGGCCCCGCCCTGGTATATATAATTAAGCATCCCAGATATTATCGGAATGTGTTTGTCCTTTTTTCACCGCTATATAATGCCCACGAAAATCAATGTAAATTTTAAAGCAATGTAGGCCTACCACACATCACTAAAACTGATTTATTTTTTCTTCGCTGATATGTGCCGGAGAATTTTTTCCAATTTATTTTTTTCTGGCACCAAGTCATAAAATGAGATTTTCCAAGATGGCCCCCATCGCATGAACCGTCCTAGCCCAATATGATAAAACATTTAACGTCACTATAATATTATGTGGACATAAAAATGAAATGAATCGGGCTTTAGGCCACCTTTGTGCACATATAGGCTAAACTGGGCCAGGAGAACCTCTTGAGGATGGTGAGATGATTGAGTGGACAAGATTCTGTCCACTGAGGCCGAGCACGCTACCTCTCGGTCAAGGAGGCTCCCCACAATACTGACTTTCACACGTGGATGGGGAAGAAACATTTTTTGTTTTTTTCAAACCGCCGAGACCGGGAACCGAACCCCGAACTCGTCAAAGGCAGCGGTGCTAACCACTACCGTGGGGCCCCCGCCCTATGTGGACATAATTGGACTGGAACATAGAAGCTTAGTGCCCTAACCCTTACAGCGCGGGCACCGTCTTTATACGTCAGAATCAGACATAAAGACTGTCAGATTCTGACGTATAAGGACGGTCCCCGCACTGAAAGCGTTAAAATATTCATAATGGCCGTAGACCAATAACATAGGTGTTCAAAATTCATGAAGCATAAAGAGCTAACTGAGACAGCTATGATGATATCAAATTACATGGTTTATACTTAAATATGTCAGCGTTGTGAGGGCCCCTACCTGCAGAAGAGTGTTTGAAATTATTTAATTGCAAAGCATAAGTTTCTGGCTGTCTGTGCATGTCTAGTATAGGAAAATCCCTGTAACTGGGCGCAATCCAAAAAATCCATAATCACTCTCAAAATAGTTGGGTCTAAAACCATTATCCAGTGACCAACCTTCGGCAAGTAAGGTTTAATGATTATTTTGAGCGTAAAATCCAAAATGGCCACAATTGATCACAGTGAAAAGCCAATATTGACTTATTTCATACACATGTCTGCCAATGGACTTAATGTTTGAATGCATTTAGGTAGAAAATGGATTTATGGATGTCAACGAATTTATATTTCAAGAGACGGATGTCGCGTTTGGCCGAAAACGGTAAAAATCCAAGATGGCCGCAAACAAAATATATTAAAAAAAAAATATCTCATAATAATCTCGGAAGCACATTTAGGACATGGATTTCTATTCCCTGTCATAGGGGAAGTAGTGCAAGAGCATTAGTGAAAAAAACACAGGAACCTGGAATAAAATTGCAGAAAGCTGATTTTTTCAGGAATGATACCTGGACATCTCCCCAGACGAATTCCGAAGAGGCCCCAAAAATCCCCCTCGTGCATTTTTTTTAATTCAAGATGGCCGCCACCAGGTAGTGCCATTTTCGAAAAACAGGGGTATACCCTAACTCCTCACCTTTGTAGTTGGAAAAAAATATTTTGGTGTCTCCACTTATGTTTTAAAGGCACAAAGAGTTGATCCAGATGATCAGAAATGATATCAGCACTTTTCTAAATACCAAAAATTCAAGATGGCCGCCATATTGTTCTGATTATGTTAAGCGATCTCTTAAAAAAACACAAAAATATGAGATATCTATCTCGTTGTTGAACCTAAAATGTATTTTTTGGCCAAACCCATGGAATCTAGCACTTATTTAGATCAACATTATTTTATTATTCTGAATTTATCAACATAAATCCCACATAGTAGGTAATTCAAAATAACACCAGGTAACGCAATTTTTCTTTAAAAAAAGGGGTATACCCAAATTCTTCACTTTTGAAGTTAAAACAATGATTCTGGTGTCTCTACCTATGTTTTAAAGTACAAGGAGGTTATCCAGATGATCAGAAATAATATCAGTACTTTTCTTAATACCACAAATTCAAGATGGCCGCCATAATATTTTGTTAAGCGATCTCTTAAAAAACTCAAAAATATGCGATAATTATCTCGTTGTTGAAACTGAAATGTATTTTTTTAGCCGAGCCCATGGAGTCTGGAACTTATTTAGATGACCATATTTTATTATATTGAGTTTATCGACATGAATCCCACATGGTAGTTAATTCTACCATGGTGGGTGACGCTTTGGAGTGTTTTCTAGAAATGTAGATTGAGATTTGTCAAGTTTGCAAAAAAATCTCCGGGAAATAATGAAATTATTGCGTTTCAATCATCCGAGCTGTCACAGTTTCCAGATGTTTGGCCAATACAAAAAGAGCACATTATTGTACAATATAGTCTAGATTTGTGAGATCTCCCCCCCCCCTTTGAACAAGCCACTCTGCACCCGCAACTCACTCTTTTTAGAACTCTTTCTGGAGCGACTGCTCTTTCGGTTTGCGTTGGTGACAAACGACCATGAGATAAAATCCGTTCCCAGACTAGATTCCACACCCTCCTGTACAGCGAAATATGCTCTGTATCATAATGGAGTTTAAACGCGAGGCATTCATCCACTGCTGTTTTAATATTGGCTGACCGTCTTCGACGCTGGCCCAAAAATTAAACAGAATTGGATTAATGCCCCGTGTTGGCTGGGGCTGTAGGTAAATTGAAGGGAGGCTTTCTAGCAAAAATCAATTACAAGATAAGGACTTGCGCCTCACACGTTACATGTACATGACATCTTTAATGATCGTCCTGTAACAATGCACTTTTAAATACTTACTTTTGCCCATGATCTGCGAATGTCAATATGTTTATTATCATGAAATATATCATTTAAATATCAAGATATTACATTTTGAATATTAGGATATATATATCTCGTAATGGTGTTGTACTAATATGACCTTAAATTAATTGATGTCACAGTTTATCGTCAGGATATGATCTTTTTATGTCACGATAATATGAGGAAACATTAACAAGATGATATGGTTTTGTAATGTCCAAATATTGCTCTTTATTATAGTAAAATGACGTTATGATGTGTGGATACAGCTTTATAAATGCAAGATATGGTGGTTAAGCATCACGGTATGGTATTAAAGTGACAGGATCTTTTAGTGTATTGTCACGATATTATTATAATATCATGATATAGCATATTAACATCACAATATGACATTTTAGTGTAAGAGGAAGTGAAAGTAAGAGAGTGCAAGGACACATGCTGTTCAAAGAGCATGTGTCTTAACCCTATCTTACTTTCCATTTTATTGAATCTTCCGAAGTGCTTTTGTTGTTGGCAGTTTTGGAGTTTCGGTATTTGAGCAATGTAGAGGCCTTTACTTACTGAATTATTTTGCGATATATATGTTGAACTGACATGTGCCATCCTGATATTGGAATGTTCTATGGCGATTCTGTATTACCATATGGTAACTTGAGTCTCTCAATATAATGTTATTGAAATGTTATACCTTGACATTACAATATAATATCCTGACATTAAAATGCCATATTCAGACTTTAAAGTGACATATCCTGACATTCTATGGTCACATTAAAATATTGTAGTGTCATATTCAGTCATTATAATGTCACATTAGAATGCCGCCAAGCCCGCCATATCTTGATTTGATAATGTCATATCCTATCATGAAAAATGGAATATCTTGATATTCAAATCTTATTGTGTGATATAAAAGGACACAATTTGGACATTATAATACCATCTCATGACGTTAAAGTCTGATTAATTACAATCCAATATCCTGGCATAATTATGCCAGATCCTGACTTCGAACTGTTTTTTTATGTTTTTCTCTATTTTAAAGTCATAATCCGACACATCATAACATTACAATGGTATATTGTGACCTCAATGTGTCATTTCATCAATGTATAAAGTCATATCATAATATTCAAGTACCATATCCTAATATTCAAATGTCATATCCTGACATTGAATTTTCATAGTGATGTTAAAATGATATATCACGAAATTGTAATGCATTTCGTGATAAAATGATGCCATATCTTTTCATTTTAATACAGCAACGTGATGTTTAGCCACTATATAATGCTATACAATTTATAAAGCTGTATTGAGCCATCATAACGTGATTTTGCTATATTAAACACCAATGTTTGGACAATATATTACATATCATGATAGTAAAGTGTCATATACTGATATCATATTCATATATCCTGACGTTAAACTGTCACATCCTCTATTCGGACATTTCAATGTAATATCACATTGCAATATCATACAATGTCATATATTTATTACGTAATACACTAATATTCAAATAAAATATCTGAATATTCTAATCTATAATCCAAGGTATTTATTACCATTTTCAGGAAATTGCCCAAATTACATAGTCCTATAGATGGCCAAACTCTGCCAGTAAAATGATGTGATTTAAAACATTTTCTTATTTAGTAGTACATGTAAATAACCAACAGTCTCGTAGAACACGTGTTCAAGCTGGTGTAATATTGTACTTAGCTCTGTTATTATGTACATTCACACAAAAATCAGCTAATATTCATATCCTAGAATAATCACAACTAATACTTAACCAAAATCGAACATTTTATATAGGCCTACTATATAAAATACCTACATTGGAATTAGTCGCTGGGTTTGAAACTGGAATTTCTTACGCTATCTCAAGCTTCAAATGAATGGAAAATACCCTTATATTTAAAAATGAGACATGTTAAAATTTTTAATCAATGATTTCTGACATATGATATTTTGTAAATTTGATAAATCTATATCTATATTCCCATATGAAAAAGCAGTTGGACATCGCTTAATCGTGGCACCTGCGCTAAAAGAGCTAACCAATATGGCAGCCATGTTGGATTTTGTGTTGATAAGCACATTCTAATAAAAAATTTGGTGATGGGAATATATTCTAGATTCCATGGCTCTGAAAAAAAATTTCAACAACATGATGATTATGGCATGTAGGTGATTTTCTGAGGGGGAGGACGCTTGACATAATGGTCGCCATATTGGATTTGTGGAGATAAGAAAAGGAATGATATCATTTCTGATCCTGTTGATGAGCTTTTTGTGCCTTGTGACATGTGTAGAGGCACCAAAATATTTTTTTCAACTGCAAAAGTGAGGAATTGGGGTATACTCCTGTTTTTTTTTGAAAAAATGACGTTATATGGTGTTACATAACATTAAACTATGTGGGATTTATGTTGATAAATTCTATATAATAAAATGTTGGTGATCTAAATAAGTGCTAGACTCCATGGGTTTAGACACAAAATACATTTTAGGCTCAACAACGAGATAGTTACCTCATATTTTCGTTTTTTAAGAGATCGCTCAACATACTCAGTATATCAATATGGCGGCCATCTTGGATTTTTGGTATTGAGAAAAGTACTGATATCATTTCTGATCATCTGGATGAACTTTTTGTGTCCTCAAACATAAGTAGAGACACCTATATATTTTTTTCTAACTGCAAAAATGAGGAATTATGGTATACCCCTGTTTTTTCGAAAATGGCGTCACATGGTGGCGGCCATCTTGAATAAAAAAAAATGCACAAGGGGGATTTTTGGGGCCTCTTCGGAATTCGTCTGGGAGTCCATGTATTATTCCTGAAAAAATCAGCTTTCTGCAATTTTATTCCAGGTTCAACCCTAATGCTCTTGCACTAAAGGGGATTTTAGTTGTTCGTCTGGCGTCAGGCGTCACGTTTTTTGTGAACGCAAAAACTCAAAAAACTAGTGGTCAATTTTTTTAAATTTTAAAATCACATTTCTAGCAACATGAGGGTGTGCAAATGATTTTTTAATATGCTACCAAAATTCAAAAAGCCCGCTAGATATCAGTTCCAAATTTGTTTGTGGGTATACTGAAATTATTTAAATTTTACTATCACATTCCCCACGATATGGATATGTGCAGGGGATTTTTTTCAAGATTTTACTGAAATTCAAAATGGCCGCCACGGATCAACTTAAATTTTTTAGTGGCCGCAAAAAAATATTCAGAAATTATTCAAATTTTACAATCACATTTCCCACGATATGGTGATTTTACTGAAATTTAAAATGGCCACCACAAGTCGACTTTTTAAATGTTTGTGGTGGGGGATTTATGGCGGGGGATGATATAGGACTTCAAACCTCTTGTTAGTTTTGTTTTGGTATAAATCCGGTACATACCGAGTAGCCCTCATATATGTCATAATCGGTATATTCGGAATATTATTCCGTATATATACCGATTAAAACTCGGTAGGCCCTATATACAGAATAGTAACTGGTATACCGAATAGTTTCTATAATTATAGGCCTACCGAATAATTGTCGGTATCTACCGAGTTTTAAACGGTAAAATTACACCTCATATTATTCAGTAGATACCGGGTAGTACTAGGTATATGCCGGCTTTATACCAGAACAAAACTAAAAACCCATGTCTAAACGCGCTCCTGTACATGATCAAGAGTGATAATGTCATTTCTGACTAATTTGGGGGCGTGGAACCCATTTCGTCTGGACCTCAAAGTTTAATTATAAGCTTCTCTGACCAGACCGGGGTTCAATTCCGGAATTGATTTGGAATTAGACTTAATTCCAAGTCTAATTACAGGAATTGGAATGGGAATTATCTTTTATGGGATTGAAAATGAATTCGAATTAATAAAAAGTAGGTGGAATTAAAAAAGGAATAGAACTTCCTAATTTGAAAAAAATCTCACCACAAATGCAAGAACGTCACATTGTAGTTATAGTTTACTTGCCAGGCAGGTGAACCCCAAATGTTCTTTACAGCAAGGTTTTTTGATGGAAATGTGATATATAGGGTCCAAAAAGCTAGAAATGCTGGATGAGCATTTTTTTAATTAGCATAATTATCTTAATTTATGAGGTAATCCAATAATTAGCTTATATCCCATTTTCCAATTACAACAATAATAAAAGAAAGTTTCTAAAATTATATTTTGAGGCCAATAAATGAGTCCAATTAAATTTGAAAGCTATTCTTAAAAAACTTACACAAAAAATTAAAATGGCCGCCAAGGATCATTTTAATTGATAAATCGGTGAATTATATGTGGAAAACACATTATGTTTTTCATTTTTTGTTCAGTTGTCTCACTATTGTGAGATTTATGGGTTTTCATGATTATGGATGGGGTTTCAGGAAAATGTTTGTTGTGGCTTCCTTTTTTAAATGGTGGTCAAATACAAGATGGCCGCCATTTGTGCAAGGCCAAACAATTAATTGCTATTATTTCTTAACAGAAATGAAATAGATTCATGATTTTGGTGTCTACCGTTCATATATACCTGATGTGACCATAACGTACCTTAGACATTGTGTTGTGGGTGAATTCCAAGATGGCCGCCATCTGTGCAAGGTAAAACTCTAAATTTATATATATTTTGACAGAATAGAGGCCGATTCATGATTTCAGTGTCGTTAAGGTATGCCCGACTGAATCAGTGAGTGAATATTGCCTTCGTCGTTTTCTGCACAATCATGGAAATATCGCAATAGAAAGAAGCCAGAAGTCGGGACTATGCCCTTCTCTAAGTGTTTTTCAAATGCCCCTATGTCGTTTTGGTGGCCATCCCGACATTAAGCATTGAATTCAATTAAAATATCCTCCTCGGAGGACCGAGCTCAGAGGCGCGACAATCCAGAACTATATTCAAGAAGTGTCCAAATGATCGTCAAAAGGGTGCAGGGCACTAAAAGAGCTAGGATGAAAAAGCCATATAAAATAAAACGTTTTTTAATAAATTTTTTAATTAATTCCTGCAACCAAAAATGTCCTCGAGTTGCTCTTTGTGGAACATACAGTTTTTTGGTATCAGACGATCGGAGCGCTTTATTATATTATAGATATATTCCCATAAAAACCTTGCTGTAAAAGACATTTATTTGGGTTTAATAAATTATGTCAGTGGGAGAGGAAAATAGACTTAAGTGGAGGGGGAATCAGTTATTTTGAAGGTTGCACAGGAGTGTCAGAGAGTGGTGTGGTACAGACCGGTCGTTCTCTGAAAGCGACAACGCATTGCCCCGAAAATTCATTTATTCATGCGGTGTTGTTTTAGTGTTGTCCGCGTCTGCAACGTTGGCCCAGTATCGAGCCAGCATTTGTCAATGTTTCATGCTGCCTAGGGGCATCCTGCAGTCTTCAGATGTATTCGTTTAATTTATAATTTCAGTTATTGACACGGGAGCTGTTGAATACTTTAGTAATAATGTAGGCCCTACATGCCACATGTAAATTAGCGGTCAAATATCAAGGCGAAATTTCTTTTTAATACTTTTTGTATGTTTTTGTATCGATTCAATTTGGCAAATAATAAAATAAAATCCTTGTTTTTCGGCAAGTATGAGGTGGGTGGATAAGGGGTGGCCCAGCCCTACCATCTAAATCCTAAAGTCAATTATTCTTCTGTCTGCGTGTGAGTCGATCTTTGTTATTTATTTTCTGATGTGTTTATCTTGCAGTCGAGTTACCTGAACAATTAGATCACAATATAAGTATCACGAACCTAATATAAAATTATCAATATATTCATTATATTCATATCAATCAGCTAAATTTGACAAAGCACTGAATAATTTCAATAATAAAATGACAGGGGATAAATGTCCATTGGCCACCTCGTGTAACAAGGATAAATAGACTTCCTGCAGCCTATAATCGAAATAATGGGACAAGTGAAGTTGTCGCACTGCTGTGTAAACATGGTAAAATGGCAGTGGTAATTAAAATACCATAACAAAATAATACACGGGTATAAACGTTGCAAACAACAAAGGGACTAGTGCAATTAACCACAACCAAATCCTTTTTGAGTTATTGCAAATAACAGTCTGACAAATCCAATTGACCACAACTAAACCTCTGATATGGGCGACTTGTCTCAAACCACTACCTGACCAGCGCAGGTATCACGTTAATGAAAATATAGAAGAGTGTCATTTTATCTTGTTGCAGACAACCATCGGTCTATGGTTGTGCAAAATATAAAGTTGATCCATCAATCAAAAGATGCATTACCATGCCATACATACATGTTTTATCATTGTAGTTCATCAAGAATGAAAATCTAAATGACACACTGTCAATGCTTCACATGTCAAGCATCCCGGAATTGATCACACAATCCAAATCATTTGACATCATTTTTGTTGTCAAACTGGACGAAACTCTTTATTACCATACTAGTGTAAGGCCGCCCACTGCTTATCACGCGGATTCTTGTAGTCAATCATCATTGACCATGATTATGTGAACTTGCTTGTTAAACTTATCATATGAGGTAGCCTACTGCTTCAGAGAGGGACATGGCGAAATGGTTAGAGCGTGGCGCTCTGCCGATGTCGCTGTCTGCCGTACGGTTTCGAATCCCGCTTGATGCAGGATTTTCAGAGAAATATCATGTTTCTCCCCTCTTAATCTTGGGACATTGTTAAGATGATGTGTCCTTGGGCAAGACACTTCACCCTCAAATGCTTCACTTGCCTCAGGTGAAAATGAGTACCTGGTAGGACAGAGATGACAATGTGTACGATAAGTTCAATGCGCCGAAACGGCTGCAGGACTGTATGTCCCCCGGGGAGTTGAAATGACACATGAATGAACAGGTCCAGTAACCAGGGGGTAAGATGTAAAGTCTGATGATTTGTCTTCAGGCTTGATATCAGACTATAGAAAACCTGCACCTTTCAGCCAATAAAGGAGCCCAGAAATGCCACCAGATGGCATATCAGGCTTTCCAAGATTAAACAGATTCCTTGGGGAAGTTCCCATACTCCATGTGAGAGGTAGTACCCCACTTCGGCGGCTTGACGGAGAATCGTGCTTAGCTGAATCCCTTTTTCCGGTTTCTAACATACATTTTCACCAAGGTTGCTAAGTCTGCCAAAGACCAATATGGCAGACAGAGCTCAGCATCATTGATTATTGATGCGAATAGCAAGCAATGAAAATCATCACATATGTCCCATATTTTGCCCGGTTAACCTGAACATTGTGTGGGTAGGAAATTCGTTATTGTGGTTCTTGCAATTCCCGAACATCGATCTCTGTGACACGTTGATTGATGCATCAGAAGAATCTATTAAAATAATAAAATATCTAGACTATTTAGCTTAGACAATATAAATTTTGATGACATCCCTTGCGATCTCTATTATCAGTTGGGAAAAGATGCCGTATAATATAAATATTTAATGTACACAAAAGTGTAAATACATTTTTGTGTTTAAACATACAATGTATACTTAAAAAATATTTATTGTGTATTGCCATTATCGAAACGTAACGTGTAAATAAACAAGAAAAATGCCCAACTTTCAGAATTGGGATAAATACAGAAATAGTTTTTGACAGGAAAAACATCATGCTAGATCCTAATTACCCTCTTTATATCTGTAGAAATATAGTATATCAGTAAATCATTTTCCTATTTGGCTATATGGCTTAAATACTTTGGTGGCTTTAGCAAGCTTTCTTACGTTGTTGATAGTAAAAAAAATTGTAGATTCGATTTTTATAAGAGAGTGACCGCATATGCGATTATCTAATACCTTTCCACCAGAAAATTCCACTGCATCCAAAATGACTATACTTTCATGAAATAAGCCACATAGATAAGTCTAAAATGTTTTTACACGTTTGTGTAAAGTAAATATTCACACCATTTGGCAATTTCCTCCTACTGAATATATGAAGAGCAATATATAACCAATATATGAAGAGCAATATATAACCCAAATATCTCTTGGGTTATATATCTAACAATTAACAACAAAGAAATCGCAAGAAATCACAAGGAAATTAATCGACATAATATTAGTAGATGACGAGTGTTCCAACAAATACAGTAACTTAATTACTTCATATTTATCATGTTTATGGTAGAAACTGAATCCACCAAATACTGAATATTATGTCAATCAAAGAACTTGGAGCCCGCTCTAATTTCTCTGCATTAAACACATAATTACAAATGAATAACACCATTATTATATATGATTATGCATGTCTCTATATCTCTAATATTATCATGTAGAGTCGTATTAGAGTGTTTCTATCTAGTGACCATAATTTTGCTTCTATATATATATATTTGCCAACCTGGGCTCATCATTGTCACTTGCAAGAGTATTATAGTGGAACATTTCAAAATCCACTTTACAACATCCTTAGAATGTCTGCTCCATCGACCTCCTTCCAGATTCGTGATCATCTCTCTAACTATTTTTATTTTGCTTTTGTATCGATGATTGTTCTATACTGGGAGAGAAATATTTTATAAGGTTATGTGGCCACAGCTTCAGTTATCTATAAACTTACCTGCTTGTTTGATAAAAAATACAAAAATGCTAAACTTGTTCGATCAGTGATAAAACATCATATCCTGTTCATGTCTTATTCCGGTTGTCCACGAACGATGGCCCGCTTAGTTCGGCTATGGCTCGAAAGTCAGAGATACTGGGTTCTAATGCTACTGCCATTATACTTAATTATTGTTATCAAACAAAACGACTAGATTACAACAAAAAGGTATTACAAAAATGATGAATAGCTACAATTTTCTTGACAATCACTGAACTGCTATCAAACCTTTTCATTTGCAGTCATGTAGTTAAGCAGTGTTAAGTTTTTACTTATCAATCACAAGTAATGCTGAGAAGCGGTTCTTAAAATAACGATATTACAACATTCAAAATGACCACCATTTTATTAACATTGCAGAAACGCTACCAAAACCTCTGGTAAAACAGATAAACAATCCCTACATAATCACCTCGGATTAGAGATTCTTTGGATTTTGCGTTCGCATATAATGGACAATTTTAATAGCTGCCATTTCGTAAAAATGCTGAACTACAATCACCATCCCTTTGTTTTGCGTCAATACAGTGCAGTGCCTTTATAAAAAATCACGTGTGATTTCATTGAGCGGTTCACAAAAAATTACGAGCCACAGGGACGGCGCACCGACTGTATACTGAACACATGCCTTCATCCCAGAAAATGCATACTTACATAACTAATCTATGCTAAACAATGTTAAAACCAGATAATAACTACAACATAGAGCTGCATATTTGCACAGCAATGGAGCTCATCATATCCAACCTAACGCAAAATTAAAATAGAAACAAATAGCTCAGAAAATAATTCAACTTTCACAGATTGAATAATTATCTACTTTTTTTACGGGTTATTTTTATCATTGTCAATTTAAAAACAACTATTTATATTCGATATATCAAGTTATGTCTATTATTCGGTAATGCCTAGGCTATTTTTAATGAAGATTAAAAAAAATCAGGCTATTCTGTGTGGAAGGACTTGTGTTATGGAAGATTATGTCAAAGCGGAGAATCATTAAAACTGCATTTTACCGCTAAAATAAACAATAAATGGGTATGTTTTTAAAATACATATAAAAATACTTAAAAAGCTCAATTTCAGTTTGGAGACACCTCAATATGGTATCTAGGAATGCTAAAGATAATATTTAAAGTGGTCTCTTGCTTGTACTAAAAATGTTTAGCGACATCAGTTTTTTCTAGTTTGACACCCTGACTAAAATGTGAAAAAACAAAACATAACAATATAAAACCAGCTCTGAATTTATCACGTTTTTTATATACTTACGCTATATACTGCGCCCTCCTTCACCATTTCATGAGGCGCTTTGGTAGAGCGCCTGGCAGCCTCGTCAATCACGCATGCGTCTCGGGTTCGAACACCGGTGATCCTGTGTGGGTTTTTCAGAAAAATATCCTTGTTTCTCCGCTATCAATGCAACTAGGCGATCACGTTATTGACGGCCTCGTCTAGTTAAAGTTGAAACCAGTGTACGACGTTACTCCTTCACCATATGATTAGCTTTGTGACAATTTTTAGAAGACAAAGATCTGAAGGCGACGTCGCGAAGCTTCATGCCTATAGTCAGAAACAGAGTATACATTACGTCACAAAAAATGTCGAATCCATTTGAAATTGTATTCTCTGTTCTGATTTAGGCCTACACTTTATTATTCCATTAGTAAGGCTTTTGATTAGAGTGAAATATTCTGGAAAATAGCATATTGTTATTTTAGCTCTGTTATATTTTTTTGCGTGCTTGAATGTGTGAGTGGCAACATCCAATGTATTATAACTTTAGAAACATGCTTTGGCAACGTAATTAGGTTTACCATATTACCAGATTATGACAAATGTCCGTCATGACATTTTTATAATTTGGATCGACCCTTTTTGTCTGATGGACAAGTCGTATTTGACAGGAAAAGGGAATGAGACACCAATTCCTTCTAAGAATAGATTTTTAAAAAAATGTACTAGCCGTAACCAGTGCAAAAAGTTTTACACTTGCATATAATTAGGAGAAGTATGTAAGATCCCACATGTATCACATCGCCAAAGACGTTGCAAGTTTAACTACAACGTCATCGGAAAATGAACGTTCAGACGGTGGTTATCTACCACTAAACTAGGCCAAATGTTATGTTGTAAATCTTTGTGGGACATCGCTAACATCGCAAATGAGGCAGACAATATTCATGGATTGCTTGTGGCTGATGTAGTGACAAAAAAAAGGGATTTTCCTTAGTGTTGACTCTTTCAAAGAAAAAAAAAACATTGGGCCCTTCATCTAGATCCTCAGCGGGCAGGTGAATGGTCAATTCAAATGGAATTTTTTACATGGATGTCTGAAAATGTATGAACATTCTAGAATACACACTTATCGGCTAGGGGAGGATGGGGAGAACTGGGACAAGGAAGACCTGGGACACCGTTGATAACGACAGTTGTTTTCAACTAATCAGTTTCTAGAAAAAACAATTATGTGGCCCTTAGTTGCCACCATCATCTCTCCAGAATCAAATTGATTGCAGACGACTATGTTAGTACAGTGACCAAACCAAAATTTTTAGCATAAAAAGTTGTTTTTCTGCCTTTGCGTACCGGTAGGACTAAATGAGTAGAGCAAGTTGAATATGTGAGCCATTCTATGCAAACTGTGAACTTTAGTGTCCTGTATATCCAGCACCTAAATTAACTGCCGTTAAATGTAGCTGACCATGCCAGCAGTTCACTATCAATGTGACTAGTGTTGGCAAAAAAAAACACCCTACTGAAAACACCCATTATATTATTTTTTTGGTATAAGAGTATGACAATTGTCAACACCGTAACGTGTCCAAAAAATGATTTTCTGTGTTTAATAACATTTTGCAACGTAGATAAGTGCCAGGTATCTGGAAATGTATTTCCTAGTTTGTAACCTCAGGGGATATCAATCAGATTATACAGAGAAAAATGCTGCCGTATGGTACATGTTGCTACAAGTTACACTGACACACGTGTCCATCAAAGTAATGTCAACACCATAACGCAGCATGTTCATGTGGCTAGCTGGTGTTCGTTGCAACTGGTATCTTGTGATGATCATTTCATTGATCTTTTGCTGGTCTAGCCAGACTAGCATGGGACGCACAAGGTTGGTGAAAGTTTCATATTTTGTCTTTCAAAAATATCACTCTAAGAAAGAATTTTAAATTGTATGTTTATTACATCACAATAACGGCTCACATGTAGCCACAGTTGAAAGTAGAAATCAAAAGTCAATGTAGTTAGGTTGATTTGAGTGACCTAAATATATGATACAGTGCTGTTAAATGTAGCTGCCCATGCCAGCAGTTCACTATCAATGTGACCAGTGTTGGCAAAAAACACCCTACTAAAAGCACCCATTATATTATTTTTTTCGTATCATAGTATGACAATTGTCAACACCGTAACGTGTCCGAAAAGTTATTTTCTGTGTTTAATAACATTTTGCAACGTACATAAGTGCCAGGTATCTGGAAATATATCTCGTAGATTGTAACCTCAGGGAATAACAATTAGATCCTACAGAGAAAAATGCTGCCGTATGGTACATGTTGCTACAAGTTACACTGACACATGTGTCCATCAAAGTAATGTCAACACTATAACGCAGCATGTTCATGTGGCTAGCTGGTGTTCGTTGCAACTGGTATCTTGTGATGATCATTGCATGCGACTGAACTTTTGCTGGTCTAGCAAGACTAGCATGGGACATACAAGGTTGGTGAAAGTTTCATATTTTGTCTTTCAAAAATACCACTCTAAGGAAGAATTTTAAATGGTATGTTTATTGTAAGTCATCACCTTAACGGCCCACATATAGCCACAGTTGAAAGTAGAAATCAAAAGTCAATTTCGCTAGGTTGATTTGAGTGACCTAAATATATGATATAGTTTGGGTGATATTAGGTTGATTTTTTTAAGGGAAAATCTTCAATAGACATACAATTTGTCATCACCGTAACAGTCATCACCTTAACATATTTATGTTACAGTGCTGACAAATTTTGTTATGGTGTTGACATATTGTGTTTGAATGCTTTACTATTCATTTACTTTACATTGTTGATGCTTAAGACAGCTGAACCAAATGGAAGTAGGCCAATTTTATTCATCAGTGAAATTGTATGTGTACATATGCACCTATTGGTTACGCCGGACAAGCTATGTTATGGTGATGACGCCAATTCATTGCGGTGATAACCAATACATGTTACTTTTCTTTTATATGGAGGATAAAAATGCGGAAAAACATTATTTTCAAAGCTCATCTTTATAGAAATAGATAAACTGGATAACATGCAGATACAAATTGTGAGGTTTATCAAATGGTGTAATGTGGGCTTAGCATTACAAAATGTTACGGTTGATATATTTGCCATCCATCGATTTTATTCCACCCCCTGTATATTTTGTTGGGGTACTAAACGATCACTGCCTAATACTGATTGATGTTGTTGAGTTGTCTGACAATCATAATAAAGCAATACGTTAGAATTTCTATGTTTTTTTTATTTTTATACAATGTAAAACCCCCAAATTCACTGTTTCCGTAGGCTCATGTACAGTACCTCACATTTACTGTGTTCGGGGTACGCTTGCTACATTCTTCTTTAATATGTAGGCCAAAAACTAAATACTGTTTACTATTTTGATTATTGAGTAAGTGAATGGGTTATGAACCTGATAGGCATGGGGAGAACTGGGATATACGTAATGCCATGTATGGGGGAACCTGGATATGACGTCCCACTTCTCCCCGTAAATGTCCCATTTCTCCACATAAGTATCCCACTTCTTTATATATTGGATATTAATTGTGTAAAAGTGTTCATAAACTGTTTGTTCCCCTTTTCATCTGTTCATAATTCCCTTTATTTCTAGCATCGATGGATGTACAGTGATACGTGACACTGTCACACTTTACCGCATCAGCTGTCCCACTTCCCTTGGGATGTCCCAGTTCTCCAAGTTTTAAACTTTTTTTTAGCAGTTAGAAAAAAGTGCTTTCCATTACATCTCACTAGAATAGTAAACAATATTATGTAATAATATCACCAGACTATATTATAGATATACAAACTTCTGACATGCATAACTAGGTACATAACATAAATTTTAAAATTGTCCAATAAAATTATGCTGATCCTACATGTTACAAGAAATATTTGACCATATTCCACGGAGCAAGAAGTATGCTGTACTTAAATATACTTAAATATAAAAACGTCCGAAAGTTGTGACCTTAATGTTGCAAATTGCAGAAGGGATAATGAATAAAAAAATCACTCAGACACTTGAACTTTTTGAAACAGCTGAAGAAAACAACGGAGATTAATTATATTGAGAGTTTTTTATTATTATTACGACCGGGTCTGTCTCACAGACCGAATCGTAATGTAATTATAAATGAAAATGGTAAAAATAAAAAGGATTCAATCAAAGAACGAGAAAAATGAGCGGATGCAATTAAAAACAACACAGTGGAGTTTTTTATAATGGTATAATTAATAGTCTAGGAGTATAATCAGATAATCCATAAATTTAAACGAGAAGATAATGACAATGACAATTTAGTGTTTCCAAGATATTAAATGGTTTTAAAGCTCAGTGTTCTTGGCTGGATACTTGTGCAGGATGACGATGAAGTGCTGTGTGCGAGTGAAATCAGCTAGGAGAGCAGCATGCAGCTTGTAGTGTCCGGCTCACGCCAATGTTGCTCCTGTGCTGTGCGGGCGTATTACAGTTTAACCAAAGTCTTCTTATAATTTCAGCAGAGACACTTAATAAATAATAACTTCAAAACGTCAAAAACGACTTGACACGACCAGTCTAAACTGAAACTGTCAATAATTATTATATTCCGCACGAGAAAAGGCTGTATATTATGGTCAGTCTGTCTTGGATGCGCCTGGCTTGATCAGTGGTCACTTGATGAGCGTACACATGGCACACATCGGTCAGATAGTAGAAACGATGAATAGCATATTTGAAACATGATGTTAATTTAATGTGGGCACGTTATACCTAAGAAAATACGCTATCACTACAGAGCCACGAATGTATACAATTACACTGCTGTGCATAATACACCTAACGGACCTAACTACACTGTTGGACACAATTCTCCTAACAAATTAGAATGATCCTACGCATATTACACGAATATATAAATAATCTGATAATCTGAACAGTAACATTATATTGAGAGTTTTTAGATACACCAGGGCACCCAATGAGTGCCCCAAAATAGGGGTGCACCTTGAGACAGAAAATTTCAGACCCCCAAACATATATATTTAATTTTAGATATAATCATTTTGATGACACATATGGATACAACATCCAGTGGGGTATATTAAAGCAAGAGATGAAAATTTTCAAAAATGTGTAACATTTTTTATTTTTCAACAAAACATATTTTCAAAAATATGCCTTGATGTATCTTGTACTCGGGCACCTTGAGACACTACCTGGGGTAACTTGAGACACCATATTAGGTACCTGAAGACAGCGTGGATCTACCTAAAATCAAGATTTAAATACCCGGTACTACATATACCTGTAGCTAAAGCCTGCAGTTGGCTAATTCTAGATGTTGCAGTGCCTGAAAAAAGTGGGGGCACCTTGAAACACTTTCGAGGCACCTTGAGACAGACTCGGGGTACCTTGGGAAAATTTTGAGGCACATTGAGACAGAGTCTTAAGGTGCCCCTCCCTGACTGACCTCACATCTGATACCATAGTTTGTGTGCGGGGTGTAGGCCTAGGCTATTCAAAGCAAACTATTAAACATCTGTGATAAAGTGATATCACAGGTGTAATTGTGGTTGAGTGAGGCGATAACGATATCGTGGCAAGTTGATCTGGGGGATTGTCAGTTGGCACGCCGGCAAACCGCCCTCACCGAACTCCGATATATAATATTTCAATCTGCCGTCTTGGCAACGGCGAGTGAATAACTTCCTTAACTCATTCTTCTGTTCATTCTCTCCTTATTATTGTAGATATTAAACCGTGCACACAGTCCCAAATGGAGCGCGACGACATCTCGCCATGCGGCCCTGTAGTCTAGACGGAACGTCCGCCCAGCTCAGTGCCTGTGATGTAAGTCAGTGGCGAAGCTAATCCAAGCGAGGCTACCCGGGAAACGGCCACTCGTCAGTTGTCGTAAACCCGAGTAGTCCCGAGACGGGTGAAATGCTGATCCCACATAATTAGGATACCACCAAAATCATGAGGAAATAAAGTATCACGTGATCTATAGTACCAAATATTGATCATTCTCGAAAAAGTACTTTTTATGTAAAAAATGGATATAGCAAAGCTTACATACTATGCCAAGGATGTCCAACAGCCATTGGCAATGGGGTGGAAAATGGAAATTGGTTAGTTTTTGCCCCAGTCTTCCCTACAGTAACCACCAGCCTCCCCTACAGTAACAGTAGCAAATATACCACATATATGCACTTAACAATAATAAATTTGGGCATAGCTTCCCGCCCCTCTTTACATTTTTTTAAAAGTCCCCGATCAAGGGGGTCATAGAAAAAAAATGATGGATTTAATTTTCATCCTGATGGCTAAGAAACTTTCATTTTTACCCTCGATGCGCCTCATAAGAAAGCATTGGGCCGGCAAACAAAACTTCACCCAGCTTTTACCCTGGGCATTGCAGCCTTCCCCGGGTAGCCTACCTCAACTATTTGAGATTCCACTATCGTTCTGTCCAAACGGCCTTAATGATGGCATCCAGAGCTTTCTCATAGGGCAGTGGATAACCATAGTCTATTTTCATTCTTTGCATTTTTTACAAAAAAAAAAAAAAATCTGCCTTTTATTGCCGTGTCTCGTAAGACTTTTTTGTGATGTAGGCCTACCTAGCTTAACATTAAAAGTAAGGTCAAATGACAACATTGAAATGGTGTTCCAGTTTTCTTCGTCCTCCTCTATACATAGCACAAATTTAAACTGTGAAACTGTTCATCTTTGGGGCATTTGGGACAACCCCTATAGGCCTATCCAGTAGACACAAAACATTTGTATGACATTTATACAACGTCGGCTAAAAGTCTCTGACGTTGGTCCAACATTGTACAAATGTTATACGGTACAAATGTTTTGTGTTTACTGGTAAGGCCTAGCCCTAGGCCTATTCTTACTTTTTTCTTATAAATTATCTCAGTTCAAGAACATGTCGACCATCAACAAATTTAAAAATATTTATGTGCATGCTATAGGTCCATAATATAAAAAATATAACTTATGTCAAATAATTTATTATTAATCGATATAATAGTAGATAGATGATATTGAAATGTCAAAAGAGTTACCAGATGGTCGAATTTGCCCTTCCTTCCCCTATTACATTTTTTTACGTACCTTTCCGTTTCGTGCTGATTTCACACATACCGTAAATACACAGAGAGTGATAATGTAAGAAGAAATGAAATAGTCAGACACGAATATTTACTGTTTTCCCAAACCAAAGCCTTGCAAAGGGGGCAGAGTGCTACAAATATGTCACTTGTTGCGGCATATAGCAGCAGTGATGAAAGTGACTCAAATGACGGCGAAGAATCAACAACCAGCTTGGAAAGTGAAAATTCGCAGAAAGAAAAACGTCCCTTGCAAAATGAAATTGTCGATCACAACACTGTGAGTGTGACTGCCAGTGCCAGTCACACCCACTGTGTCACTCACAGTGATACTTTGTCTGATAGTGACAATGTCACTATGTGTGTAGACAGTGTTACTGTCAATAATGTTGTCAGTGACACTGATGACAGCAGTCATGGTCATCATGATATTGGAAATGCTCCTCAAACTGAAATGATATCATCATACACAAATGCTGATTCCCACTCTGTCGTTGTCAATAACGTTGTTCAGCATAGTCACAGTGGCACTGGCCGTGGTGGTGCCGGTGATAGTGTCACTACCTGTTCTAACACAGATGTTGACAATAGACCTAGTAATAATATTTTAATCACACACAATAAATATAATTGTGATACTAAGTCTAATACTATTTTAAGTAGTAAAACTTATTTAAATGAAGCAGCAGTTGAAGAATTTCACATCAGCGATGAAGAAGATGATATATTGAATATGAAGAGTACTGCCTCTCAGTCTCGGGAAGGTCCAGTGAGCTTGAGCAGTAGACAAAACCTTTCACTTCCAAGACCAAATAAACTAGACTCGCAGCCAGTTGAAATATCCCCCATGCTAACATCACAAACTATTGAAAATGATAATAAAAGTTACAAGAAATGTAAAACCTTGTTTTCAAGTCTCCCACTGCCAAAATTGTTGGAAAATACAGGTAAAAAGTAGTTTTCAACCTGATTAAACAGATCTCTTGATTATTGTTAGCCTACCTGATCATGCTGATCTATAGTAGATCCAATGTTGATAAAATGTTGTAAGCCTGAATCTTGGGTTAAACCGAGAAGTTTTGTTTTATGTTTGTAGTCAAGATTATTTTGGGGTATTTTTTTACCCAATTGAAGTAATCATGCTAATAGACCTAATTAATAATATAAAAATGTTTTTATCTGATATACATATGACAACAAACACAATAATATGCCACATAGACTTCTCACCACAATGTTTTTGGAAAGGTGCTAAAAATGTTGTCAGAATTGACATTGTGCTAAAGATGTTAAGTTTTCAGACCCCCCCCCCCTCTTAGCACCACAAGGGGGGATATTCCCCCTTTGTTGGCAAAGGAAATGAAAATATATTCCAGCTAAAATAGACCATTTTGAGCACTGGAATATAATACTTTGAATTTTTTATCTCCCAGACCCCTGCCCCTTTTGGACCCCCCCTTTCAAACACTGAAACCCTGCAGAGGATACATTTGTCGACATGATAGGTTAATAGGTAGTGATTTTTGTGGAAAAATATAAATAATTTATTGTTAGATAGCATTTCTAGGTTTGCAATAAATGGCAAACTTGTGCTAACCATGCTCAGAATGTAACAGATATCACAGACACTTTCCAAAGTATTATAAATAATAAGAAAACCAAAGGGTTTTTTTCATCTTGAATTCATCATAAATGTCTTAGCTAGCTCTTTCTTATTCATTTGAATAGAGGTCAGTGTTATGGGTCTACGGCCATTAGAAATTTTTTAATTCTTACAGTGAGGGGATCGCCTTTAGTAGAGGTTAATTTTAACTGTGTTTTCTTTTATAATTTATGGCATGCTAACATGATATTTGTTTTGACACAAGTTGCTGTAGTTCTATCAGAAGTCACATCCTTGCCTAGAATGTATTTGCTTAAATGACTGGTGTCATTGTTGTTGCATTGTAGAACTTCACAAAGTATAAGTATTATACTGAGAAAACAACATTTTGCAACCACTGATATAACATGTATAATACTAGGTATCTAAACTTTCCAAACACAATGGACCAACACAAATCGGATCAATGTCACTGTCATGTTTTCATAGTACCAGTTTCACACAAACTGTCACATTGATGTTTTATATGAAGGGTAAAAGGACATGTCACGATGCCAACTACTAGTATATGGTTACACTAACAACAAAGTTGTCTAAATTTGTTTATGTTAGCACTTTGGTGCCCCTGGTGTGGCTCATACAAAAATGCAGCTGATTGTCAGTGGATAGTATGAATGCACAATGCATTTATTATAATGCACAGTATCATAGCATTTTAATTTTTCATTGCTCACTATAAGAATGTGTTTATCAGTTTACAGTACTGTACTACTACTATGATAATGTTACAACCTACAGGTGTACATGTATATCTACTTTATCTAATCATAAGAAAATGCACAATCCATGTCACTTCAACTAACCTGCAGCTTTAATTTTCCTTTGCCCATTTACCATGTTTATTCCTGTGCCTCATGATGATAACAGGTAGCCAGAAAGGAACATCCAGATCTTAAAGCACAAGAGAATTTAGAGATTTGATGCTGTTATGACATCATAGTTAGATATGCCATTCTGTGCGTATGAATTGCACTTTCATACACACTGTCAAACATTTGTATTTTTCGGGTTATACATTCGTGTTAACTTTCAAGTGTCCTTGAAATGTCATTTTTTGAACAGCGGAAGCTCCTAACTTTTGTGATTCTGGCACGCATAATTTTTTAAGAAACATTACCAGATCGGAATTGAGATATATATATATATAGAAACACATTATATCTTGCAATGCCTTTGCAGCATGTAGCAAATTCAGGAAGTCGCAGAGCCCTGATTAGATACTTTTTGGGGGCATTTTTCGTGACCCAAAATCGAATTAGCTGTCCCATTAACACAAAACAGTGTCTACTAACTACTGTCAACATGCTCAAGTACCGAATAAACATAACTACAGGAATAAAAATACTTATCGGAAAGATCTTCCAAATAAAAATACCTACCGGCATTATTGCAACATCCAATTAGGCAAAGACTGACGGCGACAACAAGGAACAGAGAACAGCTGGGCTGCAGTCAGGTCACATCAATTGGCCTGTAAAGAAATCAATAAACGTTCCGTTTGTAATAAGCCCATACTGGGAGGATATGCACGCTAAAAAAAATCTTTGCCCATCACTGAATGGATGACAAGTAGCGCACACTAGAGCTACCGGTAATATTTAGCATCATAGCAGTCTACCTACAACAGATTCATTCAACCCTTACAGCCCTGAATAATTTTTGTTTAAATGAAGAGATCAAAGGGGTTTTTCAATTTGAAATCATCAAAAATGAATGCCCATGCTATGGGTCTACGGCCATTATAAATCTTTTAATTCTTTCAGAAGTATAAACCTGATAAAGATGGTCTCGGAACTGAAAGGGTCAATTATTGCTAATGGTACATTGGCATTTTATTGTGTTTGATGTCATGTCGTGTATTTCCACTTTAGAAGAAATTAATTTACATCAGCATAATGTTTTTCCTGTCAGAAATTGTTTGTATATTTATTCTATTATCTCCCAGTTAGTCTGAAGATCCCTGGAAGTTGGGGCTTTTCGCCATTTATTTAGACTATTAGAAATAAAATGGAATTATTTACTTAGGCCCCCCTATAAATAATACACAATCACATACATAAAGATCTCATTATAATAAATCTCATTAAGTAATTAAAATTATTCACCTGAATGAAATGAAATGTTTAAACTTTATCGTGTTTATGTCATCTTTCCCCAACTGTTTAATTAATGGCATATTTTGATAATATATCTTCAGAAATACTTCCTAGCAAGCCAAAGCATGCAGTTGTTGGTGACGATGAATTGGAAGACATTGTGAAACCCAGAGAGGCCGAGTTAGCTGATGTCAAGAAACCTCCACAAATGACAAAACGGCGCAAAATAAAAATCACTGCTCCAAGCATGCCTGATGTAGGTATTCCACCTCCTGTATACCATGCCTGGTTTCTCATGCCATATTTTTCAGTGTTTTTGCACAGTGTTTTTGCTGCCCTTCATATTAGCTATATAATTAATGGCCTTGTAGGCCATGCACAATAGTAGTCTATTTTTACACAAATACATCCAAGGTTTTTTTCAATTATCAAATTACAAAATCGAGATTCAATTCTGATTCATCTGAATTATAAGCTGAACGCAAATTATTTAATTTATAAAGCTGGATTTAGTTATGCAGTAGTTATGTGAAATGTAGGCCCTCCTGCTAATACATTTAATAAACACATTATAAACCTAACTGTGTTTATTTTGCTATTTTACATTTGAGATAATGTCAGATGTCTTCAAAAAGTTTTCGTGGACACTGTTGTTGAATCTTGGGATAATGAATCTTATTGATTTATTTTAATTTTGATGAAACATCTGTATACATTTCACAAAGTAAGATTGTTACAAGTAGATTGTGCCAAAATTATTCATTGGGACAGACATTTTATTAAATAAGTAGCCCATGCTTTGTTACAAAATCTTGTACCAGTATATCTGCTACGAATTTTGGTGCAACATTACAATTGTAGTCTACTGAAAAAAGGTTTTCTGTAGACATAGTAGACTGACCCAAATTTGATTGATTTTTAGATAATTTCAATATCACAAGAATCATTAGTGAATCTTGAGCTTTCAGTTAAATCTGCTGCTACTTTTGAAGGAGCATCACTATTTTTAATTTTAATGTACTGAGAAAGGTTTTCCTTGTAAACAACCAAAGCTTAAATTACTGTATTTTTTAAATGCTCCTCGGATGCCAAGGACAGGTTTGGAAAGGATGTTATTATAGTGTCACTGGTGGTTAACAGTTTGATATGAAATATAATATAAGTAAGTTTTCAGGGAAGTATTATTAAGCCCTGAAAAAATTCAACTCATTGCAATTGTGAATCATGTAATGGCTGACTGATAATCTGGAAAATCTGTACAATTTAAGAATCTGTCAAGATTACTTTACACACACCTTAGTGACCGAGTAATTTCTTCCATGTGCTTTATTTTTTTTTTTCAATTGAGAACATCTCCAACAACTCAGAATAAGATGATATGGTGTGAAATATATATGTAAAATTTTCTAAATTTATGCAAGATTGTAAAAAATTAATTTCTATACCATAAAAACCTGATTGAAACATCTATGTAGACTTGTCTTGTTAGAACTCCAAAGTAATATCATGTTGTTTTTTCAGCCTGACTCTGATGATGAAGATGACATGCCTACAAAGAAAACAAAGTTGTCGGAATGCAAAGTTAGTCAATATACATGTATGGTATATTCACCATATGTTTTTTTCAATATTTTTAGTGTCATATTTATATTCATTTGAATCATCAGCCATGCTCAAATTCTTGATGACATTTACATCTTTTAGTAATTAACCCTTTGCCTACTGATCGCGACTGTCACTGTAGTTGTGAAGTTCTAAACTTATTGGGAATAAAATGACTGTGTAAGCAACAAGATTTGGAAATGTTTGTTTTCAAATTTAACAAATATGAGTAATTTTCAACCACATAAGATTGTAGATCGCTGTAGCGAGACTAAACCTCAAATGGTTGAAAATTCAAATAAATTAACTTAGCAGGATAAGGGTTAAAATACATGAAATAGTTTCTTTTAACCATATGATGCCATGATTATTTACAAGCTGCATTCATATTCTTATAAACATAATAAAGAAGGCATGTACATGTACATGCAAATCCATGTGTTCTTTATTATTATGTCCGTGCATAGTTGCACTTGACATATCATAAACAGAAAAATTAATTTGCCCTCTTTGCAGTTTTGATTTGTAAGTAATTTTAAGAAATGGCAGAGCTCGACACTAACAGTTGCTCGATTGTCTGGAGCAACCAATTTTGGGTCGGGGCAATTACAAAATTACAGACAGTGACCCCCTGGGCAAGTGCTTCAATTTGCACCATGTCAAATTTGATGTTGAATATATGTTACTTCGTAGATATATATGCCGTGAAAAATTTTGACTTGGAATATGCCCTGAAATATTTATATGTCAAAAAATTAAAATTTTTCTTGTATTATCTGTTGAACATGACTAATTTGAACAAATACTGTAATATACTTTTATTTCGCGTGGAATTAATTTTTGCACATTTCGCGCAAGGACCGTGAGCGCAAAATCATATTCAGAGCGAAATATTGTTCACCAAATCAGTGACAAAAAACTTAATTTTATACCATCCAATATTGTTTATTTTATTTCCATTTTATTCTGAACCAGCTTGTACAAAGGCCTTGATAATACGTATGTTTTCTATTTGATTTATTCGATGACTGCTATTAACCAGCAGGCATGAAGGGGTTTAATGATAGATGTCTTGATGTCAACGTTGGTCTTTTCTATGTCAAGTTGAGGGGTGGTGACCCAGCAAACACGAGACGTTGATCCAGTGTTGGCGTGATACTAGGCCAGCGTCGAAGACAGTGGGCCAGCATTTCCCAACACTGGATCAACGCGTTGTGTCTACCAGGGACAACCTCAATGTTGTTAGGGAGCTGTGGACGCGTTTCTTTGCATGTGTTTTAGTTTTAGTTTAGTTAAGTGACAGTAATTACTCCCAAACGTATGCAAATGTTACACAAATATGTGCACAGATATAGCTATTTTAAATTTCCACAATCAAACAGATACGATGAGCTTTTTTAGAAACCAATTAAAGTCAAATATATATAGACATATTTCACTTGAACGACACATGTAGTAAATCAGCAGCAAAATTATAATTAAATGATAACCTGTTGGATTGATAGGGTTAATGAGCAGCGCGTGTCAAGTACATTAGCCTCAATGGTCAGTCACCCCAATTAACTGGAGGGGGGGAGGGGCATTATGTTTACCGACGATGTTGCATCATAGTGATTACTAGTCGGGAAGGGTGGTGACAGTCGTTACGGGCGATAACAATTTCATGTCTCCAGACTACTTTAAAAATTATTTTCACGTGAAATTAAAAGACCGCGAAATGGTTAAAAATCGAGTTTACATGAAAGTTTATATCCGCGAAATTAAAGTATATTACAGTAGTCATGAGATATAGGCCAACCACCCACTGTGCACAACCTCCCCCCCCCCCACACATTTCACCCACCAACTTTTTTTTAAACCTTGATATGTCTAAAACATGAAATGAGATGTTAACAGCAAAAAAGTAGGGATGAACTTTATATTTTGACCCATTAAGGGGGTACAGTATAACCTGCTATGAGCAGCCACCCTTGTGAAAAAGTGGCCTTTTAGCGCAGGTGGCTGCTCATAGGAGGTTCATTTGTATAGGAAAAGTCATTCTGGGTAATGTCCCAGTGGCCTCTCATAGGAGGTTGGCTGCTCATAAGAGTGGCTGCTCATAGCAGGTTTTACTGTAACCCCAAACTGTCCAAAATTAGGGGGTAGGGCTACGCAAACGTCTATCGTAGCTATTCTTGTTTAGAAATCTACACATGCAATATAACATACAAAACGTAGTTAAATTTTCGTTCTTATGTTTCTGTTCCATCCACGATTGTTTGTATAATTTAAAGTGCACTTTGCCTTTCCTGACTATAGATGGTTGAAATAAAAGTAATATAAACATGATAAACTGAAACAGAAGTTTCTTTTTAATGCAGATTTACATGAAAGATGTATTTTTATATGAGATAACTTATATATTTCAATTTTATTTACCTGAATTTGAAGATGCAAGAGCCAGAATGTTTACATAATGTGTTGTGGAAAATTTGTGAGACATAGAAATCACTATTGTAACATGCAAAATTTTAACGATCGTCAGGCATTGGTTTCATTTGCCCCAGGTGGAAACTCATAAGTGCAAATCTTGATAGACACAGGGGGGGGGGGGGTTGTCAGATGTCAAAAATTTGCCTTTTCTTTTTTTCAGCCTTACCATTCAATCTCGTATTTGTTTTGTTCTGCTATACTATGTAAGCTGGGATGGACTTCCCTAATCTGCTACTTTTATTGTAAAAAATAAATCTTTCAGTGCGACTAAATTTGTACGCCGCCATGACCATGATGACCAGAATGCGGCAACATGCTGCGTTATATATCAAAACAATGGGCCATTTTTAATTTCTATGTGTGAATCCCACAAGGCCATGCTCCAGGAATATCGTTGGGATTGTACATCTGAAAAGATATGATTTCGGGGGGAAAATCTCTTTTCCGCCAATTAGGGGACACACAGTTTTAATTTGTTATATATTTTTTATCAGTTGAGTTTGATTTAATTTTCTTTTTCTTTTCAGTCTGGCTCAAAATTGTTTGGTTTGCTTCCTGCACCTGCACATGCCACCAAGAAGGAAATGAATCGGGTTTTACTCCCGCACACATTGAAAAAGAAATCATCAGAGACTGACAACAAATCTACTACAAAAAAAAAAAAATCTCCCTCTTTAAATAAAACTTCAACATCAACGGTGATAAAGCTTGCTGGTGTACCAGATGATAGTGATGATGAAGAGGATGACACAGACGAATCTAGTGGTGTGAACTTTTTCTCTTTAGCTGCTGAAAATAAAAGTTCTACGAGAAGCACAATTCCCGCCTTTGGAAGCACAACCCTAAATTTACATAGACCGATATCTACTGCTTTGGAAATAGATAAGGACGCAACCATGCCTATATCATCAAAAACAGAAATGGTGGAAAATAAAAATCTTGACAATGAAGCTGTGTCACCAACAAGCAAATCTGACTCTGATGCTGAAAGTAATAATCTAGCTGATGCACCACTACAATTTAAAACAGTTGAGCCCAGTTTTGATCGTCACATGGCACCGTCAAGCTCATACTATTCTAAACATGCATCAGCAGCAGTGATGACAAATCAACAATATAATTATGCAAATCTAGAACAAGAGGTAAATAAAGAATTCTGTGGACACCAGTTAGTCATTTGGCACGGTGACATTTTTTTTGTGAAAGATTCAACAATTAATTCTCTACTGTTTACCCAACTAAGTTAGCGTCCATAATATTTGGCGAAATCAGTCCCAGTCAATTTTAGTATCCATAAAACTTAGCATGCAGAAATCTGCCAGCATGGTCTGAACAGCCACAGCCTCAGGCCTGTGAGAAACTAGTGAATTAGCTACCATAAATATTGGCAGTGAAATGCCCAATCTGGAAAATTATTAAATTAAATGAGAAATGGGGTTTGCGGTATGACAGTGCCACCCACTCGTAATTATTTAGTCCAATAGATTTTTTTACCAGTGCGTTGGGTGAGTGTCTCGTTGGAGTAGTATCCATAGTCTTGTAATTAGGTTATAGCTACTGAGCTGAATGCAATCAACCTGTGGGCCTACTGTATATACTGAAGGCCTATACATGTGACCTATGCATGCCCATTCTGAAGATGACCGTCGGTTTACCATGTTTAGTCTGCATGGTCTGTGAGTCCTTTGTCCTTGTGTGTGCTGGAGTTTGGGTTGTTACATAATACCCCGTAATGACTTTTTATGATTCTAAAATTCTCCGATAAAGTATACTTCAGAATCAGTATGAAAGATGTTCCTTAATACATGTAATGTGGTTCATCTCATCAAATTTGTTTGTGATACCCTCCTTAATATTGAAAAGATTGCTCTTGTTTTAATTGTCTTGGACCGTTTCTGATTTATTAGGATTGCTACATCGCTAATATATATCTGATCTTTGCGGAACTTTCTATTTTTGTTTTATATGTACAAAGCGCCCTACATAGGTCAATATTTTTCGATTTTCAAGATCATTATCTGACTAATTACCCTGTTTATGAGCCCAATTTAAAGAAAATTTGTTGAAAACATGGTAAATTGAATAGGCTGAATTATGTGCAACTAAACCCTAAAATTAGCTAACTTTGAGATACATCTGCAGTCAGACAACAATGTATGTTCGCAGGCAATAATATTAACGTCTGGTAAAACTGTTTCAGTCGTTGAAATGTATGTAGATATATCTATTTCACCTCGATAACACAAATAGCACTACTAGTATTAGCGCTAGTCGAGGGGCTCTCCAAAAAGGAAGATACAAACCCGCCGATAACTTGGGCACTACAAAATCCTGTACAACTTTCCGATGCATGAATGGGCATTCACATGGTACATTAAAAGTCATCAATCATAGTCTCATTCATGAACTGACGTCACGTGAGGTGCTGCTGATAGACAAATAGGGACACCAGAAATCAAGTTCACAGGCTTAAGTGTTCGATAGACCTGAACCCGCTATATACTCAATTTTTTCAAAATGAGGTTTGCATATTTATTTAAAATGACGCAGGTCAACCCAATGTTTTTTCATTATTTCCCATGGTACTTAATCTTAAAAAAATAAGCATAATTTATCAATTTTAGTGTATAGCGTTACATATTTAATAGGACATTGTTGCCAGTTCGCTTATGTATGCAATTTTTTCCACAGGCACCAGAAATGTATCCATCACTTCCAAAAGATGAGAACCAAGCAGGCGTGGATGATGAGGGAGTGAGTTTACCTTTTTTATTTTCAAGCTTCAGATATATGTGATAATAAGAGTACATGAGAAAAATTGTTATATTCTTGGAAATTATTTCAATGACATGGACTGTATTAACATGTTCACAAAACAGATTATTGGGTACTGCTAAAACCATGAGAACAGTAAGCCAATGTTGTTTTAATATTGGGACAATTAAACGGGTTCAGTAAACTTGGCCACCTGGTTGATTTGAAGTGAAGGGTACACTTGCAGTGGGGTGACTGCTTGGCACGCCGCTGATTCTTAATTTTTTTGAAGGCCGCGCTTGACTAAGAAGATTATCACCTTATTTTTTCAATGTAGAAATTGAGACAGTATATTTGTTAATTTAAGCTAACTATTCATAATGGTTATATTTTATACTGAAATTCTAGACCAAAAATTCACTAAACATGCTGAATGGTATAGAATAATTATAGAATGATATCAATTGCTCAGACAACCAACCACTTGACACAACCAGTTATTTTGGGGTGGTGGTCTAAATGTTGAATTCTATAATTGAATTAAAAGTTTAATCCTTCAATTTAATTGCAGAAATGTGGTCAGTTATTATATCCTAAGCACACAGATCTTTGTCAACACAAAATAGTTCCCTTCGGCATTGTTTCCACTGTAAAAATGAAAGTAAATTACAACTCATATATATTTATATCTGTTCCTTAGTTTTAACTATTGTACTTTTTTTGACATGATACTGTCCAGTTGAAAAGATGGGAAGACATTTCAGGGTTTTCTGCAGGCTTAAAAGGTTTGGGGGAGAGTTTGAAAAGTTTGGGGGGGGGGAGTAAACATGAGGACAGTGAAATGAGTCCACTTTTTTTTTGAGGGGGGGGGGGTAACCAAATTTCGGTGTGGAGCCCCCCCCCCCCCCCTCCCTTCCCCCTAAAGAAAATTGCCCCAAGAAACCCTGCATTTTGTCAATTTGTGGCACACATTATGATAAAATTTTATACCTAATAAAAATCTTTTTGCTTGAAAAGATCCAGTATATGTCATGTGTACATTTTGAAACACTTGAAAAATGATTTAAATATTTGTTCATTATCATTAAAATATGCTTATATAAATTGTATATGAATATAGTTTCAAAGTTTTCAATGAGGGATACTTCTTAATAATTTTGAAATCTATCAAATTCAAAATGGCACACAGTCCTATACATACATGATATATGGCAAACTGTGGGAGCATTGTCTTAGGTAGCTACTTGTCTGCCCGTCATTTATGACAGGTAGGTCCGCTTATCATGAGACCATCTGTTGTCAAGGGAAGCACAGGCAAAGATTGTTGTACTGTATGCTAATTTTTTTTGTAACCACCAAATGCTACAGTTTACAGATCATTTTATAAATATATTTTTGAGAATTTCTCAACGATGATGGCAACATGTTGTACAGTACAAGCTGTGAAACAAATTGAAGGGCAAATTATATTCTAGTTTGTGTTGTGGCAGATTTCTAGGCCATGACTGAAATGTGAATATTTAGGGAGGGAGACCCTCCCAAAAATTGCGATCTGTGTCTTATTAATATGAAACGAAATGTTTAATGGAGGGAGACCTTAAGTTTTTATCCCCGGGGGGTTATGGCGTCGCCTCGGATTTCCGGCTGTCAGTCCCTCAGCATTTCGTTTTCGGAATACATTTCGGAAACCCATGGGGGTGTGGGGGTATTTTTTTCATATTGCACACACACATCCCTTGGGGGTGTTGATGTGCCTTTTGGGGTTTATGACATTTACCCTAATTAAATGGCCGACCATCAGCCATTATTACCAAGAAACGACCATATTCCAATAAATGATTACCCCCTGATTATTAGAATAAATACAGTAACTTTAACTCATTCCAGACGGAGCCCGAGATTTCTCGGGCAAGCTACTTCGACGGTACAGGACGGAGCCCGAGATAACTTGTGTGTTATATGACATCATAAAAAGAAACATTTAAAAAAAATTCCCGTCCACAGAAACATATATGTACTGAAAGTGCCGTCTTGAATGAGTTATTATGCCTTATATCTGGCAAACCGTGAAACCATGCCAGATAGCTTGACCATTAGTATAAAACATAAATGTGCCATCGCAGCGAGGGATATGACCTGAAAATTTTTAACTTGATCTAATTCAAAATGCCTGACTTAAGGCCATTATTGACTTTAATATAGGTAATATCGGGAAAACTGTGCCAGATAGCTAGACCATTACCATAAAACAAAATGTATAGTTTGATGAAGGGATATGCCCTCAAAAATGTCAGCTTGATCTAATTCAAATCATTGACTGTAATATACATAAATAGACCACTACTGTAAAAAAAATGTGAAAGTTCAAGGAAGGATGCACCCTGAAAAATTTATATCGCATATGCAGGGTGGGGGATTATGATGGCCTGCTGGCCTTTTGTTTTATTTATCCAATTCAAAAATGGCAGACTGGCTTCAATTATTCACTTTGTATTATGCCTGATATCTGGAAAGTTAAGGAGAGTTACCTTTTAAACAATGTCAAATCTATCAAATTCATAATCGCTGATTAGTGGAGGGGGCATCATTTGCTATATTTTGCACGTGTTATGTGAAACTGACAAATCTTCTGAATGAAAATGTTGAATAATGACATTCTATGTTGGGCATGACCATTTAAACCTGGTTTGTTTAATTGTAGCTGCAGTACCTACAAGGAAAGAAAAAACGCAGAGAAGCAATTAACATTATAGATGTGCATGGTGATGACCAGGTGCGTGAAGTTGATTTGACAAAGGCTATGACTGAGGAAACAGGACCGACCATGTCACACAGTAAGAAGAAGAACAAGGACCTGCCAAGCTCACAACAGAAACGCAAACACCAGATTACATACCTTGCATTTAGGGTCAGTATACATTACGTTGACCAGTTGCCACTTGTAAATACTGTTTATCCACAAAAAGTCGCTTATTATCACAATGATAGTGGAGACCGGGGCACAATGGGATAGCTAACCTAAAACTACAGCCCGAACATGTGATGTGACAAATTCCAACTTTTCTGTTAAGTTATTTAACCACAATCTACCACAGATTAATACAGTAAAATATTACACCTAGTTATATTTTTCATAACTGGATATTTTAAGAAAATATATATTGACGAGGTATTCCATTGTGCCCCAGCTAAATACCCGTGTTCCATTGTGCCCCGGGTCGTCTTCATGAAAATATGAATAAAATATATGTATGATCCATCCCAGGTCGCTGATACTTTCTGCCATTTTTCAGAATTAATTAATTTACAATTGAGGTACTTTGACCTGGCTAGGCATGGTCAAAATGTTATCAAAACTTCCAATAAATATGACTGGCGGATCCAGAGGGGGGGGGGTGTCAAGGGGTACCGACTCCCTGTTTTAAAAAAAACTAAATAGTCAGATAATAAAATATCCCCTTAAATTCAAAATTGGATGGGTGGGTGACCAGTAGGATTGGTGTGTGACCCAGAGGATGGGTGTGCTAACAAGAGGATGGATGTGTGACCAGTAGGACAGGTGTATGATAAGTAGGACGGGCGTGTGACCAGGAGGATTGGTGTGTTAACAAGAGGATGGGTGTATGATCAGTAGGGCGGGTATATGACCAGTAGGATTGGCTTGTGACCAGGATGATGAGTTATTTGACCAGTAGGTGTAGTAATTAGGATGGGTAGATGGGCATGTGACCAGTTGGATGGGTTTCCGACAAGCAAGATAAGGATGTGTGACCATTAATAGAAGTGCGTATGACCAGTAGGACCGCTGGACCGGTATGACTAGTAGGATGGGTGTGTGATTATTAGGATGGGTGTGTGATTATTAGGATGGGTGTGACTAGTATAATGGGTGTGTGATCAATAGGATGGGTTTGCGACAAGTAGTGTAAGGGTGTGTGTGACCATTATAATGGGTGTGTGACCAGTGGTATTAGTGTGTGTGACCAGTAGCAAAGGTTTGACCAGTAGGATGGCTGTGTGATCAGTAGAATGGGTATTGGATCAGTAAGATGGGTTTGTGACAAGTAGGATAGGTGTGTCACCAGTAGGACGAGTATGTGACCAGTAGGATGGGTTGATGACTAGTATGATTGGTGGGTGACCAAGAGGATGGGTATATCCCCAGTAGAATGGGTGTGTGACCAGTAAGATGAGTTTGTGTCACAAGTAGCATATGTGTGTGACCATGGGTGTGTGGCCAGTAGGACGGATGTGTGACCAGTAGGATGGGTATGTGATCAGTGGGATGGGTTTGTGACTAGTAGGATAGGTACATGTATGTGACCGGTAGGATTGTAACCAATGGGATTGGTGTGTAACCAGTAAGATGGGTGTGTGACCAGTAAGATGAGTGTGTGACCAGTAAGATGGGTGTGTGACCAGTAGGATGGGTAAGAGACTTGTGGGATGGGTATGTGACCAGTAGGATGGATGTGTGACCAGTAGGATAAGTGTGTGTGACCAGTAGGATGTACGCGTGATAGCTATGAAGTTGAAAATACTTGCAAGCAAAATATTGTGCACATTTTCATAGCATTTAACCCCTCTCAGTCAATTTTCTAAGGAATTAGTAAGTGTTAAAATTTACCCCAGTCAGTGGTAAATTATGACACCTTGACATTTCGATTAAAAGATCTATTAAACCGAGAATGCTGACAATTACATTATGTTACTGCAGTGTTTCATCTAGCTATTTCTAGCATAGCCCAGCGCCATGTTGCCTTTTGTGTGCGCCACGCTGACCTTCTAATATTCAGACAGTGAAATGCCTCTTTGAACTATTATTACGTCATACTCAACCCGCCCAGGCCAATTGCCGCAGTGGCAAACACTCCAATCGCGGATGTCGCGCGCTCACACCTATTAGCCTATGTGACACAATACCTGATAACGGCCTGTGTACATAGTGGTAATAACTGCAGATTTTTACATAGTTAACTGATTCTTTCTGTACCTTTAATTGGGGAGGGTGGGTGATGGAAATGCCTAACCGCGTCAACTGGGGGCCCGGCGTGCATGATAAGGGGCCCCAGAATAATAGGTTGCGCCATGCCCCTTTTGAATCCTAGATAAAACACTGTGTTACTGTGCAGCAGGGGCACAATGGAACAGCGGGGCACGATGGAATAGGGGGTATTCCATTGTGCCCCATATAGATTTTTAGCTTAAAATCCTCTAATATCACCCACATTGTCAAATGTGTTAAATTCAATCTATTAATCTTATTAATTGATAACTTTTAGATTTGGCATTATATGATTAAAAAAATCATTATCCATCCAGCTGTAGCCAAAAATACAAGTACATAATTTTACATAAAAAAGCTACAAATTAACATTTACTCGCCACTAAGTCTATTTTTTCTTTCCGGTTGAAAATTTGAAATGAGGAGAGTGAAGCATATAGAAGGCACAACCTCAAAATAAAATTTAGTCATTCGGTGTCCCTGCTGATCAGATACAACAATATTCCATTGTGCCCCGGTATGCCATTGTGCCCCGCCTTCCCCTACTGGGATGCCTTCCTCATTTGCAAGTTACCTAAAGGATGATTTTTTTTACTTCTCACATATAGACATATAGGCACATACTTCCCATATATCTGTCCACCAATGTGCACAAAAGTTCATTGTGCTTTTTGTAGTAAATGTGATAATGCAATAATGAAAAATACAAATATATTATGTATGTGGTCCAAACGATTATCGCTATGGTGGTGGTCAGAGAGGGTGCAGGCAATGTAAAACCAATTTGATCTTAATTAAAACTAAACATTGTTGAAGTAAATAAGCCTTTTTTTTAAGTTCTTTTTTTGTGGGGGGGGGGGGGGGGGGGTAAGTGGGCCTGGATTTTGTGGGTGCTTTTAATGTTTAGCAGGGTACACACTTGACAAAAATATGCAACAGTTTTTCTTTGTTCATACCTGGCGTCACCTAAGAAGTCTCTTCGTCCGTTTGTCTCTTCACATTTCGTTGCTGGAGCAGATCTCAGAAACCCGTAGAGGGAATTTTTTTACATTTTATACACACATCCCCGTGCCAGATTGCTAGACCATTACTATAAAAAAATGTGTCGTTTCAGGTACGGATATGCTCTGAATAATTTCAACTATATTAAATGTGAAATGTATGTATCGGCCATTATTGAATTCAATATACTTGATATCTAGTAATCCGTGCCAGATAGCTAGGCCATTACTATAAAACAAAATGTGCGGTTCAGTTAGGGATATATTTGAACTCGATCAAATTCAATATGACCGACTGTCTGTCATAGTTAACTTTAATATGCCTGATAAATGGCAAATCGCACCTGATAGCCTAGACCATCACTATAAAACAAAATGTGCAGGGAGGGATATGCCCTGAAAAATTTCAACTCAATTAAATTCAAAATGGTCGACATGTGGCTATTATTGACTTTAAATGAATAATGTCTGGAAATGTTTTTTTTTCAAATGATATTTGCTTTTGAACGATGACCATGATGACTAGAGGCTGAGGCCCAATTCCATCACTGACTGGCCTTGTTAGAAGCCTTTTGCAGGTCTGCCATCTATTATTTTAAAAACACTTCAACAGTTTAGTTGTGTTACCATTCCTGATAGCCAACAAGCGGTCATGTGAAGTGTTTTATTACATATTGAAATAGTCAAATTGAAATTATTTTTCATTTTTTTTTTTTTTATGATGTGATACTATGCTCCATACATGACAATTTTCCGTTGTATCCTGAATTTTGCCATATCCATATTCGTTATGATGAGGTACAACTGTATGTGCAATTGATAGTAGGGCCTAGGCCTAGTGTTTTATAAGCCTGCTGGACGAATATGGTATAATATATCAAAGACTTATTACATGTATTTTATTTTTTATGTTTTGTTTTAGGCTAAAGAGCAAGAGACGGATCTGAAAAACCAATGGGCCGAAAATAGAATGACGAAGAAACAAACACAGTCAAAATATGGATTCTAATATTTATTGCATATTATTTTGTTATTAGATTCACTCTGTTAATGTAAGTGGTGTGAAATAAATGTGGAAAAAATACTATGACAAGTAAAAGGGATGTTGATAACTGTTTTCCCTTCTTGTTATTTGTTATCCCCCGCCTTGGGGGCAACAGGTTACCTTATCTCTCTGCATTTTTCATGGTTGGTACGGGTCCTTTTAAACTTAAGTGCCCAAGTTAAAAAATAATTAAGTACTCAAACGTCTTTAAAAAGATCCAAATATGACAAAAAGTACACGAACGTGCTTAAATTCGGGAAAGTGGATCATCAAATCGTGATCGTTTTCAAAACTTTGAATAATTCTTCACACAATTCCAGGGCCTCGTTGTTGTTTTCCCATCTAGGTTAATTTATAGTTGATCAAGTGTTGCTCTCTCTGGAGGATTATATTTATTTCATCATTGCATTCAATGTGAAATTTGTTAATGTTGTTTTAAATGGTACTTAAAATGTGTTCAATGGTGCTTAAAAAGGTCCTTAAAAGTGCCTACATTTTATCAAGAAAAAAATACTAACACTGATTGTCGTTCCCGCAGCAAACTGATGTGTGAGTTTCTTTCATATTGCAGACTCAATAATAATTTTTTTAATGTTGCCTACAATGGTCCTTGAAATGTGTTCAGTGGCGCTAAAAAAATGTCCCTCAAAGTGCCTAAATTTTATCAAAAGAAAAAAAGAGCACGAACCATGAACCATACTTAAGACAGAAAAAGTGAAGCAATTATATATAATAACAGTGACCCCTATTTCATGTAAAATTATGTCGAATAGAAAAAAAATTAAAATTACAGTGGAATTGAATCTGAAATGATTGCATTGCAAAATACAACATAAGGGGCAAGAATTATTAAAATTGTCAGTAAATAATTAGAATGGGTATAGATTGCATGATAAAATACAGCTTATAGGGCAAATCGTCAATAACAGCTATTGTCATGCTGAAAAAGACGAAAAAATATGAAGATATAATTGCGAAGGTTCTTTATGTAAAATAGCAAACAAAATTATAACCGGAGTGATCGATGTAATCAGAAATAAACGGCTAATGGGGCAAGTTAAGTATTATGTGTCATTAAAATATTTTTTTTATAAAAGAAAATGACAGCAAAATTTATGGAAATGTTGCATTTAATTTAAACTTTATGTAAGCAAATCAATAAAATATATATTTTTAAATTATTATGAACTGAGTATTGATTGCATGACTAAATACGGCTCAAGGTGCAAGGGAATTTAACATTTTCAATAATAGCTATTTTTAAAGTAAATAGAATAAAACGAATTTAATATGATGTAATTCCAAATGCCCTTATTTCATATAAAATAATGTGAAATATGAAATACAAAGTAAAAATTAGAGAGGCACTGAAATTGACATCCAGATTGCATAAGAAAATAAGGCTGAAGGGGCAAAAAAATGTAAAATCGCAAATAAAGGCGATATGCATGTTAAAGACAGAAAAGGAATGCTTAATATCCCCTAATTGGATATAATTGCAAAGGCCGTTAGTTCACGTAAATTTACGTCAAATAGGAAAAAAGTTAAGAAATTGCATGGAAACTGAAACAGAGTTTGATGAAATGGGAAAATATGGCTGAAGTGGAAAGGTAATTTAATTATTAAATAAGTAATTAGATATAATTGCGAAGTTCACATACAATTTGGGAAAACATTAAACAAATTACCAGAGGAACTGAAGGAATGAGAAAGAAACGGCTGAAGGGGCAAGATAGTTATCAGGCATCATTAAAATATAGTTTCACTTAAAAAAAACCATGAAAACCTGTGTAATTATTACATTTATTTTAAGAGATATATCTCATGTAAGGTATCAATAAAATATAGATATCAAATTATTATAAGATGGGAATCTATGGCAAGGGAAATTAAAAGAGTCAATAAAAGCTGTTTTCATGGTAAAATCAGAAAAATGGAGGTAATTAGATATAATTGCGAATGCCCTTATTTTATATAAAATTATATAAAAATTGGAAATAAATTATACAAATTACAGAGGCACAGAACTGGGTATAAATTTCACGAGAAAATATGGCTGGAGGAGCACGGAAATATCAAAGCGTCAATAGAAGGAATTTGCATACTAAATCTTAATCTGATCTGATATAATTGCTAAGGCCCCTAGTCCATCTAACAAATACGTCGAATATGATAGAAGATTTCCAAGTTAAAGAGGCACTGAATTGTTATAAATTGCATGAAAAAGTACAACTGAAGGGCAATGATATTTAAATCTTCAATAAAGCTATAAAACTGAAGTTATTAGATATACATGTAATATAATTGCAAAGGCACTTAGTTCATGTAAACTTAAATCAAATGGGAAATAGAATTACATAATAAAATTCTCAATCAAAGTGATTTGCATGCAAAAATTATCTCAGATAAACCTAATTAAGGAGAAATAAACGGCTGAAGGGGCGAGTTCAAAATCAGGAGTTATTAGAAACCATTAGATAGAATTGAAAATCATTACGCATAATTGCAAAAGCCTTTATTTCGTATAAATTATGTAAAAAAGGAAATACAAATATCTCAAATGGGCATATAATGCATACGGCTAAAGGGACAAAGGGATATAAAATTGCCAATTAAGACGATGTTTATGCAAAAATAATATTTAAAAATTAAAGAAGCACTGATATAGGTATACATTGCATGAAAAAACGGCTGAAGGGGCAGGGTAAATTAAATCTAAAATTAAAACTAATTTTAGACCAAGACAGCTAAAACAGAAGTGATTAGATAATTGCAAAGGCTCTTAGTTCACATAAAAATGAGGATTAAAATATTAAAATTACTGAACCACAGAAATGGGTCTAGATTGTACGAGAAAAGTTTAAATCTTCAATAAAAACTTTTTTTAGACTAAGACAACAAAAAACATAAGTGATAATATATAATTGCAAAGATCTTTAGTTCAAATAACATTACGTCAAATGGGAAACAAAATCACAGAGGCACTGTAATAAGTATATATTGCACGTGAACATACGGCTGAAGTCTAAGTAAATGTGTTTTTATACTAAAACAGCAAAAGACAGAAATAATGAAATATTCTTGCGAATGTCTTTAGTTTACGTAAAAATTGTGTGAAATAGGAAATGAAAATCACTAGATGACCTAAATGAACTTGAAAGGGCAAGTTCAGGCGTCATTAAAAGATAGTTCTACTCTAAAAGCTTAAAAGGGCAAGTTCAGGCGTCATTAAAAAATAGTTCTACTCTAAGAAACACCCCACATAAAAACCTATATGATTATTATATTATATAAAGAAATATATATATCATGTAAAATCAATAAAATGCAGAAATCAGCAAGACATGGGTATACATTGCCTGACGAAATATAAGGCTGAAGGGGAAAGTAATTTAAAAATTGACAATAAATGTTATTTTCATATTAAAAACAGTAAAAACGAAAGTTATTAGATATAATTTCAAACGCCCTTATTAGTTTATTAAATTATGTTAATTAGGAAATACAATTTTAAAATTATAGATGCACTGAAATGAGTATATATTGCATACGCCTGACGGGGCAATGGAATTTAAAATCTTAGATAAAAGGGATTTGCGTGCTGAAACCAGCAAAAACGGAATTAATTAGATTAGATTAGAGATAATTAAAAATGCACTTAGTTCACGTGACATTTTATAAAATAGGAAATACAAATTACCCGAGTTAATAATCAGGCGTCAATATAGTTCCTTTACAAAAACACTCAGCAAAATGTATGTAATTGTCACATTTAAGGGACTGATAACAGTGTTTGTACTGAAAACAACATTGTAATAGCTCTTGCCAAACAAATTGCAGTGGTCAGTAGCAAGTTAGACTATTGCAACTCTTTCACAACATGCCAGAAAAGGATATCGCTATAGCTAGATTACTCTTTCACAACATGCCAGAAAAGGATATCGCTAGATTACAACTCGTTCAGAGCTGCCTTGCTCGAGTGGTAACCAAGACCCCACGTGTTAGTCGTTCCGTTCTTATTCTAAAACAGTTAGGCCTACATTAATTGGCTTCCTCTCGCATTCATTTTAAAATATGCACAATAACTTTCCGAATCAAAAAAGAAAACCAACCTACATATCTGGCTGACTTACTTGCATGGCCGAAGGGCGGGGGCCCTAGGGTAGGCCTAGTGGTTAGCACCGCTGCCTTTCACGCTAGAGTTTGGGGTTCGTTTCCCGGTCTCGGCTGTTTGAAAGAAACAAAAATGTTTCTTCCCCATCCACGTGTGGAACTCAGTATTGTGGGGAGCCTCCGTGACCGAGAGGTAGCGTGCTCGGCCTCAGACCGCCAGGACAGTGTCACCTCATTCGTATCACCATCCTCGGGAGGTTCTCCTGGCCCAGTTTAGCCTCTATGTGCACAAAGGTGGCCTAAAGCCCGATTCATTTCATTTCTTTTATATGGCCGAAATGCCTCAAATATCTACGCTCCACAAATTAAAATAGATTTGTTCTTCCCGTATAGAGACCTAGACTGGGTCAAGAGTTTTCTCTGTATCTGGTCCAGCCTTATTATAGCCTGTGCGTATACGTATTGCCCGAACAATTTTAACATTCCGGAAATTATTATTTAAATTTCACCTATTTCATCTGGCTTTCCACCCTAGCTCCTCGGTATACCGAGGAGCTAAGGTGGGAAATAGGTGAGATTTAAGACCATCTCTGTTGATATAATATGACACTCCAATTTATGTATTTTCAAGATGGCCACCAGGAAATTGATAATAAATTGACAATACCTTATAAATGTTTTTTTATTTGGACATACATGTATGGATTATCTGGGGATGCATGCTTATGGGATATGAGCACCGGTAGGAAGGAACATTTTAAATTGTTTGTTTTTTCATACAGACACCTTGTTTGGCAATCGATCATGCATTTGCAGATGTGGCTCTGCTATATCAGCAAACTCATGTTATGAGATGATCGCCATATTTCAATTATATGATGAGCCAAAATGACTTTTCATTCACAATTATTATGGAGTTTGTGTCATACAACATTTTTTTTTTATTATTTTCACTTATTTTTGCATGTCTGATTTTGCCGATTCACAACATGAAATAACTTGTAATGTTTTATTTAAATTATATCTGAGTACTCTGGTTTCTGCTCTTTTTGCCCATTTCAACCTATTTTCTCATGCAATCTATACCCATTTTATAACAATTAAAATTCAGTATTTTTTATACAAATTAACCTGAGACACATCTCTACTTCCCCCTGATAAAACAACCGCCAGAAACCGACTTCTTTTCTAAGGAGGACCCCCTGAGGTAGCCCCTGGGCACAATACAGGTTATAGCTATACACATGCGCACATCGCACATATTAAAAATACAAGAGAACATTGCGCCCATGTCACTGTCCATTCTGGTTGGTGATTTTTAACGACGCATGTAATGAAATATCTCCATTTCAATTAAGCCATGTACACATGTGGATTTCGCATAAATGCGAATTTGGTAAAGGAAAGTAGTTTCCACATAAATGCGAATTTGGTAAAGGAAGAGTTAAATTAAATATTATAACACATTGGTGCACGTGTTTTTAAATAGAATTATCTTTAATGGCCCCTAATACTCAACTTGCCCTTTAAGTCGTTTATATGTCCCTCAGTTCCTCAGGTACTTTTTTCTGCGTAATTTCACATGTTTTTTTGTTGCTTTTTAACATAAGATAACTTTTATTGACAATTTTAAAAATACTTGCCTCTTCAGCAGTATATCTCGTAATACAATGTATAGGTCTACCTATTTAACAGTAATTGTATATTTTGTATACACATTAAATACAATATTAAAATGCGTTTTGATGCGACTTTTTTAAGCAGAACTTCTTATGGGTTAATTAATTATTATCAGTCTCTTCCTCGACCTCTTTTTTTTCTGTGATCAGTTACTCCAATATGTTTTTTTATTTGTATTTCACATAATTTTACATGAAATGTCTTTTTTACATCAAAATGTATTTTTAAGCTATATCTGATAAATTCAGTTTTGTTGTGACATGAAAATAGCTTTTATTGAAGATGCTTAATTATCTTGCCCCTTCGGCGGTAATTTCTCATGCTATGATATTCAACATGAAATAGTAATTGCAATTCTGTATTGTATTGGGTTTTTTAATGAGCCATATCTCTTGGAAGTAAATTCATTAATTACATGGGTTTTGGGTAAAATTATCTCTTAACGAAACATAATATTGACTTGTCCCCTTCAGCCGTTTATATCCCATTCGCTCTGTTCCTTGGATAGTTTTTTTAGTTTTTTTTCTACGCTACTTCACATGTAATAGGTTTAATTAATTGTTTTTGTCGCTTCTAAACATAAACTTAACTTTTGTTGATTTTTTTAAAATTGATTGCCCCTTCAGCCATATATTCCGTCATGTAATGCATACCCATTTCATAATAATTGGACTTTTTATATTGTTTTGATTGATTTTTTTACATGAGCAATTTTTAATAAAATGCAATTCTCACTCACTTTTTGCTTTGTTGATGTAAAACTATTTTCTAATGAGCCTAATAGCTTATTATTAGCTTTCCCTTTCAGCCGTTTTTGCTCATTCGATTAGTTATCCAATTATTTCTAATTTATATTTTACATAATTTTACATAGAATGTGAAGTTTTTAAGCTTATTACTTCAGGGTTGGTGTTAATGACATGGAAGGAGGATTGTTGACGATATTTTATTCCCTTATCCTTTCAGACGTATTTTAGCATGCAATCTATACTCATTTCGTTTTTTTAATATAATTCTCTCTTAACTCTTTGACTTCCAGGCCGGGGTGCATGCCAGGATCCAGATATACTGGTGTAGGAGCTCTATTTTTCGTCATTTGAAGCTGGAATTGCTCACGCAATTTCCAGCTTCAAATGACGAAAAATACATAAATGTAGTATATATTTGACGAAAATTTGTGTCATTTTATGGTTACGTTCATTGACGAATGACGACGGAAATTTCCGTCATGTATGGTAGTGAAAAGGTTAAATGCTCGATCCTTATATTAAGCCTTTTATATCGCATTCACTCGGTTCTTCGGGTGGTTTTTTATTTTTCTCCTTTCACATAATTTCACATGTAATATGTTCAATTACTTTTCTTTTGCCGCTTTCTAACGCCTGAATAACTTGCATTGACAATTTTACTTGCCGTATATTTATCATGCAATGTATACCATTTCCTAATACAACGTTATGCATGAATATGGCAAAAGCTAGGCGTAATAAGCTCACGCTCAAAAAAAAAAAAGTTGCACTCACAGTCAGCGATGATTAGCCGATTAGATGAAGAATATGATGACCAACGAGATCTGTCTTCTACTCCTAAACCATTTTTAGATGCTCCAGAATGGATTGATTCTATTCCAGAGTTCAGTTGTGAAAAAAAAGCCTATCTGATACCGTTGAAAAGTTGATGTACAATTTCACTTAGGCGACCACCTCGCTAATGGGACCACTTTTGCTAAGTCCCTTGGGTGGTCCGCTTAGCGAGGTTCTACTGTAATTGGAAACTCCAAATATTTTGTTGATTTTCTACATCAGAAAAGTGAATTATACGTCATTAAAGTAAATGCAATTATTACATGCGTTTTGTTGCGTGTTTTGCTTTTAGTAAAATTATCTAACTATCTTCCAATGATCTAAATTATTAGTTTGCCCCTTCGGCCCTTTTTTATTATTCGACCAGTTTTTATTGCATTGGGCAGTGCCCTGCTGCAGTGGTTGAAACTGCCTCTCTGGAAAGTTCGTTCCCCACTCTGACATTCAAGTTTCAAAGGAACAAACGTTTATTTCACGCTCACTTGTAAAGATTCAATATTGTGGGAAGCCTTTGTGACCGAGGGGTAGCGTGCTCGGCCTCAGACCGCCAGGAATCGTTTTCGAATTCTGTGTCTGGAAGGCAGTGTCACCTCATTCATCTAAACATCCTTCTCTTGGCTCAGTTTTAGCCTATATGTGCATAAAGGTTATCTGAAACTCTGTTCATTCATTTCTCTGGTATTTTTGTTATTAATCCCTATTTTAAATAATTTTACATATGAGTCTTTAGAGCTATATCTGATTACCTCGATTTCGCTCTTTTTGACATGAAAATAACTTTTGTTGACGATATTTAATTCCTTTACCTCCTCAGCCGTATTTTATCTTGCAATCTAACACCCATTTCGTTTTTTAAGTGGAGGTATCTCTTAGCGACGCATACTAATTAACTTGTCACTTTATATTGCTTTTTAATTTACTTGTTATATTTTCTTTTTTTTTTTTACATAATTCCACATAATACTAGTATGTTTATTTATTTATGTTTCTGCCGCTTCGTAACATAACTTTAATCGACAATTTTTAAATTGCTTGCCCATTTAGCCGTATATTTATGCATGCATTATATACCTTTTCATAATAATTGGATATTCTATATTTTATCATTTTTTTACATGAGAAATGCTTAAAGTATCCCTTTAAATAAAATTTAAAAATTGCAAGCGTTTTACTGTCTTTTTTTTGAAGTAAAACTGTTTTCAAATGAGCTGAATAAATTATTATTAGTTTGCCCCTTCAGCCGTTTTTGTCTTATTAGACCAGTTCCTCTGGTATTTTTTATTCCTATTTTACATACTTTTACATGTAATATAAGTCTTTTAAGTAAGCTATATCTGATTACTCCGGTTTTTGTTGTATTTTACATGAACATATGTTTCATTGTCAATTTTTCATTTCCCTTGCTACTTCGATTGTATTCTCGAATGCAATCTACAACAATTTCATAATAACTTAAATAATGTATTTTATCGATGTATGATATACATGTCCTTAACCTTTTCACTACCATACATGACGGAAATTTCCGTCGTCATTCGTCAATGAACGTAACCATAAAATGACACAAATTTTCGCCAAATATATACTACATTTATGTATTTTTCGTCATTTGAAGCTGGAAATTGCGTTAGCAATTCCAGCTTAAAATGACGAAAAATAGAACTTCTACACCAGTATATCTGGATCCTGGTATGCACCCCGGCCCGGAAGTCAAAGGGTTAAAGGTACCCACATTGCCAACATCAATTTTTAACATGTAGGCTCTAAGCTAGAATACAAGTGTCAGCTATTACGTATAGGATCCGGGTATAGGATAATGCCCGAGGAGCACTACATTCCTAGCTATGGGAAAGGCAGAGGCCGAGGCCTTTTCCACAGCTAAGAATGTAGTGCTGACTTAAAACACATCCGACCATAACGAGGATCCCTCATAAACAACAGCTGACTGATTATAGCATCATAGGCCATGATAATTGGTCTGTACTTGATCAACAATAACTCCCCACCCACTCCTGGCTTAGAATGTAGCGGTCAGACAAAGAAAATAATGTAGTGTTTTCTAACAATAGTTAGCAGCTCATAATACGTGATTTCGGTGCCTAATAAAGAATATAGAGCACTTTATTTGTACATGTTGCAAGCAAACTATTGACATAAAACATCAAAAGTCCAGCCCATACGTTTAATCTGACATCCAATAGAATGATCATGCATCATACTAATCAGAGCTGCATAATTCACTAAGTGTAATATAAATAAATAATATTAGCTTATAAACGAATAATTGCATGTAGAAGAGCATATTATGCTTTACAGGGAGCTGGTTTCAACAACACAGTAACCGACGTTGATGCCCTTAGTTATATATGGAAGGCGGCGATACGTCCTATCTTAACCTACGGTATCAATTGCATTTACATTTCAGCAGGCGACCTTGAAAAAATGGAAAAAATACAAAGCAGACTCCTCAAGGCAGGAATAGGAATTCACAAATTCTGTAGAAGCTCACGGATTTTAAAGGCACTGAATGTTTCAAAAATTGACAATGTAAATGAAACCAGCTCATTGAAGTTGATAAGTGCTATATTCTCTAACTCTTCACGCGCCAAGACATTTTACTGTTATTTATTAAAGAAACATTGCTGTGATAAATTACGTAATCATAATGATCTGATAGCCAGGGTGAGAACCATATGCAGTAAACACAATGTATCACTATTTAAGTATATTTTAGATACGTCATATGCTCACAATGTACAAGTTTCCATCAAATCATCCACTACGCCGGAAGACGGATTATGTGATCGTGTTAGGCAAGTACTGCTTAGCCGCAATCCGTATGACCGGTATATTTTAAGCTTGCTGCTAAAATCGTTTTAATACTGTTATCAATGCTGGTATTTTACAACTGAAATAATTTTATGTCTGTATTGTTCTCTTCTTTGGAAGGCTGAATAAAATTTATTATTATTATTATTATACTGCTCCAATGTATCAAACTTTCACATGTGTTATTGATAAATAAAAATGACTTAATTGATCTAAATGGGAAGGCATTATTTAACAATGTGATACATTATCAAACCTGTGGACAGACTGTGGTTTACTGTAAATACTGTGATTTTGACGTCACATTTCACCGGCCCTCAAGGACCGTACCGCCGTGAAGAGGTTAACACTGAAAATTCGGATGATTTTTGATTTTTCAGAAATTTTGGCTCGGCCTACGTCTTTTTTACCGCGATTGGCTACGACACTGTAGGTCTACTGACACTCTGACAAAGGATACGTCACGTGCTGTGACACAATTCCCTTCATTTTGATATATACTACATGACTATTTTAGAGCAACAATTATTTTGTTCACGAATTTTGATATTAAAATGAACTTATGGCGCCAGAAATGTGTTTTGGGGTATTAGAAAAAAATCGAATTGTACTCCAATTGTATTTTTTTTGATATCATAATGTAAAGTACACAGATTGATATGTTACATGACTATTTTAAATTTAAATTTACTTTTTTTAGATTTTTATATTAAAACAATCTCTATGAACCAGATCATGTATTTGGGATGTCAGAAAATATTTTATTTTATTGTTTTCTTTCTGCTATCGAAATGACCTCTAATGAGCAAAAGTAGATTTCGGGGCGTTTTCTAGGAGTCCATAAATAAGTTTAATGGTTTATTTAAAAAAAAATACACGCTATTTTGTCGATTCAGCATATATTTCTGAACAAGAAAAACGTAGGTACATGTATACAGTATCAAGATTTAGCACACTTTTAAAGCGGTAATTGGGTGAATACCAAATGTATTCCATGCAAGCATAGGGGATATTTTTTTGATATTTGTCTGGTCGAAATTGTAGGTTTTACCGTCAAAATGAAATTGTGAGGCCTACTAATTAGAGCTGAAATATCGAAAAAAATCCAAGAAAATTAGTTTATATATCTATCAATATCAATGTACTAATTGGTTTGAAACAATGCGTGTGAAGAGTTGAACACCTGTACATTGTATATTGTAGTCTTGGTCTAGTGTTAGCATCTAGTTATATGCAAATCAGGTGAATTATTGAAAAAAACATGCGGTGAATTTCATTATGTAAACAACTTAGTTCGCTTATTTGTGTGGCCAATAATATGAAATGTCAAATTTACGATAGTTCTTAGTTAAGCTATTGAGTAAGCAAATTACTTCGATTGTACAAATTAGATATAGATACACAAATGCTTTAAACCGCTTAGTTGGATTGTTGGGGTTGAAGATGTAAGTGTAGTCATTAAAACGGATTACCTTTGTCTATCTTATCAAGATATTATAGATACAGTGAATTATAATAATTATTATACAGATCAGGGTGATTATGCTTAATGATGTATATATACTTCATTATTTAATTCATTTAATTTAAAACGACATTCTCAGTATATAGGCCTACATGTTTTTGTGGACCGGTCATTTTTTAAATGTACGTTTTTTTATCTTGGGTTCCGTCTTGTACCGGCGAAGTAGTTTGCCCGAGTTATCTCGAGCTCCGTCTGGAATGAGTTAAGCATCTCAGTTACCTCCGCTGAGATAACCGCGGAGAGTGCTGACGCTAAATTAGTGTGTCCGGTGATTTATATTTTGAAGGTTATGTGGTAGAGTGGTGCACAACAGTTATATTTTCAGCCAGCAATCGCTTCATTAACGAACAGTACAAAGAACAATATAACAATAATTTAATAAGTGTAGTCAAATCTTATCAGTGAAAACAGCTGTCGCACTAGATAACTCATTACCGTATTTTCGTCATTGATCTGTTACGCCATCTGGGCCTGTATTCTCGTACAAGTTACGATATATCGTAGGCATATGATTTGTCGAGATGGCCATCTCGACCAATCATAAGCCTACGATATACCGTAACTTGTACGAGAATACGGCCCCTGATATGGATTTCTTTAAAAACGTAGCCCAACATGAATGTAACGCAACACAGCAATATTTAACATGTTTATCTATACAACTGATATACATTATATTATATATGGTGCCAGGATAGTTCATTGGTAGCGTGGTTGACTCAGAGCCCGAGGGTACCGAGTTCGAGTCCCGCTGCGGCCGATATAGTTCCTTGGTGCACACATATGTTGTGACTCAAACATTTCATAATTATGGGATAATGACAGCCACCGAGACATATAAACGATACGCGCCGCATCCAGCAAAACATATACCCGGTAATAAAACAAAATAATAAAAATGACTAACATGTCTGAGTGGACATGTAAACGGCCAATAAAACCCTTAAAACTATATATTTTCAAAGTGGGAAAATACATTTCACCGTTTCTTTCAATCGTGTCTATTGACAGACAGTTAAATCAACATGCACGCTATTAAGATGTCTGAGCGCACATTTAGGCCCCCGGTATATAAACCTACTTGTCCCAAATTTTATAGGAAGCAGCTTTGCCACGTTATCCAGAATAAAAATAACAATATTGGCATTCGTGGGTGATAATTTTTTTTAAGAAGGTTTATTCCTGCTCATTTGACGATTTTTTAATAGTCGTACATTTTCTTGGCCACCTCTACAACATGAATGATAACATTCGCTCTACATTGGTGCAGAATTGTAAAATGCGTCAAGCTTTGTAAAAATGTCGCTCCAATACAACTAAATATCCTTCACATTCCGGGTTATCAGTATACCATTTGACATTTGATATTCGTGAATTTGAATGCATTCTGTTTTTGCCCCGAATGTATTACCCATGCTCAAATATTTTGGGATCTCCACAAAAATCGGCCTAAATGCTAAGAATGCAGTCAAAATACGTTCTGAAGTTTTTGAAATTACTGCAAAACGCAAAAAATATACCAATATTGTTAATTTCGGCAGCGTTCGGACACATTCAGCCGTCTAAAGACGTCAGATTCTGCCCCTCCCAGCGCCGAAACCATTTAGATATTTATAGCGGCCATAGACCCATTAGTGATAACAAATTTTAAAAATGGTTCAAATGAGAAAATTCATAATTGCTATGTTGAAAAATACAAATAGGCCTACGTGAACATATTTGACAAATAAAAAAATATGTTTCTGCCAGTAACATCTGACCTTGACCTTGAAATAAAAAATAATAATATATTTGGATTCGTTACACCCTGAAACTCCCCAAAAGAGGTCTTATATGACAATTTGTGCGACTTATTAACCAAGTTACCAAACCGCCCCATTTATAGCGGCAATTTTGGACGTCATCTTGAATACCGGTGTAACCGCCAAGATTACCCCCCCCCCCCCCACTGAAATATACCCGGGTTTATTCTGGACTGTACCCGGGTATATTCTGGAAAATACCCTGAGGTATAGTCTGAGAGCTCCCAGACTATACCCCAGGGTATATTCTGGGAGCTCACAGAGTATACCCCATCACAAGCCCAGACTATACCCAATCAGATGCAGGGTGGAGTATACCCTGGGGTTTAGTCTGGGAGCACCCAGACTATACATAGGGTATAGTCCAGACTATGCCCGGTATAGTCCAGTCAGAGGGGTTAATCTGGGCGGTTACACCGAGTTTTGCCCAACGGTACTTCACCCTGTGTACTGATCTGTTTCCGAAGTACACCATCTGAGGAGTCAAAATCAAACAAAACCTCAATGGGGTCATTTCTTGCAAGGTTGGGTTGATTTCCTTTAGACTACATGACATCGGTCTTCAAATTAAACGGAATGAGCTAACTAATACATTTATGATGCTTTCAAATTGAAAAACCCTTTTGGTCTCTATGGTTTATACAAAAATAATTTAGCGCTTTAAGGGTTGAGAGGGTATTATATTCAGGACGGCAACAATAACGCCCTCGAATGGACCCCAATATTTAGAATGCAGTATCGTCAAAAGTCTTAATACTATATATATTGCTAACTTGTGCATAATTTATGATTGATATGTTTCAGCATAAATAATGATGTTCTGATGCTTGTCTGTTCAGGCAATATATATATACCAAGAAACATTTAACATTTGTACAACGTCAGCCCAACGTCCTCGACGTTGGTCCAACATTGTACAAATATTGTACAAATGTTTTGTGTTTGCTGGGATATACTAGTCACGTGATAGTGTCGATTGGCTAGATGGGTAAGCTGGTGTTTTACACGTATGCATGACTGCACACACCACGAATGGTTTTATGCAGTTATCAAGATACAGTAGCACCAAGTCTATTCTTAGGCCTATATTAGCCAGGCATTGGGACAACATTTACCGATCGTCATGCCAATATCTCTGTTTCACTCGGGATATACATGAACTAAGTGGGCGCCAGCTGCTGTACAAACATATCTATCATAGGAGGATACTAGTTCGAGTGGGGAAGGTATTGCCAAGGACCGTGTCAACGACCTCGTTGTTCAGCGGTTTGTAACCACGGTGACTATGAATGCTACTAGCAGCTAATATGCAGATGTATCGGTTTATTCTACTCTTATTGTCATGGGCATCCACCGTAGAAACACATCCACTGTAGCGTCGATAGAAACAGAAGCAAAGGTTAGTAATTTTATTCTTAGCCCTTTAACCGCCGGTGCCGTCCATATTCGTTTTTTACATTTTTTTTCAGCACATTGCATATCAGCTTTTAAACCTGGTCAAGATAAAAAGTGACTTTAATCAGCAACATTTGAAAACAGATGACCTCCATTTTGTCAAATTTGAATAATTTTCACTCACTTGAAGTTGTGGATCGCGTCAGCGAGACACAACTTCAAGTGGGTGAAAATTCGGATTGAATAATCTGGCGGTTAAAGGGTTAATACAATAATAGTCCACGTAATCCCAGCATATAACATTTATACCAGTTTTCTATATCTATGATTTATACAATGCTGGACCAACGTCGAAGATTTTACAAAGTTTTGAGCTCGCTAAGTAAATAAATGTGATTTATCATTGTTTATGTATGTATTGCTTCACATGAATGCTAGATCTAAGCTCTAATTATTGATCTGACAGCCAGTGCATAGCAAAAAGTATGACCTGCTGCATCGTCTAAATAAGTGTACAATGGAATATGATAGATGTATTGTATATTATCATATCATTATAGTAAATGAACCCTATATAGTGACAATTGTATGCAGATACTCAATATATATCTCCATGATACTAAGAAAGTTGCAGTCGAAAGTGTCCCATTTGTGAGACACACACACTTTTTGTTATTTGTTGATCAAAATGAGAGGTGGCCGTTCTAGGATCATAAATACACGTTACTTTCTTATCGCTTGTTACATTGGTGTGATGTATTCCTCATGGACGTTTGTCCATGAACAAATAGATCAAGATGTATATCTCAAGCATGAACATTTGTTCAAAAACATGATATTTTCACGAAAGGAGGACATTTGAAACGTAAATTCTCGTATATTAAGTGACATGTTGTGACCATCAAATTTATATTGAGCTCGCACATTTTGTGTGATCAATGAGGCAGATAATTTCCGCGGTTATAACAATGAAACCATAGAACTGGAGGAGTCTCCACTGCCAGTCAGCTGCCGTGCAAAAGAAAAGGCCGTATCTGCTTACTTGACAAGTGGGCAGATACGGCCTTTTGCCTTTGCAGACCAGTGCAGTTCTATGGGGAGGGGGGTGAAACGATTATATTTCTCAACTCTCAGTCTGTATCACAGTTTCTACTATCCTTGGAAGCACAACAGGTTGAACCTATGCTCTGGCAATGCTGGGCCAATACTGGACCAACGTCGCAGACGTGTTCCAGCAATAAACCTACGTAGGGTCAACGTCTCTTCTTCTGGGATCATCGACCACCACCTGCAGTTGAAATGTAATTTATACCAGTGTATAAATTGGGATGATGTTGGCCCAGCGTCTACGACGCTGGCCCAACATCATCCCAGTATTGGGCCAACGCCTCGTGTTTGCTGAGATGTCACGTGTGAGAAAATACAAAGATAAAAAACAATCTGTGTTTTGTCTCCATCTTCCCTACACAAAGCTTGACTTCTCGAGGTCTCGTGAAGTCAAGCCTTGCTGTTCACTCATTCACAATTTGGGATATATGGCATATAGGTAAGTCCTATAACCTGATAACTTGTGGATCTCACTTTCCCATGCTACTTCACTGACTGCCTGCTGGTGAATATGACCTTAGCTTGATTGGGGATAACCTATGATCCTACATTCTGATATGACTGCCGCTTGTATTCGACCTTTATTTTATCCTCATTTATTCGATGTCAACTTTACAATCAATTCATGATTGTTTGTATAATTTTAAGTGAGTTATACCTTTCCTGACAACCGGTGGTTTAAATAATTATAAGTGATTTAAAACGAATCTAAAGCCTCCTTTTAATGCAAATATGCTGATTTACATGACAGATATATCGTCGCCTCGGAGCTAAAGGATCCTATCTGACACTCGTCAGAGTGGCAGATAGGATCCTTTAGCTCCGAGGCGACGATATATTCTTATACGAGATACCATATATTTAAAGTTCATTTATCTGAGTTTGAAGATCTGAGAGCCGAACTGTTTACAAAATGTCGTGTAGAAAATTAGTGAGACATAGAAATTACTATTATGACATGGAAAATGTCGAAATGCATGCGTACTTTCGTCTGACACTGGTTTCATTTGCCGCTCACATGCTCAGAGCTTGAGGGGGATCAGATGTAGACAGGATTTTCCTCTTTTCAGCCTCACCAATCAATCGGGGACTGGTGTTGTTCTGCTATATTATGCAAGCGGGGATGAGCTCAAATATGCTAAAGATTGAAAGCAACCGAATTGAATAATTGATAAAAAATGAACTGTTATTGTAAAAAATATGCTTTCAGGGTGACTAAATGTGTACGCCGCCATGACAGTTTGTGTGTATTTATCATGTTTATTCACCCATGTGATTTTTTCCACCCCTCTGAAAATAAACGTACTTTCCCCAGCCTACTGATATATATATAGGTAAAACGATTACACGCTACAATGGAGGCCTACAGGCTTTATGAGTGTTGTATTGTATTGTATTTAAACTGTATCTTGACCCTTACAACGCTGAAAGTTTAAACAATGGAACCGAAGGTTTTTTTTAATTTGGAATCATCATAAATGCCTTAGTTAACTCTTTCCGCATCAATTGAATACCTATGTTATGGGTCTGCGGCAACTATAAATTGTCTGACGCCCATATAGACATCAGACTCTGACGTCTAAACACGGTCCCTGTGCTGGAAGGGTCAGCTGTTCATTCTGTTCATTCAAATCCACCTGTATGTGACCATATATGTAGGCCTGTAGCAGTATATAATTATGTCCTACCGGCATCGTCGCCTTGGTGCTAAATGGTGACATGGGCTCATTCGACTGGCACTTTGACACTATAGAGGGGACGACAGAGATGGGGAATACAAGAGATAAGATTGGAAATGTATGTATGGCACGGGATGAACATGATGAGCAGATATATGGTTCATGCATGATAAACTGAAATAATACGTACAGATCTCCCGTTCACGCCTTGTATTGTACTCGTTTTTGTACTCGTTTTTGTCGATCAGGCCCCCTTTTGCGAAAGCGAGGTTACTACATTTTCTTTGTATTTGCAACTTTTTTTCGCAATTTTCTAGCATTTCGTAGAATTTAAAGAGTTAGGTATTTGCGTGTTCAGTTAATCATGCAGATCGATAGGCCCATTTTTCAGGCTATACAACTGGTCATTCACCATGTTCACCGTGAAACGATTAACCCCTTGCCTGCTGATCACGACTATTGTCGTTTTTAGTAGTCGATCAAATCACTGATATTGGCAATGAGATGTGTGTTTAAACATCAACATTTTAAATGTCTGGTCTCAAATTAAACAAATACGAGTACGCTTAATTGTCATCCACTTGAGGTTGTGAATCGCGGTAGCGAGACACAACCTCGAGTGTTTGAAAATGCAGGCCTAAATAAATAAACTTAGCAGGATTATGGTTAATATGTGTCTAAGTATTGCCTGGGCAGTAGTTGACACGAACCCATTTTAGACATTTCTTAGCGTTGAACATAATTATACAGTCACCTGATATTATTCTAATGCGCGAGGGGAAAAAACAGTAACTTCTCACTTTTCAAATGCGAGTTACTGTATTTGTTTTTTTCACGGCAGTATTGCAATTCACAAGTACAGGCCGAATCATCCGCTTGACGGTTTGGACCCTAGTTAGAGAATGTGATTATCACTCGAATGTCTCTAGTAGTCACTTGTCACGCTTGTGATTTGTCTCCGGTAGTTTTGGTGCATGTATCTTCCCGGTCCAAAATAACTAGGCTTACAGCTATAACACATGTACTTGTGTTTGGGCTAGGCCCAAGCATATTGAGTTTTGTTTGTTTTTTCTCGTATATCTGTTTTCATGTCCAAAAATCGGAGGGCTATTTCTCCTTGATTTTATTATGCTAATATTAATTTATATTATTAAGCTAATAATAATGTATGCGAATTAAGATTATTGGTATGGATTTTAGCGGGGTGGAAAATGTGGGTTCAGAAATAAAAATAAACTATGGAAGAGAGCTGGTTAAAATAGTATGACGTTTTCATATTATTTTCAGAATAAAATAATATGCTAATTTATGCTAATTAGTTAGAAAAAGCCTCGTTGAATATGAATTTAAATAAAGTTCATCGGGTAAATAACATTTGTAGGTCGCTTTAGCAAAACACAACTGCAAGTGTGCGAAAAAGTAAATTTATTGCCTTGGCGGATAAAGTTTTATTATAGCTGTAGATTACCAGTTATAGCTTGCGAATTATTAACAGCTATGGGTTATTAATGCCACATTAAAGACCGTGGACGGGCGTGTGGTTATGTACGTGTGCGTGGATCATCCTAGGTCTATATAATAATAATAACCTTTACATAATGTTATAATGATGTTGCTTAACCCTTTCAGCGCGAGGACCGTCTGTAGATGTCAGAATCTGACGTCTGCAGACGGCCCCAGCACTGAAAGAATTAAAACATTTATAATGCCCGTCGACCCATAACATAGATATTTAAATGAAGCGGAAAGAGCTAAGACATTGAAGATTTTAAATTGAAAAAACCCTTTGTTCTCTTGGTTTATATAAAAAATATTTCAGCGCTTCAAGGGTTAAAGCTTTTCAGCACTTTTGTCGCATTATCCCCAGATTTATATCCACCACTTTGCAAATTTTGAATAATATTCATAGATATGATGACATAATCCATACAAGTAGGCCCACCATATCAGATTATAAAATGTTCTCACTTCACCTTTAACCCTTTAACCGCCGGTGTCGCATATATTTGGGTTTTCATTTTTATTAGCACATTAAGTACCACCTTTTAAATAACATGTTAAAGAGAAAATATGACATCAATCAGCAATATTTGAAAACAGTTGACCTCCATATTTTCAAATCTGAACAATTTTCACTCACTTGAAGTTGTGGATCGCGTCAGCGAGACACAATTTCAAGTGGGTGAAAATTCAGATTGAATTATTTGGCGGTTAAAGGGTTAATAGCCATGCATCATTTCAAGATGACTGAAAATGCGATCACCAATTTTCTAGTTGCCACATGGTGGCAGTATTCAAGATACAATAGAAGGACTCCATAGCGTGCCTGCTTATTTGACAACATTGTATCAACGTTAAATCAACGTCAGTGACGTTGGCTCAACGTCGCTACAACGTTGTCTGCCAGTATAATGCGGACTGAATGTGCTGTCAAGCTGCTACATGTATGTTAGCTTCCATGGAAATGTCTGCATTGTTTATAATGATCTGGCATGACACCACATTAAATGCTAACAGTTGCTAAAAAAATCACTGAATCAACTACATTTACACGGACAGCGGACGACACTATATGTGACAACAATATCTGAGTAAAATTAGAGTTATGAAATTAAACCCAAACATGTAATGGTTTTCTATAAGGGGACAGCTATTTAGCGTAAGCTCCAATTGCCATAAAACTACTCTCAGCGCCTTCGGTGCTAACGTGTGGGTCATGTAACACAGATAGTAAACAGGCTAAGACTTAGAACACTGGTGGCGACTACAGTGACATTTTATGTGTCTTATTAACCTTTTCACTACCATACATGACGGAAATTTCCGTCGTCATTCGTCAATGAACGTAACCATAAAATGACAAAAAATTTCGTCAAATATATACTACATTTATGTATTTTTCGTCATTTGAAGCTGGAAATTGCGTTAGCAATTCCAGCTTTAAATGACGAAAAATAGAACTCCTACACCAGTATATCTGTATCCTGGCATGCACTCCGGCCTGGAAGTCAAAGGGTTAACATGTCCCTGTGTAAGGTGAAATATGTCTCAAATATGTCGCACTGTTATATGTTGTGAAAATATTTCACAAATGCGAATAATTTTCTGTCACCTGAAGTTTTGGATCGCTGTAGCGAGAAGACACACTTCAAGTAACTGGGAATTCAAATTGAATAGCTCAGTGTTCTAATTAGGGTTACACTAAACCGACAGACATTGGCCACGCAAGAGTTATATGGTTACACTGACGCTGGAGCACAAATACATTGTCGATGTAAATGCCACTCCACCTCGAAACTTTAATAAAATGCACATTAATAATTATATCCAGCGCTGAACCGAAGTCGGATTTAGTGTTGCTGATTGTGCTACATGTGTGTAGCCTGTTAGGGGATGATAATTATCATTGGGATGTAGCCTATATGCGAAATGACTTAAGGTCCCATTTAAAGGCGCACTAGGTTTATGTTTTAAACACATGCCTATTGACTTGCATTTGCAACCGTTAATAGCCTATATATATTTTTAAAGGTTATTTACTGCTTAGAGGCGCATGAATTAGTAGTCTATGCTGGCGAATACCAACATATAATATAATGACAAGACTGATCTTTCTAAGGTACATGTAGCTTTTAATCAATATACTTGTGTGATTGTGTGGCATAAATACGCTGATATATGCTTAAC